>CM019066.1:62794420-63366469 GCA_009667805.1 Leptobrachium leishanense | reverse complement strand
TATTTTTGTCAATATTTTAATTAATATAAAGTTTGCTGGAACATCAGAGATAGCATCTGTCTGTCACTCACATTTAATGGAAGCAAATAAAGCTGCATTTATGTATTAGAATAAGAACATATCCTGAATATGTTTGTGTAGTGATTGCTAAAGAAACAAAAGATTCGGCACTCGAGGGCTCCCAGAAGTATAATTTATTGTTGGAAAGGATTTACAGGGTTATTCAAAGAGATCCGAATTGTGGCCGAAAAGTAACCGAACAATGAAATTCAGCATACGGTTACCTTTCTTGGCCATTCGGCTATTCAGAGAGCAGGCAGTTCACCAAATGTTGGCAAATTGCCTGCACATACGGTGCCTGTTCAAGGGCAGTGAAATCCCCATAGAGAAGCAATGCTTCGTCTATATAGAGTACACCAAACAACAGGGAAAAGTTGCCGATTTGCCCTGCTGTTCGGTGGTTTTCATTCGGCAGATTTATTGGCGAATCCCATAGGCTTCAATGTTAAAAATATACCCATTTTAACTCAATATCTAATAAACCATTGATTATTATATTCTGCAGTAAAAAGTCTCTTTATAGATTTTTTTAGGATCTTTTTAGGCATTTTTCGGTATTTTTTTGCAAATTTTTTTCCTTTTTTTTATTTTTTTAAATCGTTTCTTTTTTCTGTAACAGCCCTTTTTATTATCATTCATTGGATCTTATATGTAAATTTCAGACATTTTCGTTCTGTAGTTTCTTTGCAAACAGTGTTTCACTTCAAACTATCAAGCGTACTGTTTTTTTTTTTTTTCTCACTCCATTCGTCTGTGGTGTCGGCTTTTTCCGGCGGCTGCTCCGCGCTGTGATCGGCGGCTGCTCGGGTTTCTCCGGCGTGTTCGGGGTTAATCCAGCTGTTCTGCAGGTTTTAGTGAGCGTTCAGTGGATTTTGCGGTGAGTGTCCGGCGGGTTGGCGGTGAGTGTTCGTCAGGTTTGCAGCGGCTTTTCCCTGCACTACGACAGCCCTGTGGTGCTTGCTGAATACACCGCAGGGTCGCCGAAATAGGATCGCCGAATTGAAGGGAACGAAAAGTCACCGAACGTACTGTGACTTTTTGATTCTCTTTGAATAACCCTGTTAGTAATGTTTCAGCCCATAAGACTTGAGAAAAGCCCACATACGCTCAGAAACCTTGTTTTTTTCTTTTCCATCAATAAATTATTCTGTCGGGAGTCCTCGAGTGCTGGGTATTTGTTTCTTTTGGAATTTACATGGAGTTTTGCATTGCATAGGTTTGGTAACACTGTCATATGATCAAAGACATTATGAGCAGCAAGAAGTGGAAGAGATATAACCAGATGCGTCTGCTGGTTGCAGTGTTTCTGCTGATGTCTAGCGGTTTTTACAGCTGTCACATATTCTCTAAAAATCCATAGATATCTAGAGAGAAGGGCACACATCCATAGATTATACAATATGCAGTTCAAATGGAGCCTTTTGAAGTACTTGAAATGGGCTCCAGTTGAGCTGAAATGTGCAGGGTTATTCAGAGAATGGTGAAAATCTGGTAAACTGGCGGGAGAAGAGAACAGTCTAGACCAAATAGCCGATTTGGAAAGGGAGATAAATGGGAGAATTTTTCTGGTTTGGTTATTTTGACCTAGAATTTTCACTTCTCCAGTCATTCTCCTGCTTTTCACCTCTATCTGAATAACCCTGTATGCATTTTCACTTCTCCAGTCATTCTCCTGAGTTTCACCTTTCTTTGAATAGTCCTGATGGTGTACTGTACGAGTTGATTAAAATTATTTATTGATATGCAGGGTTATTCAGAGAGAGGTCACAAGCAGGAGAATGACTGGAGAAGTGAAAATTCTACGTCAAAATAGCCAAACCAGAAAATTCTCCCATCTATCTCACTTTCCAAATCGGCTATTTGTTCTAGATTGTTCTCTTTTGCCAATTCTCCTGGTTTTCACCTTTTTCTGAATAACCCCGATAGTATTTAACCAGGACGGATACATTGAGATTTCTCTCGTTTTCAAGTATGTCCTGGGTTCAAGAGCATTGAATTGTTACAGTAGGTACAGAAATACAAAGTAATAAATGCAAGATATTAAAAAACAAAACACAAATATACAGATTGACACAGAAAATATATATGCAGGAAATATAGTCACTATGTTACATGTTTACAGGTACATTCTGTATCGAGGTATGTTAATAGGGAGCTCGAGTGACTTAAGACTGGGGGAAGATTTGATGGTGTCTGGGAGGTTATTCCATAATTGTGGTGCTCTGTAGGAAAATGAGGACCGAGCCACTTTCTTTTTGTATTGTGGTATTGCAAGTAAGGTGGTGGTCCTGGATCAGAGGTTATAGGATGAGGGAACTGCTGGGGGAAGCAGCCTAAGATACAGTGGCAAGAAAAAGTATGTGAACCCTTTGGGATTATGTGGAGTTTTGCATGATTTGGTCATAAAATGTGCTCTGATCTTCATCTGAGTTACAACAATTTGAAAAACACAGTCTGCTTAAAATAATTCAACACAAACATTATATGTTTTCATGTGTTTATTGAACATAACATGTAAACATTCACAGTGCGGGGTGGAAAAAGTATGTGAACCCCTAGCCTAATGACTTCTCCAAGAGCTAATTGGAGCCAGGAGTGAGACAACCTTGAGTCCAGTCAGTGTGATATTATTGGATGTGTTGCTGAAAGCTGTCCTGCCCTTTAAAAACACACACCAGTTTTGGGTTTACTGGTTTCAAGAAGCACTGCCTGATGTGAACCATGCCTCGCAGAAAAGAGCTCTCAGAAGACCTACGATCAAGAATTGTTGACATGCATGAAGCTGGAAAGGGTTACAAAAGTATCTCCAAATGCCTTGATGTTCATGTGTCCACGGTAAGACAGACTGTCTACAAATGGAGAAAGTTCAGAACTGTTGCTACTCTCCCTAGGCGTCGTCGTCCTGTAAAGATGACTGCAAGAGCACAGCGCAGAATGCTTAATGAGGTAAAGAAGAATCCTAGAGTGTCAGCTAAAGACTTACAGAAATCTCTGGCACATGCTAACATTTTTGTTGAGACATCTACAATAAGGAAAACATTAAACAAGAATGGAGTACATGGAAGGACACCACGGAGGAAGCCATTGCTGTCCAAAAAGAATATTGCAGCACGTTTGAAGTTTGCAAAAGAGCACCTGGATGTTCCACAGCACTACTGGCAAAATATTCTGTGGACAGATGAAACCAAAATTGAGTTGTTTGGAAAAGACACACAACACTATGTGTGGAGAAAAAAAGGCACAGCACACCAACATCAAAACCTCATCCCCACTGTAAAACATGGCAGAGGGAGCATCATGGCTTGGGGCTGCTTTGCTGCCTCAGGGCCTGGACGGATTGTTGTCATTGATGGAAAAATGAATTCCAGAGTTTATCAAGACATTTTGCTGGAAAACGTAAGACCATCTGTCCGCCAACTGAAGCTCCGCAGAGGATGGGTGATGCAACAGGACAATGACCCAAAGCATACAAGTAATTCAACAAAAGAATGGCTTCAACAAAACAAAATACGCCTTCTGGAGTGGCCCAGTCAGAGCCCTGACCTCAACCCGATTGAAATGCTGTGGCATGATCTTAAGAGAGCGATTCACACCAGACATCCCAAGAATATTGCTACACTGAAACAGTTTTGTGAAGAGGAGTGGTCCAAAATTACTCCAGATCGTTGTGCAGGTCTGATCTGCAACTACAGGAAACGTTTGGTTGAGGTTATTGCTGCCAAATGAGGGTCAACCAGTTATTAAGTCCAAAGGTTCACATACTTTTTCACCCTGCACTGTGAATGTTTACATGTTCTGTTCAATAAAAACCTGAAAACCTATAATGTTTGTGTTGTATTATTTTAAGCAGACTGTGTTTTTCAAATTGTTGTGACTTAGATGAAGATTAGAGCACATTTTATGACCAATTCATGCAAAACTCCACGTAATCCCAAAGGGTTCACATACTTTTTCTTGCCACTGTATAATAAAACAAAAATGCTGCAGGGTACTTAGCTTATGAAATCGGATCAGCTCCTCCCGGAGGTATTCCCACTCTCCTTAAGAAGAATCAAAGAAGTAAAATATTGAGGAGCTTTTTCTGACCCTTTTTCGCTGGGTGGGATGACCCCAGTAGATTGTGTGGAGCGCTCTGGATCGGACGTCCCAGCGTCTTGATGATAAATATTCTCCGGTATTCAGGTAGAATAATCAGGTTGGGAAGGTGATTAATAAATTTTTTACTTCCTTAATCATATAATCATAAAATCGCCCAACGCGTTTCATCCGAAGACTTTTTCAAGGGATATAAAACAATAAGTATATACTTATTGTTTTATATTTTATTTTGGTTTTATAGCCCTTGAAAAAGTCTTCCAACGAAACGCGTTGGGCGCTTTTATGATTAAGTAAGTAAAAAATGTATTAATCATATAATCACCTTCCCGACCTGATTATTCTACCTGAATACCGGTGGAGGCAGCCTATCCAGGTAGGGTAAGAAGAAAAATTGGAAGACCTCAGCGTCTGAAGGGATCCCCGTTGGTCTATTAAACAGACCACGGGTACTGGAATCGCCAAAAATAACAAAATGATGGGTAAGGGATAAAACTTTTATTCCAAATAAATATAAATATAATTGCATAAACAAGGCCCAACGCGTTTCGTCTATGAAATAGACTTTTTCAAGTGCGATAAAAATACATAAAATGTAAAGATCAATTTTATGTATTTTTATCGCCCTTGAAAAAGTCTATTTCATAGACGAAACGCGTTGGGCCTTGTTTATGCAATTATATTTATTTGGAATAAAAGTTTTAGCCTATACCCATCATTTTGTTATTTTTGGCGATTCCAGTACCGGTGGTCTGTTTAATAGACCAACGGGGATCCCTTCAGATGCTGAGGTCTTCCAATTTTTCTTATCTTCATGTGGAGCATCGGACCATCTCCAGGGAACCTCCTCAGCACTTCACCTTAAGATAAGTAACGTCTTTCTCCCTATCACCAATTGCCTGTTGTTATCCAGGTGGGGTGGTAACTTTCCAGAAAAACTCTTAAACACCAGGTTGGAAAGGTGAAGGGTGCGTCTGGAATTCCAGCGACGGCCAGTTTAGTTCTTTTAACATGTCACAATGGTGGGTCATGTATTTACATTGTAGCACAAAGCGACAGAATGAGTTATACGATGTAGTATGTTTATGAAGGTGTGTTTGCGGGGCGGCTACACACACTACATCTCTGTATTCAATAGCCGGCATAAGCATTTGTTGTACAATCTGCTTTCTTACTGCGGGGCTCAGGCAGGATTTGTTTCTGTACAGGGCACCTAATTTGGGGTAAAGTTTAGATGAGTTTTTCGATGTGGGGACCAAAGGATAGTTTTGGGTCTAACCACATACCTAGATATTTGAGAGAAGTGACTGTGGTCAGCGTGTCATTTGATTTTGTCCCCACACATAGATGGGGATTTTGCAATTTATGATGTTTAGGTGCTGTTCCAAAGAGCAATGTGACAGTTTTGTTAGTATTTAGAAAACGTTTGTTATCTGCGATCCACTTTTCTACCCCTGTGAATTGTTCTTGGAGCACTCCTTTATGACCTGTGAGATGTGACCCACTGCCTTCTTCTTTGGATAAACTCTCAAACTGATATGGAGTGTTTATTTTCGGTGCATTGACCTTTATTTTTGGCCTGAGCTTTTAAGTTGAAAATTGTAGCAAAATGATTTTATGGAAAGCTAGTTTATTGCAACCTCAAAATGTTTTCTTCATCACGAAATGTACAGAATAATTTAATGTGAGACCTGTATGTAAATCTCATCCCATCAGTGCTGTCTTTACAGTTGTGGGATCCTTTGAACGGGAAATGCATTGCCACTCTCACAGGACATGAAGATGAGGTTCTGGACGTAACGTTTGATTCTACTGGACAAATGATTGCAACGGCCTCGGCAGATGGTATGTGATTGCAAGCTGCTGTATTGAGCCAACAGAGAAAGCCACCTGCCTGTCAATTAGTGTATACAGTACAGAAATGTGCTGTGGGGATTCTGTAGCACATTTATACTCTATGGCTACTGTAAAGGGGTTTTCCATAAAGTGGTTTTATTAGAAAACACCTGGCAGTGGAAGTATGCTGTGACAGTAATACCGAAGTGTCTGTGATCTGACTGAACAGTGTGGTGGCCAGCCATGCAGTGTAGCTACTGTAGCGCTGTGTTAAAATCTTGCTGTGGCAGTACCTATTTTTGGCCACAAGATGGAGACAATCGCGATTAGAGACACTGGACATTGGGACTACATTTCCCGGCATGCTTTGCAAAGAGACAGGAAGTGGGTGGGACACTGGACGTTGACATCCTCAACCTCGTGGAGAACGCGCCAGAGCGCGCCAGGGAACCAGAGAGAGCAGACGCAGTGAAAGACATCGCTAGAGGGCCTAGGCTAGAGCCCGAGTGAGACCTGTCAGTTCCTTTATTGGGTCATTCAGCCTGAGGAGAAGGAGACCTCCAAGTTCCAGAGATTGCTGCAGATCAAAGAAACCGAAGACCTCGAGTGAGGAGTTGCCGCGAGTTGATCGGGTACGGAGAGCAGGCAGTGAGCTGGACAAGTCGTGGACAAGCTACGGAAAGTCAGACAACGGATCCGGCCGCTAGTATCCCCAGTCAATATCGAGCGGAGAGACGTCCTGGGTCAGCGGAGCCTAAAGCAATCGTTGGATGGGTGAGAGGCCTCCAAGGCCGTTTGTAAATAAAGAACACGCTGCTGTTTTCTCTTTAGTCGAAGACATTCCTTAAGTAAATTCACTGGCCAGTTGAACAGTACCCGGGTACCATACACACACACATACACACCCTTTACATTCCGGGACTTAACCTGTGCAGGACTCATTTTGTTACGAATCGGAACAGGGGTTAAAGATACGTTCCGAATATATTTTTCTCTTTTCCGCTGCGCGTTTATCGTAATACGAAGAGATTGTATTTTTGGGTTTCGCTACGTGTCCCTTTTTTCCGAATTTTCGGGCAATTGCATTTCTTTTCTGTTCGGTTGCGAATATATTATTTTTCCGAAATACGAAGCCTCGTGTTTCGTTTCTTTCCCGCTACGCGTTTTACCGCGATACGAAAGTACTGTAATATACCTGTGAATACCGTGTCTCAACATCTGCTTATTATTTTAGTAAACTATTTAAATTATAAAAACTCACAACGGTGTTGGAGTATATTTATTCCCTAGTGCGGGGAGACTGACCCGTGGTTCAATTTTCAGCGGCTCCTCCAGGAGTGAGCGCTACACTACCAAACATACGCAATCTGGTAAATACACCCCAGTATTCAAATGAATGGGCCTAGGGCTGATTCCCATTGTGACACCCTCTACGGGCAGCTCTGCCCAGGGCTCTACTAAAGCAGAATAGAAAGTTCAGATGGTCTCTATTTAAATGATCAGACCTAGCAGGCCATCCGGAGCATCTCACACACTGTCTGCAATCAGGGCACACTAACAGACTATTTCTCAATGTTTCCAACACAGAAACAATGGTGCGCCTTTAATTTGTTCCCACAAATCTGTAAGGACAACACGTGAAGTTTATACAAATCCTTAAGGAATGTTTCCAGCAGCCCATTGAATGAATTATTTAAGGCAGTGTTTCCCAAACCTGTCCTTGGGACCCTCAACCAGTACAGATTTTGCAGATCACCCTGGGGAAATGTAGACTGAATCCTGCAATCACTGAGCAGCAAATCATATCACCTGTGCTGGGCTTCAGATATCTGCAAACCTGACCTGTCAGCGCGTCCTGAGAACAGGTTTGGGAAACACTGATTTAAGGGTTCTAGCTTATTGTGGGTCAAACGGGAACATTGCAGGATACCACATACTGTATATCTGCTTATATAAAGTATAAACCATAATGTTTGAGTGGATGATGGGAATGTAGATTTAAAGATCTTTCTATCCAGGTTTTGTTTGAGTAATAAAGATTTAGATGCTGTCTATAATGAAAGGGAACGCACTCTCCCTCTATTTCCATCTATCTTCCCCTCTATCTCTTTCATTTTCTGATTTACAACTATATGGTTTTTATATTTATCCACTGAAGGATTTCTTTTAAATATGATAGTAAATTGATGCTGGGAGATTTCCGAAAGGCCACTGATAGATGCTAGGAGACGTATTGTAAGACAGCCGCTGCCTTGTATCTCTCCGTTTCATTTGATGTGCCTCATTTGTATGCTGGTGGACCAGCACCATAACATTTTCATTTCCCTGCTGCTTTTGGAGTCAAATGTTTGGATGATGATTACATACTACCATGAAACACATTGACAATGTTTGGCCCAGCAAACCATCAGCGTGATTAATATGTTCTATGAAACCTTTTTGTATAGCTCTGGGTAATTTGACCCTTTTACAGGCACATAAAAAGGGTAATATGTGCCATATCATGCTGAATTGCAGCAATGACTACAGCACTAGAGGAGAATAATATGTCTAGCTTTACAAAAGCACAGACAAAACAGTGACGTCTGTTCTGCGGGCATGTGCTCCCCCCAAACTGAAATTCTATTGCAGGAGATACAGGGCTCATTTGGACCCCTGTTTAAAGGATGGGGAGTGCTCTGAACACCTGGAAAGCTATGCAGCTGCATTAGCATATAGAAGAAAAGAACATGTTTTTGCTATAGCGTGAGCGTCGCACCCGTATAAATCATTACGCAGAGATTTAAGGAAACTTCATTCATGAATAAAACATGATCAGGCCAGATAATCAGTTATTAAACATTTTACTGATATTGGTGGAAATAGTGATGTTTGGGAAATCTATTGATGGAATCATTAGATCCTATTTAATCCCATACAGGAACATAATATATGTGCTGCTGCTGACATCGAAATCGGCTGCCAGGCCCCTCTTCTTTTTAGGTCTTTAATGCTCACACATTTCTCCAAATAGAGGGAATACAGAGGTTAATGTCACGGTTATCCGGCGAGCCCGGCATTTCTTGTTCCCCGTTTGAGGAGGCTTTGGGAGCGCACTTTTGCCAGCTGTCCCGGTCCCTCCCGCACGGTTTCCCATACCCTTTTTTATCTGGACATTCAACTTGCTTGCTGGCACGAGGAACAGGATACAAGCTAAATCCATGAACACAAGGTGGGACCCCCTCCTTCACAAGAGGTCCTAGGCATACATACTGAGCCACCCACCCACGTGAGCGTTTTCCTCCCTCCTTTGTTCTGGAATTCTATTGTTAGAACAATATTGTACTATGTCTGGTTTTATTCATCTGAGATACTTTTGAATGTCACAACACGGATATTGGAATTAAACGAGATTGATGGGAGGAGCCCCCCAGAGAGGTTCATAGGCGAATTACACGAGTCTTGGAGACTCCTTGCTTGTGAGTGCTGCAATCAAGTATTTTTGTCCGTGTCATTTGTTGCATACCATCTGCGCGATCAGGTTTTCGCTCGCTCTTTTTTCCACCACTAGGAGATGAGGATTTGTTAAATTAATTGGATTTATATACCCTGATTTTACCCTTACGGCGAGTCAAGTTGCTTCTGCAAATTGGTTGGATTTGGACTATTCTGTATAAATTGTATTTTATTCTGTGTGCTCCCTTACACTTTTTGTGTTTAGTTTATAGAAACATAGAAAAATGTCGGCAGATAAGAACCTTTCGGCCCATCTAGTCTGCCCAATTACATGGATACTTTACCTGGATTTATCTTTTGTTTAGGATAGCCTTATGCCTATCCCATGCTTGCTTAAATTCAATTACTGTTTTGGCCTCTACCACTTCTACTGGAAGACTGTTCCATGTATCCACCACCCTCTCAGTAAAATAATGCTTCCTGATGTTACTTTTAAACCTTTGCCCCTCTAATCTAAGACTATGTCCTCTTGTTTTGCTATTTTGTTTCCTTATAACATTGTTTGAGTGGAGGATACACTTGATTGGTGAGCTGCATAAAATATATCCCTGCCGTCCATTATAACTATAGCACCACTACATACTTTAACCCTTTGAGGTTATATATGCAATCATCAGCGCTGGGACACATGGCTGAAGAAGCCCGCATGGCTGGTGCGGGTGATGTGCAGTGACTGGTGCGGCTTGATTTTTGGTGCCTCCAGTGACAGGTGCTTGTGTCAAACCATTATTTCTGTGTTGCTCAGGAGGAAATGCAGATTTTTCAGCCTTCAGTTTTTCTCCAGTGTTCTTAGTGCCGGAAGCCACGGCTTTAGAAATATGGGTGAAGGCTGCAGGAGTAATTCTATGTTTAGCTGACCGGGCTGATGATATTTTTGTCCCAGTTAAAAGTTTTGCAGTAGTGCTGGATCTTTCTTCGTCACTGCTGTTGGCTGCTGACCTGCAGGGATCTTAATGGTGACAGCTGGGACCGATGGCTTTTTCATGTTTGATTGCTTTATAATACATAGATTGGTACTTACTATTCGTCCAAATCTTTTCTGGAGTTACAGGTTTTCCAGATTGGAAAAGGCGCCTAACTTCCTCAGAGCTGGAACATATAACTGGACACGCAAAACTGAAGGTCGTAAGGGAAATGGTTTTATCAAGTGATCCAGTTGGTGATGTCATTCTTCCAGATGATGGTTTAGGATATGTTGTTTGACGTCCTCAGCTGTGATGGGCCCAGCCAGAATACAACTCACTGCGGCAGGGATGGAAGCGGCAAGAGCTGCACCTGCTCTAGTTTCTGCTAGAGGATGACGTGATGGAGTTGTCACAGTAGACATTGGAGCAAGTGGAGCCGCAGCGTCCTCTACAACAGTTGGTTCAATATGTTTATCACCTCCATTTGCGCAAACTGATGGAGCTCTTTGCTGGAGGGAATCAGCTGCAGCAAAGTTTGGCGAACTGCCTGCTTATGAATAGCCAAAAGGCCACTAAATTGCACCATACGGAGAAAGTAACTGTTCGTGACATTTTGGGGCCAGATCAGCCCTCTCTGAATAACCCTGTTATTCTTCCTTTGCCTCATTTTGCTGGAGATGTGACTATCCAAATGCTGACTATATTTATGTATGGCGGTGTCATGCCCCGCTCCGCGGCCTTCCCCCGGCCCACACCGCCATGCTGGGAGAGGTTCCCTACTCACCCGAGGTCCCTCGTGGCGCGTTGCTCCGAGTTCCGGGTCCGCAGGATGGAGAGGAAGAGCCAGGAGACGCCCCACGCCGCCGGCTGGATCCAAGCCCTGTAAAGGAATGTGCGCACGCACGAGAACAGAACCTCCTATGTACTGTAAAATCAGGTACTCTGGCGCCCTCGGCTGGCCAATTAAGGGTACTGCGGGACACCTGCTCTGGAGATCCTCGAATGCCTCCCATTGACCTATCAAAGATCCAGGTACCTCAACTCCACCTACGAGAACCAGGTGAGAGATATTCTCATGATCCCATGAACCCTATTTAAATCCGCCTTCCTTCCCAGCACATTATCCAGGTTCTACTGTGCCTTCCGCCTCAGTTTTCCTAGAGCTCCTCGTATTCCTTGATCACGTATCTTCTGACCCTTCGACCCGGATTGTGCCAACGACTACGCCACCTTCTTCAACCCTTCTTCGTTATTATCCGTTGTTCTTCCTGGGACTTTGTTTACGAATTCCACTCCAACCTTATTGACTGTATTATTTTCTGGACTTCAACTACTATTTATGGTTCACTAAAAGATTACTTTACTCTCCATCGTCTCCTGATTTCCTTATCCATAGCTTGCCATTGGGTTCCATACACACACTTCACAGGGGATCCCAACCCTGCGTTACAGAAGAACCTGGATCATCATGGAACCCGCAAGCACAGCTCAAGTCCTTGCTATTCTCACTGAGCAGATGGCCGCCCTAGCTAAGATGGTTCAGAGCCTACAGACCAGCCAGGAGACTTTACTCCACAGAGAGAGGAGTCGCGCCGAAGCCACGGCACTGCCTCCTTCACCCTCCGGCTCCATCATCCAACAAGCTGAACTACATGCTCCAGAACCCAGAGCCAACGCACCTGACCGGTTTTCCGGCGATCGTACCAGGTACCGCACCTTTATTACCGCCTGTGAACTTATGTTTTCTCTTTGTCCCCGTACCTATGGATCCGATTCTGTAAAGGTGCGTTCAGCCATCTCGTTGATGTCCAGAGCTCCACAGGACTGGGCCTTCCAACTCCTACGTGAAGGGAGTCCTCTTCTATCCTCCTGGAATTCCTTTGTCCAAGCCATGAACCCTATATATGATGATCCTATGCGTTCATCAACCGCATTATCCACCATTCGGCATCTGCGACAAGGACGACGACCAGTGGAGGAATACATCTCCGAATTCCGAGCCGTGGCTGCAGACACAGGCCTGAACGACGTAGGCCTTAGAGATCATTTTCGTTATGGCCTCTCTGATCAGCTAAAGGATGAACTGGCCCGAATAGGAGTACCCACAACACTGGACGCTATGATCCTGCAATCACTAACCCTGGACCAACGCTTCAGAGAAAGACGTCAAGAGAGAATGGCCGCCGCTCCTTCCCTACCTACCCGGCAGTCTGAAACTCCTTCCACGACCTCTGTCAAACCTCCCAACTCCACTCCTTCGCTCCCCGAACCTATGGAGATTGGTCTAGCACGAGGCCCCCTGTCCTCTGCCGAACGAAGCAGACGACGCACTCAAAACCTCTGCCTGTACTGCGGTCAGCCTGGCCACCTCTTACGTAGCTGTCCTATATGACCACCGCTTCCTTCCGACGGAGGTAAGAACCTTCCTTCCTTAACTTCACTTCAATGTGTACTTGGTTCTGCCTCCGCTCATCTGACCATTCCTGTCACCCTGCAGTGGGGAGATAGAAGTGTGAACGTGTCCGCCATCATAGACTCCGGAGCTAGTAACAACTTCTTCGATCTCACCCTCGCCACCTCCCTAGCGGTTCCTACACGACCAAAGACGACTCCCACGCCTTTACAAATGGTCGACGGAAGCACTCTACGTACTGGTCCCATCACCCATGAAACCACTCCTCTGTTGCTGCTCATCGGAACCAAGCACCAAGAACACCTTCAATGGGACATTGTACCTTCCCCTTTGTTCCCTCTGGTTCTAGGGCTTCCTTGGCTCCGTAGCCATAACCCTTCCATCGACTGGTCCTCCAATACCGTCTCTTTTCCCTCTCATCATTGTCAACACTTCTGTATGAACGGGTATACCACCGAAAAGATCGGTTTTTCTACCTATCCAGCTTCTGAATTACCAGCCAAATATTCTGACTTTCAGGACGTGTTTGAGAAAAAGGGGGCGGACACACTACCTCCACACAGAGAATACGATTGCCCCATTGACCTCCTTCCAGGAGCACCCATACCCCATGGACGCATTTACAACTTGTCCGTTCCTGAATCTCAATCCTTGAAGGAGTATATTGAGGAAGGGCTCCAAAAAGGATTCAAACGTCACTCCACTTCACCTGCCGGGGCCGGTATCTTCTTTGTCGGGAAAAGAGATGGTGGACTTCGACCATGCGTCGACTACAGAGCATTGAATGCAATCACGGTACGTAACCGTTACCCGTTACCGCTGATCCCCGAACTGCTGGATGGAGTGAAGGATGCTTGTATTTTCACTAAAATTGATCTTCGAGGAGCCTATAATTTGGTGCGCATGAGACGGGGGACGAGTGGAAGACCGCTTTCCGTTCTCGATACGGTCACTTTGAGTATCGCGTCATGCCATTCGGCTTGTGTAACGCCCCAGCCGCCTTTCAACATTTCCTCAATGACGTCTTTCGTGACATCCTGGATACCTTCCTGGTGATTTACTTGGATGATCTACTGATATTCTCCCGTTCTCTCCAGGAACACGAAAGGCACGTCCGACTCGTCCTGTCTCGCCTCCGTCAACACAAATTATATGGAAAGATCGAAAAGAGCACCTTCGAGGCTCCCTTCATCGAGTTTCTGGGATACATCCTGTCACCGGGGCACGTCGAAATGGATAAAACCAAAGTCAAGGCTATCCTTGATTGGCCAACACCCAAAGACAAAATAGGGGTCCAACAGTTCATGGGATTTGCCAACTTCTACCGACGCTTCATCCGATCCTTCTCACACCTTAGCGCACCTATTACATCACTAACCAAGAAAGACGTGCAATTTCAATGGTCTACGGAGGCTCAGCAGGCCTTCGAAAGACTTAAGGAAAGCTTTACCCAAGCACCCGTTCTAAAACAACCTGAGACTCATCTCCCATACTACCTAGAAACAGATGCCTCCGACATTGCTCTAGGAGCAATCTTGTCCCAGAAGTTCGGGGATAAGAAACTCCTGCATCCAGTAGCCTTTTACTCCAGACGCCTCAATTCTGCCGAACGAAACTACAACATAGGTGAGAAAGAGTTACTGGCGATTAAAAATGCTCTCGAAGAATGGAGACACCTTCTTGAAGGAGCAACACATCCTGTGACAGTTTTCACCGACCATCGCAACCTTGAATACCTCCGTACCGCCAAACGACTCCGACCCCGACAGGCCAGGTGGGCACTTTTCTTCTCTCGCTTCTCACTGCTCATTACCTACCGACCTGGAACAAGAAATGGAAAGGCGGATGCCCTCTCCCGTCAGTATGATTCCAGCACCACCACTACCACAGTTCCTAACGACACTATCCTGCCAAGTAGCTTCTTTTGTGCCACAAAAGACACTCTAATGGAACACATACGAAGACACAGTCGAAATCCACCAACTAACATCCAGGGGCTCGTTCCCATCGAAGGATTCCTGTACCACGAGAAACAGATATATGTGCCTCCTGAGGCCCGTCTACAAGTTCTACAACATGCGCACGATATTCCGGCTGCCGGCCATGGGGGTATCAAGAAGACCATAAACACCGTACTACGATATTTCTGGTGGCCATCAGTCAAGAAGGATGTTGCCGCCTTTGTTCTTTCCTGTCCTATCTGTGCCCGTAACAAACAGCCAAGAGCTCGCCCCGCCGGTCTTCTACAACCCTTGGCACTTCCACAACATCCATGGAAAGACCTCTCGATGGATTTCATCGTGGACCTACCCCCCTCACGCCAACACACAACGATCTTTGTAGTGGTGGACCGTTGTACCAAAATGGCCCACTTCATTCCAGCGATAGGCCTCCCTACCGCTGCCCAGACAGCTACACTCTTCATCAGAGAAATATTCCGACTGCATGGCATCCCTCATTCCATCGTCTCAGACAGAGGATCCCAGTTCACTTCTCGCTTCTGGTCTCAAATGTGCCGTAGTCTAAAAATTTCTAGATATCTCTCCTCTGCATTTCATCCTCAGAGCAACGGACAAACCGAACGGACGAACCAGACGTTGGAACAGTACCTTCGCTGTTATACCACACATCTCCAAGACGACTGGCTAGACATCTTGCCTCTCGCTGAGTTCGCCTACAACAACCAGGTACATTCGTCAACACGTCTTTCTCCTTTTTATGCCAACTACGGATACCACCCCGATATTCTACCTGACATACCTCTGAACACTCCGGTTCCTGAAGTGGCAAACCGTCTAAGACCCTTACACCTCCAACTACGAACATTACGCCATCAACTACAACAGGCTCAAGACACCCAAAAAAGGTATGCAGACCGTAACCGAAGACCCGCTCCGCGATACACACCCGGAGACAAGGTGTTGCTGTCCACTGCTCATCTCCGACTAGACTGCCCGTCTAAGAAACTGGGGCCTCGCTTCATCGGCCCGTTCCAAGTCCTCAAAATGGTCAATCCGGTGGCAGCCCATTTAACCCTTCCTTCCTCCTACAGGATTCACCCTGTTTTCCATGTCTCCCTCCTAAAGCCTTGGCGTGACAATCCTTTTCCTGGACGACACGCCGACCCAGTCACTCCCGTGTCGGTGTCCGGAGAAGAGGAGTACGAGGTCTCAAGGATCCTGGATTCCCGACTACGTTATGGCAAGTTGGAATACCGGTCCACTGGAAAGGTTACGGTCCTGAAGATCGCTCCTGGGAACCAGGCACCAATATTCATGCTCCAGCTAAGGTTCGTGCCTTTCATCTTCGTTACCCCTCCAAACCGTCAGTGAGGCGCACCCGGGGGTCGCGCCTTGGTGGGGGGTCCTGTCATGCCCCGCTCCGCGGCCTTCCCCCGGCCCACACCGCCATGCTGGGAGAGGTTCCCTACTCACCCGAGGTCCCTCGTGGCGCGTTGCTCCGAGTTCCGGGTCCGCAGGATGGAGAGGAAGAGCCAGGAGACGCCCCACGCCGCCGGCTGGATCCAAGCCCTGTAAAGGAATGTGCGCACGCGCGAGAACAGAACCTCCTATGTACTGTAAAATCAGGTACTCTGGCGCCCTCGGCTGGCCGATTAAGGGTACTGCGGGACACCTGCTCTGGAGATCCTCGAATGCCTCCCATTGACCTATCAAAGATCCAGGTACCTCAACTCCACCTACGAGAACCAGGTGAGAGATATTCTCATGATCCCATGAACCCTATTTAAATCCGCCTTCCTTCCCAGCACATTATCCAGGTTCTACTGTGCCTTCCGCCTCAGTTTTCCTAGCGCTCCTCGTATTCCTTGATCACGTATCTTCTGACCCTTCGACCCGGATTGTGCCAACGACTACGCCACCTTCTTCAACCCTTCGACCCGGATTGTGCCACCGACTACGCTGCCTTCTTCAACCCTTCGACCCGGATTGTGCCAACGACTACGCCACCTTCTTCAACCCTTCGACCCGGATTGTGCCACCAACTACGCTGCCTTCTTCAACCCTTCGACCCGGATTGTGCCACCGACTACGCTGCCTTCTTCAACCCTTCGACCCGGATTGTGCCAACGACTACGCCACCTTCTTCAACCCTTCGACCCGGATTGTGCCACCGACTACGCTGCCTTCTTCGTTATTATCCGTTGTTCTTCCTGGGACTTTGTTTACGAATTCCACTCCAACCTTATTGACTGTATTATTTTCTGGACTTCAACTACTATTTATGGTTCACTAAAAGATTACTTTACTCTCCATCGTCTCCTGATTTCCTTATCCATAGCTTGCCATTGGGTTCCATACACACACTTCACAGGGGATCCCAACCCTGCGTTACAGGCGGATATGCTTTGTAATTAACAGGATTTTGGACTCAATCCGAAGACAGTTTGGATTATTAAACCCCATTTCTTTTGATTTCAATCCTAAAATATTTCTATTACATATAGGTTGGCCCTCGATGCCACAGGAAGAAAAATCCTGCTCACGCACATTTTAGCAGCTTCTGAATTATTGATAGAAAAAATTTGGGAAAGAAATAAAAACCCCATCTGGCAAGGAGTCAAGGAGCAGCTCTATTTTCAGTGCAGGATGGAATATAACATATATAATCAGAATTTCCAAAATTATATTACCTGGGATAATGTTAAGAAAATTGAGTCTTTTCCATAGATGAAGTAAACTTACAGGGTTATCCAAAGAGATTCGAAAAGTCACCGCACGTTAGGTGACTTTTCGTTCTCTTCAATTCAGTTCCTTTTGCCGATCCCATTTCGGTGACCCTGCGGTGTATTCAGCAAGCACCACAGGGTCCCCGAATTGCAGGGAAAAGCTGCTGCAAACCTGATGAAAACTAACCGCAAAACTCACCGAATGTAGGCTGAAAAGCCACAAAAACATCTGGAATCCAAACCCGTCAAAGCCCGAACAGGAGCCGATCACACGGCAGCTGAAGCAGCAGACGAGGGAGGTGAATAAGTTAGCAAAACCGTTTGTATGAATGTGAAATTGAAACGCTGTTTGCAAAGAAACTACTGAGCGAAAATGTCTGAAATTTACACAGGAGGTCCAGGGAATGATAATAAAGAGGGCTGTTACAAAAAAAATAAGTAAACTGAAAAAAAAAGTAAAAAAAAAGATATTGAATTAAAACGGGAATATTTTTAACATTGAAGCCTATGGGATTCTCCTGAATAAATTTGCCGAATTAAACCACTGAATGGCAGGACATTTCGGGAACCTTTCACTGCTGGTTTGTGTTCTCTGAATAGCCGAAGCAGTGCTTTTTCATGGGGATTTCACTGCCCTCGAACAGGGACCGAACAGGAACCGTATGTTCAGGCAATTCGCTAGGATTTGGCGAATTGCCTGCTCTCTGGATAGCCAAATGGCCAGGAAAGGCAACCGAATGCTGATTTTCAGCATTCGGTTACCTTTCTCAAGCAATTCGGAGCTCTTTGGATAACCCTGTTAGTAATTAAAAAAAAAAAACTTGGTTATGTCTATATACAACGAGAATAGATAGCTCTGCTTTCTCAATTTCGTCCGTGTGTGTAATCCAATTATATTTGTTCATCATGTCGTACTCTGTACTAAGGTTGGATTATTGTGTATTTACGTATTGTTGTTTAAAAAAAATAAAAAAATAAAACAAAGAGATGTGAAGAATGGGAAAAAAAAATCTGTGGCAATATCATGTACACATGTATTCTCCAGGTACTGCTCGAGTATACAGTGCATCCAGCAAGAAATGCCTGGCAAAGCTTGAAGGCCACGAAGGAGAGATTTCAAAGGTGGGTGCGTTTGCTTTATTGAGGACTTGATGTTCTCAAGTATAGATTAAAACTACACCGTTGTTAAGGAGTTATGTATTTTAGCTACAGATTTACGTATGTTAAACAGGCTGTATAGTACTTTTAAAACCTAACTTTTATTACAACTCAATAAAGGGTGATCTATATGTCATAGAAAATTCTTAAGACGGAAGAGTATTTTTTTGGTATATTGATCTAATAGCCACCAGGGAATAACTCCTCTCATATACAAAAGCAATAGCAAGCCAAAAGCGATTCCAGTTGGTGCTAATATAGCATGTTGGGGGTGTGCTCTCCAATTGTATATGGTATGAGGATACCTATGGTTAATATGGAATCGCTTTTGGCTTGCTATTGCTTTTGTATATGAGATGAGTTATTACCTGGTGGCTATTAGACCACAAATATTTTGCAGAATACACTAACCATCACAGACCCAAGATTCTCCACTCTGCACCCCAGAACCAGCAAAAGCATACACTGACCAGCACCCCGGAACAAGCATAAGAATACACTAACCATCACAGACCCATGATTCTCCACCCTGCACCCCGGAACCAGCAAAAGCATACACTGACCAGCACCCCGGAACAAGCATAAGGTAGCAGGATGTCAGAATGCCGTCCAACGCTATCCTCCAAAGAGCCCCATTCTTGCACCTGTATTTCATTTTTAAATGTATTCATTTCTGGCTGATTCCATGTTTCAATGTTCCCTCCTTTTTACTTAAAAAACTTTTTTACCTGGTCTTCACCTCTGCCTCTCACCCTCCCCCCCTCTTCCTGCTCCTCCTCTTTCCCCCTCCTGCCGTGTAGTTTTTTAAAAGCACACTTAGAAAATCTCCATTCTATTTTGTAGAATACACTAACCATCACAGACCCAAGATTCTCCACTCTGCAGTCCCACCCACCCAGGCCCGGTCCATAATGTAAGGGCTCCTTTACAGCTGTTTCCACTTCTCTCTCTAATTACCTTTACTCAGCCCAACCTTCTGGTCCTTCCATGCAACCGTCACACATTTCTTCTAGCAACAAGCTTCACCTTCCCTCTGCTCCCATCTGTTTCACTTTCCCCCCGTCCCTTAGATTGTAAACTCACAGGATGTCTGGCTGAGCACTTGGTTAAAGTGCTGTACTTTCTAGACAAGCTATCCTTTGGGCAGGGTTGTCTTTTCCTTATTTATCATGTATGTCTTGTGTTTGTGCTTCCCCATTGTACAGCGCTACGGAATATGCTGGGGCTTTATAAATAAAGGATAATATTAAAAATAATAAAAAATACCAAAAAACTACTCTTCCTTCTTTTTAACAATTTTCTATGACATATATATATATATATATCACCCTTTATTGAGTTCATATAATAAAATTAATGTTAAAAGTCCCCCAGTCTCCCCCTGCGGATCACTACGCCGACCTGCCGGATCTCGCGAGGCATGTGACCGGCGCTGTCTGCTTCAATGGAGTCCTATGGACTCCATGGAGAGGATGTGCGCGGCGACACTTAGCGCTGCCGCGTGCATCCCGGGGCTTAGCGCCCGATAACAAGGCAGGCAGCTTTTTAAAAGTACTAAACAGCCTGAGGCATTGCCGGTTGCTCTACTATTGTAGTGATTGTTGGTATATTCATCAAGCAGTATATATATATTTTGGTGTTTATACGGTACATTGGAAGATTATTCAGCAAAGTTATATTTTTTGGATGGGTGCTGGTTAGAAGGACACTGAAACGTGCTGCTATGAAGCAGGAGAAGTTTTAGGACTGGACCCATTTCAACAAAGAGCATCTGGTTTCTTGCTGTTGCTTTATAGCTCTGTAATCGTCTTGTATACGTCTACGAGCCAGAATATCTGCAAGGAATTTTTTGAGACATATCCTGGCACAGCTACTGAACTCCAATCATAGACATCAATTATTCAGGCTGACTTCTGGCTCCCCATCTGATTAATACGGAGTTCATACTTTTATGCAGTTCGCCCCCACAGCTTGCAGTAAATGTTTGTCTAGTAGGCATGCCGGATATGACGGCTACCGGGATGTGAAGAATAATTGCCGTCCAGCTAATCCTATTCACCGTGGCTGTTGATTTATGAAATACTAGGTGGAAAGCCTGCCCAGAGGGCAGTCTATTGTTGTTGTCGCCAGGTCAGAATTCAAGTCCACATAGGTTTTTTTCAATGTCCTATCCAAGAGTATCTCTCTATATAAATACGTTTGTAACGCGTCCATCGCCATCCCATCCGCAACAGGAGGGCCGACTGAGCAGCTGTGATGGGTGCGTGCACAGCTGACAGCGCATTACAAAGGCATTTATATATTAGAGTAGGTTCCTCTTCCCTCTTAGATTGTAAACTCACGGGAACCGGACCCTCAGATTGTAAACTCGTGGGACCCCTTAGATTGTAAGCTCATGTGGCCCCTTAGATTGTAAACTCATGGGGCCCCTTAGATTATGTTGGGCTTGGGCGGGCATTTTTTTTGTAGCGTATACATTATGCGTATATTTAATGGCACGTGGTATGCATGGCATGGCAGGCTGGTATTTAGGCACACTGGTATTATGAGACACTGGTATTATGAATGGCAGACTGGCATTATGGCTTGCAGACTGGCATTGTGCATGGCAGACTGGTAATATGGCTGGCGAACTGGTAATATGGCTGGCGAACTGGTAATATGGCTGGCGAACTGGTAATATGGCTGGCAGACTGGTATTGTGCATGGCAGACTGGTATTGTGCATGGCAGACTGGTAATATGGCTGGCAGACTGGTAATATGGCTGGCAGACTGGTAATATGGCTGGCACACTGGTATTGTGCATGGCAGACTGGTAATATGGCTGGCGAACTGGTATTGTGCATGGCAGACTGGTATTGTGCATGGCAGACTGGTAATATGGCTGCCGGACTGGTAATATGGCTGGCAGACTGGTTTTGTGCATGGCAGACTGGTTAATATGGCTGGGAATTGCTATTGTGCATGGCAGACTGGTAATGTGCATGTCAGACTGGTATTGTGCATGGCAGACTGGTAATATGGCTGGCAGACTGGTATTGTGCATGGCAGACTGGTAATATGCATGGCAGACTGGTATTGTGCATGGCAGACTGGTAATATGCATGGCAGACTGGTATTGTGCATGGCAGACTGGTAATATGCTGGGAACTGGTATTGTGCATGGCAGACTGGTAATGTGCATGGCAGACTGGTATTGTGCATGGCAGACTGGTAATATGGCTGGCAGACTGGTATTGTGCATGGCAGACTGGTATTGTGCATCGCAGACTGGTATTGTGCATCGCAGACTGGTATTGTGCATGGCAGACTGGTATTGTGCATGGCAGGCTGGCAGATGGTAATATGGAGGCCGGGCAGGAGGAGCTGGAACCTGGCGCGGAGGAGATGGAGGCCGGGGGCGCGGAGGAGATGGAGGCGGGCGCGGAGAGAATGGAGGCCGGGCGCGGAGGAGATGCAGTAAACAAATCCGCCATTGGAGAGGCGCTGTGAACTGTGCTGTGCACCTCTCCAATGGATCGGATTTGTTTTGGTCCCTCTCGCCCACACCGGCTGTGCGCGTGCCGCGGCCGTTGGATGCGCGCGCAGCCAACCGCCGCAGGTTGCGCGCGCAGCCAACCGCCGCAGGTTGCCGCGCGCATGCGCAGTAGGGTTTTGGCAACGGACACGCCAGCCCTTATTGTTTTATATAAAGGAGAAGGGTGACCCAATCACGGGTCGAATGAGTATTAAGGCGCTGGTATTATACCATAAAGAAGTTGTAATTTTACACCAGAGAGATTGGTGAATATGCCAGGCAGCTCACCGTTTAGGTGTATCCCTCACCCAACAATAATACATAAAAACAAGAATACCGCAGTATATTCGGGAGCGCAAATGGATGGTTGTCCACTTAGGATAGCAGTCTTAAGTTCCTTAGGAATCTTCAAAAAGATCTTTGTGGATAAATAAGCGTGGAGCTAGATAGCTCAAAAGGTATAGGCAGTTGAGTCACTAGGGGGGACTCCTCCCTTCGATCGTGGCAGTTCCTATTCTTTTGTTCACTTCAATGGATTTTTCACAGCAGGTATACCTCAAAGGAAATATACATAGCGTGATAACGTCACAATAGGAGAAAGGAGGAACAATTGATGGAGAGGTACTCACATGTACAGGAGCCTCCTATTTGGTGGTTCCGTATTACCGCAGTAGACCACTTTTCAGGGGGTCTAAGCCTCTGTCTGGATATGTTGATATCATCCAATGGATGTATAGATGGATGCCGGTGGACAGATAGACAAATGGATAGGCAAAGGTGCATGAAATGTATTTGCATACACCATATAGTGGACGTGGAGAGGGTATTGGTGGACAAAGACTTTTTAATAAAACATTAAAATGAACAAAGTAATAAAATGGTTGCGGGGGTCATCGAGACGCGTTTCTCTTACCAAAACCTGTAAGCTTCCTCAGTCGAATGAACCCCGCCATAAAAGTTACACAGTATATATACCCTCCAAATGTTCGTGCCGCAACATATGGCGTGCGTTCCACCTCAAGGCACTTCCGCGTGCGTTCCATGCAAGGCACTTCCGCATGCGTTCCATCCAGAACACTTCCGCATGCGTTCCATCACTCGCATATCCGGTTTCATAGTCCTTCGGATCTTTAACCATTGATACATTTAAGTTCTTGGTAGTCTTTATCCAATAATGGGATAAAGTCCATTCACCCATCTCCTACTCCTAATCAGTACCCCATGTACATTCATAGGCAAATAAGGGAAGGAAAAAGACATAGAATATAATACGATGTAAAATATGAAGAAGTAATTCTACTGTAGGCTGAAGGGAAGGATGTGGATTATGATTATTTCAAGAAATGACTAATTTCGAAATCGGCATTCAAGCCGCCTGGGATGAGAGTGTCAAGTATATAGATCCACCTCATTTCGGTCATAATTAATTTCTTGATCAAATCCTCACCTCTCCAATTCCGTTGGACTATCTCTATAGCAAAAAAATCGATATTAGTTAGGTGGCAACTATGTGTGTCCCGAAAATGAACGGGCACGCTATGTTTTTCATAGCCCCTTGTTATATTGCACAAATGTTCATTAATCCTTACATATAAAGGTCTCGACGTTTGTCCCACATAATTTTTGCCACATGGGCATTTTAGTACATAGACTACGTTCTTAGAATGGCAGGTAATAAGCTGCTGAATTTTGTGGGTAGAATTAGTTCTAGATGAAACAAATTCTCGGATCGTCCTCTTTTTGTTCGACGTCTTTCTGCATGCAATGCATTGACCGCATCCATAAAAACCAGGTTGAATTCCAAACGGATTCTCAGAAGTTAATTTCTTTTCTTTAATATGATTTTTAACTAATTGACGTCCTGCACTTCTTCCCCCTCTATATATGATAGATGGTTTATCAGGCAACATTGAATTTGGAGGGTATATATACTGTGTAACTTTTATGGCGGGGTTCATTCGACTGAGGAAGCTTACAGGTTTTGGTAAGAGAAACGCGTCTCGATGACCCCCGCAACCATTTTATTACTTTGTTCATTTTAATGTTTTATTAAAAAGTCTTTGTCCACCAATACCCTCTCCACGTCCACTATATGGTGTATGCAAATACATTTCATGCACCTTTGCCTATCCATTTGTCTATCTGTCCACCGGCATCCATCTATACATCCATTGGATGATATCAACATATCCAGACAGAGGCTTAGACCCCCTGAAAAGTGGTCTACTGCGGTAATACGGAACCACCAAATAGGAGGTTCCTGTACATGTGAGTACCTCTCCATCAAGCGTTCCTCCTATGTATATTTCCTTTGAGGTATACCTGATGTGAAAAATCCATTGAAGTGAACAAAAGAATAGGAACTGCCACGATTTTAGGAAGGAGTCCCCCCTAGTGACCCAACTGCCTATACCTTTTGACCTTATTGTTTTATAGTATAGATGTTTTGAGTGGGAGACCACAGTATAGCTCTTAGAGCAAGAAAACTGATTTGGCTCACTATCAGCGTCGTGGAAGTTTTACCTATGCAGGTAGTGCACTATGCAAAGGATGTATTCATATTTGTCTTAAATCACTGTATATAAGGTCAGAAAGAATTCATTGAAAGGATTCCCATGGATCAAAATTCAAAAAAAGAGAGCCACATTGTCATAGCTGCAGAGGGTAACCCTAATATTTCAAATGATACTATTGACAATCGTGGTCACAATTGACAGTAACATTTAATAATCTATATATAAAACCAATCGTAAAAAGCCACCTCCTCGGGGGTATAGATACACACACTGCTTTGCAGGTTGGGTATTGATTGCTGGTCTCGCATTTAATCATTTTGGTATTTTATCACAATTCACCTCTCCTTTTTTTGTTCTCTATTTCTTAACCCTTTCACTGCTGAGGACGTCTGGGGAACGTCCTCATTGACTCCTAAGGAAAGATAGGGGTGGAGATAGGGGGTTCCGTTGAACCCGATATCTCCCCACTCCTGGCAGCTAGCAGGGTCAGGTTTGGTATCATTAGAAAGGCCAGAGCATGGCTCTTCCAATGATACCAAACATGACCATGTTTAAAGTAAAGAAAAATAAAAATAATAATAAAAAAGAGAAAAGCATGTTTTTTTAAGATGTGAAATGGCTCAGCAGTGAGGGGCTTATAAAGCAAGAAGCCAACCTTCGTGGGTTGGTGGATATAGGACAGTAAGAAGGAATCGTCTAGGTCAAAATCAACAGCATGAAGTCACAACAAGAGGAGCGCTCCCAATCATACCTTCACATAAATTTGCAAGACAGCTTCAATAAGAGTACCCCTTCAGGCTCCGGTCAGACGAGCGCACTGATCACGCCTGTGTTGCCGTACATTTGTACGTCCGTTATAGCATATCGTTATGACCAATGGAGCCCAACACACAAAGTACGTCCGCACGGAACTGCGGGCGCATACCGGATGTGGCAAACAGACGCAAGTTAGGCAAGAAAGTAAATCTGCTAAAACTGATGCACAGAGTGCGCTGCGTCTGCAACGCCCGCATAGCTTTGTGTGTGAGTGATAGAACGAAGTCAGACGGACTGCATTTTTGACGGACAAAATGTTTTTCATTTTAATTTATTTTCCCTTCTACATCAGTCAAAAAAACCGTCAGTCACAAAATCTGACTGTGTGGCCACTACCTTGTCGTCAGTCAGAAAGTATGTCTGTTGTGCACAGAATGCATTCATCTTACCCTAGCCTAACCTGCGTTTGAGAAATCACTCTGCGCGTTTCGCTACCTCATAGTAGCGTCATCAGGAGTTTTGGAAGGTTCGGTGTGTAGAAATGCAATTCATATTCCATCTATGCTGTCCTGCTCACCTTGTCTAGCAAAACAGGTGTTAGTATTTCAATCATTTAAGCAGTGGTATATTTTGCTATTATTTAATCGTAAAAAGATTTTTCCATTATTCAGTTAGACAATGGCAGGAACATAACACATACATGCTTTGGATTTCTAAAATCATGCAATTGTTTTCAATGTTTACAAAATTTTATATAATAAACAAGAATTAGGAACACTTATACTAGTATACAGCACTTATATAATAAATATGCATATATTATTGGTCTTGTCTATCTCGCCTGCATAGCAGAATTAACGAGCTGCGGGCCTGATTCCAACCTGGACGTTAAGCGAACATCTGGAAGCGTTAGTGAAAACAGTTCCAGACGTTAGTGTAAAATCTTCTGCAGCTATCACAGCTTTACTTGCGGCTCATATGTTTTGTTTTGACTGCATGCTGTAAATTCATGTCTCCTATACTTTACATAGGAGAAGTTAATTTGCACCTCTACAGGAGAACCAGCTATTCCAAACTAGCTCATTCTCCTATAAATTAGATGGTATTCTGTACCTAAATATCGACTTCGAAAACCTGGTGTAAAGTGATTAAAAATGTACTGCAAGTTGTGGGGGTGAACTGCATAAAAATACCTCTATTTAACTCCCCCAGAAAATCACATACTTGCCTCATGTTTCATGGTGCTCAAGGTGGCGCCATCCGTCGCTTCCTCTGGCCTTAAGCAGAGTGAGACTGGGAACAAATAGTCCCCAGGTTCCTCTATGTTCCCATATTCTGCTAGCACAGATTTTCTTGCTTACCATCTCCCTGTTTGCACCTGGGTCGGCTTTGGGCCATGTGTGTTTCCATGGCTTCCCCAAATTAAACTGAACTACTACAAGAAATCTGTCCCTTTTTAGTCTATGTCCCCGGGTTCTCTGAGAGCCATCCAGGAATTACAGAAATTGCCATGAGGTTCCAATCCATGTCTTCCTGCGAATAGTCTTATATCTACCTTTCAGAAATCCTAGTGATGAGTAGGGATGAGCTGTTCAGTTCGATCAGTTCGGAGTTCGACTTGAACATCGGCAGTTCGAAAGTTCGCGAACTTCGAACTTTTTGGCGTGTTCGGTTCGAGTTCGAATTTTTTTTTTCTAAAAAGTACAAAAAATGCTTAAATACTAAAAAATCTAGAAATAAAGAGACTCTTTACTGCAGAATATTATAAGCAACGGTTTATTAGATATTGAATTAAAAAATGTCTACGTGCAAAGATTCTCACCTCTAAATGACATGTGCTCTCAAACGCTGTAAACAACAGGTGTTAATTAGTGTTTGGAAATAACATGTGCTTTTAATTAGTCTGGTCTAATGAATTTGATACATTGTCTGTAGACTGAGGGTGTCTGGAGGTGTCTCCTGAACATGTATCAAACAACACCTGTGCTTCTGAGAAGTGTTCATTTCTCTACTAAATGTTCCTATGATTTGCTGTTTAACTCCTTAACCCTGCATTTCACTGCTGTGTGCTCAGCTCATTTTTACCGCTTTCGCTCATGTTTAAACGCGATTTGAAGCCACATTTTATTAAATGACCCAGACATATTAGATATCGTTCTTTCCGGCAGACTCTGCAGATTCATAATATATCATTTTTATATGTATACGTCATGTCCTGCCTGTATATTATGACAAAAATTGCAATAAAAATAGAATTTTTAATCATCTGCAGTGTGTAAAGTGTTTTTTTTTCACATTTTAGTACAAGAGCGTTTGCGGTTATGTTTTCTATGGGGTGCGCTTGTACAAAAATTAGAAATGGGGACTTGTTACATTTTGTGGGGGGAATTACGTGATTTTTAGCAAACGCACCCCGTAGAAAAAAATCATTAGACAAGCATCATTGTTCACATTATAATTGAAATGTGAACAATATTGCTGCATTAATAAAAATAACACCCAAAACAAAATACATGTTTTTTTGTTGTTTTTTTTTACTATATACCTGGTCATGTTGGGTATCATTCGAAAGGCCATGCTCAGGCCTTTCGATTGACAGCCTCCATGACCCCCTACCTGCCAGGGTTCTGGAGATATCGGGGTTCAAATGAACCCCCTATCTCCACCAGGGGATTCCGGGCAGTTAGGGGTTCCCCGGCTATCTGACGTCATCACGCTATGCGTGAGGACGTCAGGCAGTGAGGGGGGACCCGGGGGTGGAGCCGCCATTCAAGATGGGGGGCCCCCACCAGAGCTAGGTCGCACTTCGGCGCCGCAAGGCATCTCTATACACAGCCCCATCAATATCTCTATACACAGCCTCACAGCATCTCTATACACAGCCTCACAGCATCTCTATACACAACCTCACAGCATCTCTATACACAACCCTATCAGCATCTCTATACACAACCTCACAGCATCTCTATACACAGCCCCATCAGCATCTCTACACACAGCATCTCTATACACAACCTCACAGCATCTCTATACACAACCTCACAGCATCTCTATACACAGCCTCACAGCATCTCTATACACAGCCTCACAGCATCTCTATACACAACCTCACAGCATCTCTATACACAGCATCTCTATACACAGCCCCATCAGCATCTCTAAACACAGCATCTCTATACACAACCTCACAGCATCTCTATACACAACCTCACAGCATCTCTATACACAACCCCATCAGCATCTCTATACACAACCTTACAGCATCTCTATACACAACCCGATCAGCATCTCTATACACAGCAGCTCTATACACAACCCCATCAGCATCTCTATACACAACCCCATCAGCATCTCTATACACAACCTCACAGCATCTCTATACACAGCCTCATAGCATCTCTATACACAACCTCACAGCATCTCTGTGAGCCCTCAATTGAACCCCCTATCTCCACCGGGGGATTACGGGCAGCTAAGTATTCCCCGGCTATCTGACGTCATCACGCTATGCAGGACGTGAGGCAGTGAGGGGGCACCCGGGGGTGGAGCCGCCATCCAAGATGGCGGCCCCAACCAGAGCTAGGCCGCACTTCGGCGCCGCAAGGCATCTCTATACACAGCCCCATCAGCATCTCTATACACGGCCTCACAGCATCTCTATACAAAACCTCACAGCATCTCTATACACAGCCTCACAGCATCTCTATACACAGCCTCACAGCATCTCTATACACAGCCTCACAGCATCTCTATACACAGCCTCACAGCATCTCTATACACAGCCTCGCAGCATCTCTATACACAGCCTCGCAGCATCTCTATACACAGCCTCGCAGCATCTCTATACACAGCCTCGCAGCATCTCTATACACAGCCTCACAGCATCTCTATACTCAACCCTATCAGCATCTCTATACACAACCTAACAGCATCTCTATACACAACCCCATCAGCATCTCTATACACAGCATCTCTATACACAGCCTCACAGCATCTCTATACACAATCTCACAGCATCTCTATACACAGCCCCATCAGCATCTCTATACTCAGCATCTCTATACACTCAACCCCATCAGCATCTCTAAACACAGCATATCTATACACAGCCTCACAGCATATCTATACACTGCCTCACAGCATCTCTATACACAGCCTCACAGCATCTCTATACACAGCCTCACAGCATCTCTATACACAGCCTCACAGCATCTCTATACATAGCCTCACAGCATATCTATACACTGCCTCACAGCATATCTATACACTGCCTCACAGCATCTCTATACACAGCCTCACAGCATCTCTATACACTGCCTCACAGCATCTCTATACACTGCCTCACAGCATCTCTATACACTGCCTCACAGCATCTCTATACACTGCCTCACAGCATCTCTATACACTGCCTCACAGCATCTCTATACACTGCCTCACAGCATCTCTATACACAGCCTCACAGCATCTCTATACACTGCCTCACAGCATCTCTATAACACTGCCTCACAGCATCTCTATACACTGCCTCACAGCATCTCTATACACTGCCTCACAGCATCTCTATACACTGCCTCACAGCATCTCTATACACTGCCTCACAGCATCTCTATACACTGCCTCACAGCATCTCTATACCAGCCTCACAGCATCTCTATACACAACCTCACAGCATCTCTATACACAACCTCACAGCATCTCTATACACAGCCCCATCAGCATCTCTATACACAGCCCCATCAGCATCTCTACACACAGCATCTCTATACACAACCTCACAGCATCTCTATACACAGCCTCACAGCATCTCTATACACAGCCTCACAGCATCTCTATACACAACCTCACAGCATCTCTATACACAACCTCACAGCATCTCTATACACAACCTCACAGCATCTCTATACACAACCCCATCAGCATCTCTATACACAACCTCACAGCATCTCTATACACAACCTCACAGCATCTCTGTGAACCTTCAATTGAACCCCCTAAGTATTCCCCGGCTATCTGACGTCATCACGCTATGCATGAGGACGTCAGGCAGTGAGGGGGGACCCGGGGATGGAGCCGCCATCCAAGATGGCAGCCCCAACCAGAGCTAGGCCGCACTTCGGCGCCGCAAGGCATCTCTATACACAGCCCCATCAGCATCTCTATACACGGCCTCACAGCATCTCTATACAAAACCTCACAGCATCTCTATACACAGCCTCACAGCATCTCTATACACAGCCCCATCAGCATCTCTATACACAGCCCCATCAGCATCTCTATACACAGCCCCATCAGCATCTCTATACAAAGCCCCATCAGCATCTCTATACACAGCCCCATCAGCATCTCTATACTCAGCATCTCTATACACTCAACCCCATCAGCATCTCTAAACACAGCCTCACAGCATCTCTATACACAACCCCATCAGCATCTCTATACACAGCCTCACAGCATCTCTGTACACAACCCCATCAGCATCTCTATACACAGCCTCGCAGCATCTCTATACACAGCCTCGCAGCATCTCTATACACAGCCTCGCAGCATCTCTATACACAGCCTCGCAGCATCTCTATACACAGCCTCGCAGCATCTCTATACACAGCCTCACAGCATCTCTATACTCAACCCCATCAGCATCTCTATACACAACCTCACAGCATCTCTATACACAACCCCATCAGCATCTCTATACACAGCATCTCTATACACAGCCTCACAGCATCTCTATACACAACCTCACAACATCTCTATACACAGCCCCATCAGCATCTCTATACTCAGCATCTCTATACACTCAACCCCATCAGCATCTCTATACACAGCATATCTATACACAGCCTCACAGCATATCTATACACTGCCTCACAGCATATCTATATACTGCCTCACAGCATATCTATATACACTGCCTCACAGCATCTCTATACACTGCCTCACAGCATCTCTATACACTGCCTCACAGCATCTCTATACACTGCTCACAGCATCTCTATACACTGCCTCACAGCATCGCTATACACTGCCTCACAGCATCTCTATACACTGCCTCACAGCATCTCTATACACTGCCTCACAGCATCTCTATACACTGCCTCACAGCATCTCTATACACTGCCTCACAGCATCTCTATACACTGCCTCACAGCATCTCTATACACTGCCTCACAGCATCTCTATACATTGCCTCACAGCGTCTCTATACACTGCCTCACAGCATCTCTATACACAGCCCCATCAGCGTCTCTATACACAACCCCATCAGCATCTCTATACACAGCATCTCTATACACAGCCTCACAGCATCTCTATACACAGCCTCACAGCATCTCTATACACAGCCTCACAGCATCTCTGTGAACCCTCAAACGAACCCCCTATCTCCACCAGGGGATTCCGGGCAGCTAGGGGTTCCCCGGCTATCTGACGTTATCACGCTATGCGTGAGGACGTCAGGCAGTGAGGGGGACCCGGGGGTGGAGCCGCGATCCAAGTTGGCGGCCCCCACCGGAGCTAGGCCGCACTTCGGTGCCGCAAGGCGCCAAAGTGCGACCCGGTGCCTAAGTGGTTGAAGCCAGGCACCGCTTAAAAAGGGAAGACTCTCCCCTTTTAAGCGGTGCCTGGCTTTTTTTTGTGGGACCTCCCAATAGGGAGGGAGAGGGATCCGAACGGATCCCCCCCCTCCCTTCTAGGCGATCTCTCGGCATTGCCGGGGGGGGGTTGCCTGGAAATTACGTCATCATGTATGGCGCGATGACGTCATTTACGTCGGGAGGAGCTTGACTTCAGCTGAAGACGCTGAAGTCAGAACGCCACGGGACCCCGGACAGAGAGGTGAGTATCTCTGCCGGGGGTCCCGCAAAGCTGATGACGTGTGGGACACGTCCTCCTCAGCATACAGCGGGAGTAACGGAGGACGGTCCCACACGTCGTCAGCAGTGAAGGGGTTAAAAACGTCTTTTTTTAAACTTTTTGTCCTTGTTTCCTGTCCCCCAGGGCACTACTCGGACCCGGACATTGTTTTTACATATTTCTATACATCCTAGAAATCCGCCACTTCACGGGCAGGTTATGGGGACCTCCTAGGCACGATATTTGAAGTAATTTTTCGTTTTTATTTTTAACCCTTATTTCATGGAAAACTCACTGTCCCTTTAAAAACGTTTTTTATTTTTACTTTTTGTCCTTGTTTCCTGTCCCCCAGGGCACTACCCGGACCCCCATACACCTCTTGGAGGGCACTCTAAAAATCTAACCTTAAGTCCCATTGAGTTCGAACATTTGAAAAGTTCGAGTTCGAATGCAAACCGAACTCGGGGGGTGTTCGGCTCATCCCTATGAGCTCACCTCTCGTTCAACATGTCACGGTGTCTCCTTCTGGCACCGTCACATCACTTCTTGAGAGGCTGATCAGAAGGCTTTAAGGTGCAATTCAGCTGTGTCCTAGAGTTGTAGAAAGTACTGGACTTTGATATATGGCCCCTTGGCTGAACTGTTGTGTCATGATGAATGATATTTATGATCATTATTACTCCTGTGTATACGCCTGAAAAACGCAGAATGAAAGAAGTAATTCACAGAGCAGAGATTCTTCCATTTCCCATCGTCTGTCAGTACCATGGACAGTGCTGGGATACAGAATGCAGCCTAAAGCATCTTATGGTTTACGTAACCCAGTTCTCGTCTCTCTTCCTCCAGATCTGCTTCAGTCCTCAGGGTACCCGAATATTAACAGGGAGCTCAGACAAGACTGCACGGCTTTGGGATCCCATCACCGGACAGTGCTTACAGGTGCTGGAGGGACATACGGATGAGATCTTCTCTTGTGCATTCAACTATGAGGGAAGCACGATCATTACAGGTAAATGTCTCTCCCGGGCTTTGGAATATTGTTGCTGCATATTTAGACATGTACAGCCTTTCATCATACAATTTGCTTGAGAGATTCAGCTAATTACAGGTCTATTTCTGAATCAAAGGAACACAATTACATTGCTTATGTTTAATTATGGACAACATAACAATAATCCTCCTATTCACGACTATACAACGCAAACCTTTTTTCTTAATGCTTATTCTAGCAGCTTAAAATCCATATGTTTCCACAACTAGTGTTGCTAGAAATCTGCACCAGAATCATGCAATGCATTGAACCCAGTTCTGTTTATTTACAGGGTTATTCAAAGAGATCCGAATTGTACATACGGTGCCTGTTCGTTGCCTGTTCGAGGGCAATGAAATCCCCATAGAGAAGCAATGCTTCGTATAGTCAAAGAACACAAACAAGCAGGGAAAAGTTGCCGAATTGCCTGCTGTCTGGTGATTTCGACAGATTTATTGAGGCGATTTCATAGGCTTCAATGTTAAAAATATTCCAGTTTTAATACAATATCTAATAAACCGTTTAATGTTCTATTCTGCAGTAAAAGTCTATTTATAGATTTTTTTTAGGATCTTTTAGGCATTTTTTGGGCAATCTTTTTTAAATCATCTTCTTTTTACTGTAACTGCCCTTTTTATTATCATTCATTGGATCTTTATATGTAAATTCCAGGCATTTTCGTTCAGTAGTTGTTGGAAAATTTAAACGCTGTTTTCAAACTTTCAAGTGTACTGTTTTTTTTTTTTTTCCACCTCCTTCGTCTGCGGTGTCAGGTTTTTCCGGCAGCTGCTCTGCGCTGTGATCGGCGGCTAGTCTGGTTTCTCCGGCGTGTTCAGCGGGGTTAATCCAGATGTGTTCGTGGGTTTCGGTGCACATTCGCCGGGTTTGCGGTGACTTTTCCCTGCACTACGACGGCCCTGTGGTGCTTGCTGAATACACCGCAGGGTCGCCAAAATAGGATCGCCAAATCGCTCTGAATTGAAGAGAACGAGAAGTCACCGAACGTGCGGTGACATTTCGATTCTCTTTGAATAACCCTGTTAATTTTTTTTTATTATTGATGATGTTCATACATGCTGCTATTGTGACATAAGCGGGGGGGATCCAAAACGGGGCTTAACCTTCACCAGACTGCATTAGATTTCATCTTGAACATACTAATGCAGGTGTATACGCTGGTTACAATGTGAAAGGTGACATCCTTTACAAATCTACACTGTTGTTTTATCCAAAAAAATTCATTGCAATCCACTTGGCAGGCATATTGAAATCACACAACAAATTACCACAATAAATCCCAGACTGCAGCCCAAAAAGGTTATTAAAGCACGGCTTTACCCAGGCTGCTTCTTGGCTGAGAATGTCGGACGGGGTACTATCTTGTACCAAATTTTTCTCTGTGAAACAAAGTTACTACTATATGTTATTATTATTATCTAGTCTGATGTATTTTAAGCAGAAAAAAACGGTTTTGTACCTATTCCCTATCAGGACAGCTGTGTAGATCCGAAGTATCCAGCCTACTTCATGTATAAAACATAACAATACTGTATATACAAAAAACACTGGACTGAGTGTAAACCAGTATACATGAAAAACACGATCTGCTCCCACCACACGTGCTATCTCCATAATAGCACAAACAAGATTATTATACCGTACTTTTAAGCAGGATGTAACGATCACAGTGTCTTGATTTGTATCGGTCGACTCAAAAGTAATAAACAAGGATTTCCAATGTCTTTCTCCAATGGACTGGTGTCAAAAACATATATAATCCACAGTTCTTATGGAACATCACCTCGGAGGAGAAAACATATAACACATCATGGTGCAGTATATCTATTGGTATCAAGTATACTGTGCAGAATGACTAGATGGTCATTCACTTTTTATTGAGCCCTATTAGCGGCTTTAATTTGATGGGTGTCTAAGTGGTTTATGGCCCCCAATCGCCTTCTTTAAATCCTCGACATATGTCTATGGTAAATGCCTTGAAACAAGAAAATATGTGCATAGTATAGAACTGCATAGATTCAAATATTTCTCAGCATTAATTGGCTCACTCACATGTTCATGAGCCCCAGGTGGCTCTCCTTAATGTACCCAGGGGTTGTTCTTACGGCACAACTCCTGAAAAAACCCTTTAGGAATATGCCACAACCCCTTCACTGCGGAGTCATTTCACATCTTAAAAAAAACCAAACTTTTTTAAAATTATTTTTATTATTTTATTTCTTTACTTTAAACATGGGGTCATGTTTGGTATCATTAGAAAGGCCAAAGCATGGCCTTTCCAATGATAACAAACATGACCATTAGCTGCCAACAGCTGGGAGATATTGGGGTTCAAAGGAACCCCCTATCTCCACCCCATCTTTCCTTAGTAGTCAATGAGGACATTCCCCACACGTCCTCAGCAGTGAAAGGGTTAAAAGGATTTTTTTTACCACATAAAACAATGTAATTAAAATAAAAGTCATAAAAAATAAACACATAACATAAGACCAGGCTTGTTCCTATATATTATTTTATTTTATGTGTTTACTTTTAAGCAGGGCAAGAAAAAATACTGTATAAAACATAACAAGAAAAAAAGCTTGTCATTTGCGCTCACCACTGTAGCTCCATGTGAAACATAACACAATCAGAGGTTTTGGTTTACTTGAATGGCCATTAAAGTGTAAGCCTACCTGCCACGTCACAGCACCTCTGGGTCAGGTGGGTCCTACCTAATGAAACCAAGCTGTTTTCTAAAACATAAGAAAAATATGTCACCTGCGCTTATTCCCATTATTTTATTTTTTTTCACATATTTTTTCTTAGGTTTTATACATGTTGCTGGGCTGGATACATCTGGTGGTTGCAGCCGCCCCATCGGGGAATAGGCGCGACCCCACCCCTCCAAGCTGCTTTCTAAGCAAACTTATATGATTATACTGCTTATCAGCTAAGAGGCAAATTTATATAAGCAGCATGAGGATATGTAGTTGCCTAGAAAATCAGCTTTTGGTTTCATTAGGTATGACCCACCTGACCCAGAGGTGACATGGCAAGTGAGCTTACCCTTTAATGGCCTTTCAAGTAAACCAAAACCTTTGTGTTTTGTTTCGCATGGAGCCACAGTGGTGAGCGCAAATGTCAACCTTTACTTGTCATTTTAAATTAGCATATTGCTGTCCTAGCAACTTTTCTTTAAAAAAAATATTAAATCCCGCCAAACAGCACATTATTGTAGCATGTATTATGGTTGTCACTATTGTATGTTTTGATTGTTGTAAACTTATTTTCTCCTGTTTTTGCTTTTTCTCAGGGAGCAAAGACAACACCTGTAGGATATGGCGGTAACAAGGCACGTTGGCCAGGGAAGATCTATTGTCGCCCAATAGGTGTAGCAAAGAGTTGTGCAGCTATGCTGTTCTTTTGGAAGGCAGAAAGCTGCAGGTGACATCTGTTAATTACAGCCTCTGTGAATTAGTATTGGCAGAAAGGTTTAGTACAAATCCTTTTAATTGAAATTGGATTACTGACTGGATTTAGAATGGAGATGATGAGCTTGCTGAGTTCATTGCAAGCCTGATTTTCTTTTTTTACATTTTAATAAAGTTTATAATTAAAACATTTACGGCTCTTATAGTAATGATAATCAAGTATTGTTATTATGCAGCAACAGACTGTGCAGCGCTGTACAGGTCAATACTTTTACTTGTGCTACTTCTTCTTGTTTAAAACTCAAAACCACATTAAAAAAGGAACCGGTGCTTATATTTTCCCTGCCACCACATTTCCATACCAGTATATTTATTTTCATGTGCAGTGCTTCCATATAAATAATATTGTGTAACGTGGGTGTTCATCGAATTACATTTTTTCAGGTCTCTTCAATAAATATGAAACTCAGGTGAATGGCAGGAGAAGTGAAAAATCCAGGTCAAAATAGCCAAACCAGAAAAATTATCCCATTTATCTCACTTTCCAAATCGGCTATTTGGCCTAGATTGTTCTCTTCTCCTGCCAATTCTCCTGAGTTTCACCTTTTAGTGAATAGACCTGTTAGGTCCACAGTACGCTGCTCTATGTTGTCACAATGGACCGTGTGTTCAAGCCTATAGTGACATCATCTGTTTAGATACTCAGCCTCAAATCTGGGCTGCTAGCACTTTCCTCTGGAAAGAGGAAAAATTTAATCTGTAATTCCATCTCTCTATATAATCGATTCGTAATCCCTGATATATATCTACACTCTAACTATAGAGTTATCTCTATACTCCATTGAGGATCCATAACCATGTGGCTATTTGTTTGGCTGCTCAACCAGATGTTATGGGTTGTGGAGGACGATATGCAGATAATAGAGAACAAAAGGACATTGAATTGGAAAGAATGCTGCAGCCTGCAGCTGTATCATGAATGGTATGATCAGATATGTCAATTTCAAGAAGTGCAAGATGGCTCGATCCGAACTCTAGACGTCTTCTGTATCCTGACCGTTTGTCTTCTTGCTGCTGTGCTGAGGGTGAGGAAATGGTTTATGGATCTGAATTAATGGGAAATCAAGTCATCTGTATCAGTGACATCTGTACCACCCTCTACCACCAAACGACTTCTAATCAATCTCTTGCATGACCTTTTACCACTCCTGACATCTGTATCCCTGCCATTATGCAAGAAGGAAAGAAAATTCTGCTGAACGAAAGAAATTATTAAAAACAAATGACCAGATTTGTCAAAAAAGTAAATGATTTTATATGCTTTATTTAACCCAGTGGTCAAGTCCTAAAAAATTACTGTGGGAACTCACCAAGATTTCTGTCCCCCATTAGCAAATATCAGCTAACATGTAGCATAAACGTGTGTGTGTGTGTGTGTATATAACAAACCAGGAACAGAGCACTCCAGTCAACACACTCAAAAGACAACAACTTTATACATTTAAAGATTTTACCAGATTTAAACCCTTCAAAGCTTCCAACAATTCTTACCCCCTTCAGGATTACATCAGTTCTTAACCCATTCAAGACTTTTTACAAGGTTTTTAATCCTAAACTCTGTTGAAAATTATGGAAATTTGGTTCCCAATTAGGGATGCACCGATACCGATACTAGTATCGGTATCGGTGCCGATACTGCCGTTTGCACGAGTACTTAGTACTCGTGCAAATGGCCCGATACCGGAAGCCAGCGCTGGGCCGGCTTGCCGGTATCCATGGGGCTGGGGAAGCTGGCCGCTAGAGGGGAACGCTGGCTGTGTGCTTTTCATGCACGCGGCCATCTTCCCCACCGCTCAATGGGGGCAAATCTGTGAGAGCTGGGGGCAATATCCGCGAGAGCTGGGGGCAATATCCGCGAGAGCTGGGGGCAATATCCGCGAGAACTGGGGGCAATATCCGCGAGAGCTGGGGCCAATATCCACGAGAGCTGGGGCCAATATCCGCAAGAGCTGGGGGCAATCTCCATGTGAGCTGAGGGCATTCTGTATATATAATCTCGGGGGGATATATACATGTGAGCTGGGGGCATTTTTATATGAGGTCTGTTCTTATTGGAAAGCGGTCACATGACATAAAAGTATTGGTACTCGTACTCGGTCTTAAAAAAGTGGTATCGGTGCATCCCTATTCCCAATAAATGGCCTTGAATAGCTTACGCCTGCCAACAGCGCAAATGTATTCCACCTTTTGGCAGGTCCTAGGTCAACTCAATTGCCGAGAACTGAGATATAGATTTTTACTAAGATATTATATATATATATATATGTGTCTATCCGTAAATATATGATTTAACAGGCAAACATGATTGAAAGAAGGAATACAAGCTTTGTAGTGTGTGGCACCAATGGGAACTCTGTTCCCCCTGCAAAAATAGGGGAGGGAACTGCATTCCCACATGTCCCCCCTGGACTTTACCCATGATTTAACCCTTTACTGCTGAGACATTTCATTCCGTGTGCTGAGATAGATTTGACGATTTTTTTGCTCACCACATGTAAATGATATATGTATATACAGTGGCAAGAAACAGTATGTGAACCCTTTGGGATTACGTGGAGTTTTGCATGAATTGGTCATAAAATGTGCTCTGATCTTCATCTAAGTCACAACAATTTTAAAAACACAGTCTGCTTAAAATAATACAACACAAACATTCTATGTTTTCATGTGTTTATTGAACAGAACATGTAAATATTCACAGTGCAGGGTGGAAAAAGTATGTGAACCTTTGGATTTAATAACTGGTTGACCCTCCTTTGGCAGCAATAACCTCAACCAAACGTTTCCTGTAGTTGCAGATCAGACCTGCACAACGATCTGGAGTAATTTTGGACCACTCCTCTTCACAAAACTGTTTCAGTGTAGCAATATTCTTGGGATGTCTGGTGTGAATCGCTCTCTTAAGGTCATGCCACAGCATTTCAATCGGGTTGAGGTCAGGACTCGGACTGGGCCACTCCAGAAGGCATATTTTGTTTTGTTGAAGCCATTCTTTTGTTGAATTACTTGTATGCTTTGGGTCTTTGTCCTGTTGCATCACCCATCCTCTGCGGAGCTACAGTTGGCGGACAGATGGGCTTACGTTTTCCAGCAAAATGTATTGATAAACTCTGGAATTCATTTTTCCATCAATGACAACAATCCGTACAGGCCCTGAGGCAGCAAAGCAGCCCCAAACCATGATGCTCCCTCCGCCATGTTTTACAGTGGAGATGAGGTTTTGATGTTGGTGTGCTGTGCCTTTTTTTCTCCACACATACAGGGTTATTAAGAGAGCGTGAAAAGCAGGAGAATGGCTGGAGAATGAAAAATTCTAGGTCAAAATAGCCGATTTGGAAAGTGAGATGAAAAGGGAGAATTTTTCTGGTTTGGCTATTTTGACCTAGAATTTTTCATTCTCCAGTCATCCTCCTGCTTTTCACGCTCTCTGAATAACCCTGATAGTGTTGTGTGTCTTTTCCAAACAACTCAATTTTGGTTTCATCTGTCCACAGAATATTTTGCCAGTAGTGCTGTGGAACATCCAGGGGCTCTTTTGCAAACTTCAAACGTGCTGCAATATTCTTTTTGGACAGCAATGGCTTCCTCTGTGGTGTCCTCCCATGTACTCCATTCTTGTTTAATGTTTTCCTTTATTGTAAATGTGTCAACAAAAATGTTAGCATGTGCCAGAGATTTCTGTAAGTCTTTAGCTGACACTCTAGGATTCTTCTTCACCTCATTAAGCATTCTGCACTGTGCTCTTGCAGTCATCTTTACAGGATGACCACGCCTAGGGAGAGTAGCAACAGTGCTGAACTTTCTCCATTTGTAGACAGTCTGTCTTACCGTGGACACATGAACATCAAGGCTTTTGGAGATACTCTTGTAACCCTTTCCAGCTTCATGCAAGTCAACAATTCTTGATCGTAGGTCTTCTGAGAGCTCTTTTCTGCGAGGCATGATTCACATCAGGCAGTGCTTCTTGAAACCAGTAAACCCAAAACTGGTGTGTGTTTTTAAAGGGCAGGACAGCTTTCAGCAACACATCCAATAATATCACACTGATTGGACTCAAGGTTTGCTCACTCCTGGCTCCAATTAGCTCTTGGAGAAGTCATTAGGCTAGGGGTTCACATACGTTTCCACCCTGCACTGTGAATGTTTACATGTTCTGTTCAATAAACACATGAAAACATATGTTGGTGTTGTATTATTTTAAGCAGACTGTTTTTCAAATTGTTGTGACTAAGGCTAGGGTCAGACTAACGCATTTTTCGCGTTGTCCATGAAAAAGTGCGTTCGAACGAATGGACCTTTTTTTATCACGGAATACGCGATAGCGGTCATACAATGCACATTTTCGTCCGTGATTTTGTATGGGTCATCAAGAAAACACTTTTTGCATCTGGACGTTATGTAGGCCGGACATTAGCAGCGTCTGACGTCTCCTAATCAAGCACACACGCAGCTAGTGGACGCAGCGCACTCTGTACGTCAGTACTAGCGGTTCTAAGTTCTTGCAAAAATGTGTTCGTTTGCCACTTGCGTTGCGCTGCCGCACTTTTGTGCGGCCGTTCTTCGTATGCTGCCTGGCATTGGACGACATTTGCTGCTAGCACGGCCGTGATTTAGGCTAGGGTCAGACGAACGCATTTTTCACGTTGTCCGTGAAAAAGTGCGTTCGAACGAACGTACGTATTTTTTCCCGGAATACACGATAGCGGTCATACGATGCGCCTTTTCGTCCGTGATTTTGTACGGATCATCAATAAAACACTTTTTGTGTCTGGACGTTATGTTAGCCGGACATTAGCAGCGTCTGACGTCTACTAATCACACACACACACCGCTATGCGGCCGCAGCGCACTCTGTACGTCAGTAGTAGCGGTTTGACGTTCTCGAAAAAATACGTTCGTTGGCCACTTGCGTTGCACGGACGAACTTTCGTGCGGCCGTTCGTCGTATGTTCCCCGGCATTGGACGTCATTTGCTGCTAGCACGGCCGTGATTTCGTGCGGCTAAACGCACGTGAAAAATGCGTTCGTCTGACCCTAGCCTTAGTGCTGCTAAACGCACGTTAATACTGCGTTAGTCTGACCCTAGCCTTAGATGAAGATCAGAGCACATTTTATGACCAATTCATGCAAAACTCCACGTAATCCAAAGGGTTCACATACTTTTTCTTGCCACTGTATGTCATGTTTTATTGCAGAATCAAATTATTACAAAAATTTTCTTTTTTTTTCTTTTTCATTTTACTCTTCTGATTCCAAATATGGTATGTACATACATCACCAACATATCACCTCAGCTGGATCCATTCATTTATGTACAGAAACACTGCTTTAGATAGATGAGCAGCAGCTCACGTTTGTTGCTGAACAATGGTAAAACTACAGTCCTTTCTCTAAGTTGAGTCGGTTAAAATCAAAGGAACTTAAATAATTTTTCCTCTTTAGTTCCTGTTCTTAGCCGCAATGTATCAGTGGCTCACATTCCATTTCTCCTGACAGCTTCATCTTTTCACTATGATGCTGAGCACAGCTTAATTATTGGTTTTAAGTAATCAATATTTAGGCCACATGAATAACAATTGTCTGTTTATAGAAAGTACTGGAGACATTAAAGTTCGTTAACCATCCAGACGAACCTAAGTTACTGAATGACTTGTAGCAGCAGCTCTACTGTTAGAACCCAAAGCGTTAAACACTCGCAAATACTAACGTTCACAGGGACTGGGGGCCTACTCTTCCATATTTGTTTCAAATTTTTACCCAGCTCTACCTCTAGAACATAAATCTCTGTCCAATAATTTGCTCCCTTAAAGAATGAATTCTTCAGCCATATCTAACCGGCCTCTCATTCCTTCTACTCTTGTATGGACGATGCAACCTAACACATAAAATCTCCTGTCTGTGCCCGGTGACAGAACCAAGAAGAAATATGTGGGCTGCATTCAGAATAAGAGCTGTGTTCCATTGCTTGCACTTTATTCATTACCAAATGATGGTATCTATTGAAGCGAGCAGCCGCAGAACTAATGTAAATTTTGAAGAGCAGTCATTTGGAACATTTGTCTTCTCGGGTTCACAGCACATGAAGGACTTTCCATGCCGATGCATGGTCCCAATGCTCATCTTTCTAGCAGCAAAGATTCCCAATTCATTTTAGACTCAAACACAATCTGGGGGTGTAATCCGATTGGTTTGTCATAGTTAAGGGTATAAAAAGTGATTTTACTGGAACACAGTGTCTTTTTTGTTTCTTTGTAACCAGTGATACTAAGCGTTGCATGAATCTTGCAAAATCCCATCCTACTCAAATGATGTGCCCTAACCCACTTATTTTCTGTGGGGGTTATTCAGAGAACACCGAAATGTCACCAACATTTCAGTGCGCTCTCGGTCCCTGCACTTCGGGGAATCAAAGTTCCCCGCCCTGTGCTGAATTCAGCATTCACCGCGGTGTCCCCGAAGTGTCAGGGAAAACCCGCCGCAATCCCACTGAGCACCTGCCGAAAACCCACCGCAACCACAACCCAGACCAGCCTCTGGAAAAAGCCGACAAGCTGACCAACGGGGTGAGAAAAAAAAAACACATTATGATTGAAAGTGAAACACTGTTAGCAAAAAAACTGCTGAACGAAAATGCCTGGAATTTACATATAAGATCCTATGAATGATATAAAAAGGTCTGTTACAGAAAAAAGAAAAAACGATTAAAAAAAAAAAAAAATTTTGCAGAAAAAATCCCGAAAAATGCCTAAAAGATCCTAAAAAAAAATCAAGAAGCTTTTTGCTGTAGATTAAAATAATAACCTGTTTGTCAAATGAAATCACCGAACATCAGGGCATTTCTCTGACATTTCTCTGCTGTTCGGTGTTCTCTGAATAGATTAACCATTGCTTCGGATTGCACTGCCTTCGAACAGGCACCGTATGTGCAGGCAATTCGCCAAAATTTGGGAAACTGCCTACTCTCTGAATGGCTCGGAAATGTCACGTACGGGGAAATTCCCTGTTCGGTGACATTTCGGGGCCAGATCGGCTCTCTCTGAATAACCCTGTGTGTCACAGCAGGAACATTTCTGTGTATTTTGTATAGAACTAGATATTCTCTATTTCAATAAAATGAGAGTTGTGGGTAATCCCCTGGTGCTGTTAATGTATTTATTTTACGATCAATAGATATGTCTGTAGTTTTTAATCTGCTTTGAAAGCATCTCACCCCCAATCCTAGAGGAGGCAGTCATAAAATGAAGCCTGAAATTCAATATTTATATTACAGTTAGTACATTTCTACCTGTTTAAAAAAATAAATATATATTTTTTCACTTTACCTAAATTAATTCACCTTGTTAGAACGAGCGTTTTCCTAGTTTACATCTGCTATTTGTGCTGTTGCACACTGATGGAAGGAAGAGTGGTCCGGTTAAACCAGCCAACCCCGTAAAGCAGGGGTCTCAAACTCTGGACCAACCAGATGTTTCTAAAGTACAACTCCAGTTATTCTCTGGACATCTATTCTATGCCTATGATTCCCGTAATCTTTGAAATCAACATCAGGTGGGCCGAAGTTTGAGATCTCTGCCATAAAGCCTCTTACCACAGGAACATTGAGAGGTATTTTCTTGGCTGTGTGAGCTAGAGGGCTGATGGTTAAGCTGATTCCTGCAGCTAGATGCCAGGTGACAGAGGAGAACAGAGGGAGGGTGATGCTCAAGATAAAAAATGAGGTTTATGAGTAGTTATTAAAATATTTATTGTAACCTAAACAATACAATGCAGTTACTTGCCATTAGTTGTTATCTCTGCCTAACCTTGTAAGCTATTACTGAGACAACAGATACATGCGAGAGGGACGCATCACAGAATATTTCATATTTGTCCTTCAGCTCTAATGGTGTTAAAGTGCAATGGACTTCCATGATGATAAAAGTACAATGTATGCAAAATTTATACCAATAAAGCATTTAAAACAGGTGTCCGCATCATAAGGAATTCCCTGGCCTGGACGTCATCTTGGGCAACACCCCCAAGCCACAGAGAGGAGAGCCACGCACTGCGGCGTCTCGAGGCTTCGGACCCAAGGGCTGCAGCAGACTCCTCGGCCGCCCAATGTGGTGTGACCTGCTGGACACCGGAGGAGTGAACCCCCATGGTCAGGGCAATGCCACCGAGACCGTTGCAGACATCAGCCAAGTGGTACCAGGTGGGTCCAGAGGTCGGCAGACTCCCACAGTTTGATGTGACAATACTAAAGTAGCACACATATTAGCACCTTCACAGAACCATTGTTTTTTTAGTGGGAAAATTAGTTCTAAAACATCTGGAGGGTCAAGGTTGCTGTCGCTGACCTCTGGCTTCAATCATATGTTTTCCCCACTGCAAAACCAACAGTTTGACCCACTTGACACCTAGTATTTCCGATCATATCTAACCGAATGCTTTCTTCATAAACACTAAGCTCATATAAAGGAAATACACGCAAATACACACACATCCATTACACCATTTCTCTGATCTGCCTTTTGTTTTTTTAAGACCTATTACTTTTTGGAGAACATACTCTATAACACAAAGGACTAACAGGAAGGAAATCAGTCGTATAACCAAGGCATGTCAAAGTCTATGATGACAAAATCCAAACCCACATGGAAAGACCAGATTATGACCTTTGCAGTGATACAAGATATAACCAGGCTAAATTTATGTAAAATAAATAAAATAATGTTTTTCTCTTTTTTTTTTTCTAACGCAGCACTATTATCCAGTACAGAGGGACTTTGGAACCTGCATCTCTGAATTGTACACTGCACAAGATTAAGTGAGGCAACATTGGAAAGGTCCGAGTCTGGTCTTTACAATGATATCAAACATGACCATGTAATGTGTAAAAATAAAAAATTGAAAAAAGTAAATGCAAAATTAATTTTTTCTCTGTTCTACGGCAGAGGCAATATATACTTTTACATATAATGACAAACCATGCCACTGCACTAACTCAACTAAGGCAACGATTGATGTCGCTTGGGGATTTCACCCTGATTCACTGCTTGCAGTGTGTAGATTTGTGTACTGCAGGGCTACAGTTCTCACACATTGTCAAGCAATACACAAATACAACAGATATAAAAAAAATAATACTTACATTAAACCATGGAGAATCTGACATCCATAAAATTGCGTATTTGTCACATCCACACACATTTAAACAATAAGAATTTGAAAACTAACCTTATGATATTTACATAAGAGATGGAGGACTGCTCAGATGTACAATAAACCATTGGACCAATTTTGGTTCATCAAGGAAATGTAATTCCTTGGAACTGATTAACAGGTTTCTGATTTGAGTTGTACTGTCACCTCTGAAGCCACCTGTAATGGACCTGGGACTACAGACGCAGAGTTGTTATGGTGCCAATGTTCCCTCTAATTTTTGGGGGCCGTGAGCGCACCAGATTTTTCATGAGCAACAATATTTTCGTCATGAGCGCTTATTGACTATGGTAACCAATAGTTGGTTTTTTAAAAGTAGCGCAATTGATCGTACGTGTAAGTGAAAACTGTTCAAAGCTAAAACGAAGCAACCAGATGATTTGATAAAACTTATATCTGAATGAATGTATATTTATATTTTCTAACTCATGTGAGAAAAGAAAAGGAAAAACTTCCATCAATTAAGGTACATGAGACTTCTACAAATATCAGTCCTATCATTTCGATTTCCCTGCTGCTTTAGACAGCTAAACCACTGGGATTTTTCGCTGCTTTTTTAGACAGCTAAACCAGATTTCCCTGCTTTTTTAGACAGCTAAGGCTAGGGTCAGACGAACGCAGCTTTAACGTGCGTTTAGCCGCACAAAATCACGGCCGTGCTAGCAGCAAATGACGTCCAATGCCGGGGAACACACGAAGTACGGCCGCACGAAAGTTCGTCCGCGCAACGCAAGTGGCAAACGAACGCATTTTTTCGAGAACGTCAAACCGCTACTACTGACGTACAGAGTGCGCTGCGGCCGCATAGCGGCGTGTGTGTGTGATTGGGAGACATCAGACGCTGCTAATGTCCGGCCAACATAACGTCCAGACACAAAAAGTGTTTTATTGATGATCCGTACAAAATCACGGACGAAAAGGCGCATCGTATGACCGCTACCGCGTATTCCGTGAAAAAATATGTCCGTTCGTTCGACCGCACTTTTCCACGGTCGACGCGAAAAATGCGTTCGTCTGACCCTAGCCTTAACCAGAGATTTCCCTGCTTTTTTAGACAGTTAAACCACTAGGATTTTTCCCTGCTTTTTTAGACAGCTAAACCAGATTTCCCTGCTTTTTTAGACAGCTAAACCAGAGATTTCCCTGCTTTTTTAGACAGTTAAACCACTGGGATTTTTCCCTGCTTTTTTAGACAGCTAAACCAGATTTCCCTGCTTTTTTAGACAGCTAAACCAGAGATTTCCCTGCTTTTTTAGACAGTTAAACCACTGGGATTTTCCCTGCTTTTTTAGACAGTTAAACCACTGGGATTTTTCCCTGCTTTTTTAGACAGCTAAACCAGAGATTTCCCTGCTTTTTTAGACAGTTAAACCACTGGGATTTTTCCCTGCTTTTTTAGACAGCTAAACCAGATTTCCCTGCTTTTTTAGACAGCTAAACCACTGAGATTTCCCTGCTTTTTTAGACAGTTAAACCACTGGAATTTTTCCCTGCTTTTTTAGACAGTTAAACCACTGGGATTTTTTCCTGCTTTTTTAGACAGCTAAACCAGATTTCCCTGCTTTTTTAGACAGCTAAACCAGAGATTTCCCTGCTTTTTTAGACAGTTAAACCACTGGGATTTTTCCCTGCTTTTTTAGACAGTTAAACCACTGGGATTTTTCCCTGCTTTTTTAGACAGCTAAACCAGATTTCCCTGCTTTTTTAGACAGCTAAACCAGAGATTTCCCTGCTTTTTTAGACAGTTAAACCACTGGGATTTTTCCCTGCTTTTTTAGACAGCTAAACCACTGAGATTTCCCTGCTTTTTTAGACAGCTAAACCAGATTTCCCTGCTTTTTTAGACAGCTAAACCACTGAGATTTTTCCCTGCTTTTTTAGACAGCTAAGCCAGATTTCCCTGCTTTTTTAGACAGCTAAACCAGAGATTTCCCTGCTTTTTTAGACAGCTAAACCACTGAGATTTTCCCCTGCTTTTTTAGACAGCTAAGCCAGAGATTTCCCTGCAGCGTTAGAGAAGCACAGCCGCGGTGAGATGCTGACAGCGCGGGAGAACGGGCGCGCGCAGAGTATTTATGCTCTGCCCCCTGTACGTGCGTTCCGGCGAGACGTCATCATCGCGCCGGAACACAGGTACGTGTTCAGCTGCGCGACGAAGAGCTCCCCCGGAACTTCCCCGTCGCGCAGCGCCTACAGCCTGTAAGTTACAGGCGCCGGACAGAGCGCTCTGTAACTTACAGCCTGAGCAGGACGTTCCGGCGCCCCCTTTCTACGCGGGTCGGCCACCCCTGGTATAGAGCCTCGCGGGTTGGCCACCCCTGCACTAATTTGTGCGCGCATAAATACACGTTGTGCGCGCTGTCATTGCATTCCGTGCGCGCGCGCGCACGCGCGCACGTTAGAGGGAACACTGGTGCCTACAGTGTCCCTTTAAACCGCAAACACTTTCTTCTCCAAACTGCAAAACGCTCTCTCTGACTGTCTAGTCAAACGATAGAAATCAAAAGGGGCAGAATCGGTTGCCTTAGTTGAGTTAGTGCAGTGGCATTGTTTGTCATTATATGTAAAAGTATATATTGCCTCTGCCGTAGAACAGAGAAAAAATTTATTTTGCATTTACTTTTTTCAATTATTTATTTTTCCACATTACATGGTCATGTTTGATATTATTGTAAAGACCAGACTCGGACTTTTCCAATGTTGCCTCACTTAATATTGTGCAGTGTACAATTCAGAGATGCAGGTTCCAAAGTCCCTCTGTACTTGATAATAGTGCTGCGTTAGAAAAAAAAAAAAGATAAAAACGTTATTTTATATAAATTTAGCCTGGTTATATCTTGTATCACTGCAAAGGTCATAATCTGGTCTTTCCATGTGGGTTTGGATTTTGTTTTTCCTTAATAATTTAAATCTTCATTTAACCCTTTCGCTGCTGAGGCTTTTCACACCTCTGTGCTGAGGTCATTTTTACCGGCTTTGCTCATCATGTTTAAACGTGTTTTGAAGGCTTATTTTAGTATATTACCCAGACATATTATATATCGTTCTTTCCGTCAGACTCGGTAGATTCATAATATGTCATTATTATATGTATACGTTATGTCATGTCTGTATATTATAACAAAAAATGCAATAAAATATGTATTTTCAATAATTTACAACGTGTAAAGTGTTTTTTTTCACATTATAACATGCGAGCAATTGCGGTTATATTTTGTATGGGGTGCGCTTGTTAAAAAAATTAGAGATGGGGTCTCGTTACATTTTGTTTTGGGGAAAATTACGCGATTTTTAACAAACGCACCGCATGCAAAAATCGTTAGTGCAGCATCATTGTTCACATTATAATTGAAATGGGAACAATATTGCTGCATTAACGAACCAAAAAAAAGAAAAAAAATGTTTATTTTTTTTTTATAATTTTTTTTTTATAATTTTTTTTTTATAATTTTTTTTTTAAATATATATATTTTTTTAATTTTAATTTTTTTTTTAAAAAAAAAACTTTTTTCACATTCGAGTTTGGTATCATTGGAACGGCCATGCTCTGGCCGATCCAACCATACCAAACTTTAACCCCTAGCTGCCACGGATCGGGAGATAGGGAGTTCATTGGAACTCCCTATCTCCACCGTTGGTGGCAGTTAGGGGTTAACTCTAGGACTGGCGTCATCGTGCTATGCACGATGACGCCAGTCCTCAGGGGGAGTTCCCGGAGGCTTGGCCGACATCCAAGATGTCGGCCAGCTCTGGGAAAGGATCGCAAACCGGCGCTTTTCAGCGCCGATTCGCGATCCAGCTCCCCAGGGGTTAATGCCAGGCACCATTTGGAAGGGCAGGCTGTGCCCTTCCAAATGGTGCCTGGGTTAACCCCCGAAACGCCGCCGATCGGGAGGGAGAGAGGTCCGAAGGACCTCCCCCCCTCCCTTTCAGGCGCCTCCTCCGCACATGCGGGGGGGGGGCACCTGAATTAGGTGTCATCGCGCTGCCGCGATGACACCTAATTTCAGCGGCTGCGGTTCCGGATGCTGGGCTGACATCGAGGATGTCAGCCCGCACCGGGGGGGCCAGCGATCGGCCGGAACCCGGCCGAACGCTGAACCCAAAGGCAGGACGCGCTCAGCGCGTCCTCCGCATACCAGCAGTAATGCGGAGGACGCGCTGAGCGCGTCCTCCGCATTGAAGTGGTTAAAAACAGCATGTTGTGTTATCTTTGACTAATATTTAAATTTGTTTGATGATCTGAAACATTAAAGTTTGACAAACGTGCAAAAAAATAAAAAATCAGGACGTGGGCCAACACTTTTTCACCCAACTGTATTTCAGATTTGAGTGTGTGTTGTAAGTGCTAATTGGGGGACATGATCTTGGTGAGTTCCTGGACTTCTTGTTTTAGGACTTGATCCTGCATTGTAAATAACCTCTTATGGGTGAGTGTGAAATCACAATCTTTGTCCCTATGCCCTTTAACTGTCACACACAGGCATCATTTTCTGCGCAGTCTGTCAGATTTTAAATGCAGAATTTGTGGGTTTTTTCTTCTGTCTTTGCAAAGGAATTTGCAAGGCAAGACCTCTGTGTTTACAATCCCTTATCTGATCTGCTCTCTTGGGCTGAATGGAAACTTGATCAGGGAGCCCATGTGAACCAAATGGGGTGGGGAGGAGGGCGAAGGGCCAGGTCTTTGTACAGGATGCTCGCCCAAATCACAGGGTATTTCTCCAAGGGCTTGGTTGGATGAACATCTAAGAACCTTCTGGGACATTTGAGATCTGGAAATACCCATGGAAGTTGCCTACCGCAAGGTAGGTTTTCTATGTAAGTCCTATTTTATTTCAAGAACTGTATTTGCACGTTTTCATTACATTTTTGTATGTCTTGTTTTTATGCGATACTGGCACTGTGTAAAGTTTGTATTTTTGTCTTTTTCCATTAAAACCCAGTACTGCTTTGATCTTGATAATTCATGCTTCTCGAATAGCTTGGTTTAGCGTTACTGTATAATATAACCTTTGGTAGATCTATTCGCTATATATGGTTGGGCTCCTGGATTGGGGTGGTATACAGGTAGTGGGGTTTTGAAAGTACTCTATTACTTTCGTGGTGGCAGCGTATAGTCGGAAGGGTGTGTACATTTTAGGGGCGGAGTTAGTAAGTCCAGAGGCTTGGAGCTATAACCCCTTGTACACTCTCCCTCCGCTTGTGACTACTGGGGAAAGCAGATTTGGAACGTCACAAATTTTGGTGAGTTCCTGCACTTCTTTTTTTAGGACTTGATCCCGCATTGTAAATAACCTCGTATGTGTGAGCGTGAAATCACAATCTTTGTCCCTATACCCTTTACCCTCTTAACCAGTTAACGCACACCAATTCTGAGACTTCTGTGATGTGTGAACATTCCTGGGGAATTGGTGAGCTGCCCTATGCATTCGATTTTCACTGAAATGTAACGTCCACAAATCTGCTTTTTTATGAACCCCTTATTAAATAAAAACACATTAATCAGGTGCAGGAGACACACGACATTTATTAACATAATATTATCTGCAACATTTACATCCCATTGGAATGCAGTAGCTAAATCAATAAACTTGTATTCTCATTTCCAGCGACTGAATTGAAAACAAGACATAAAATGAACCAGTTTGTTGTCAGAGAGGTTAGTAAAGGCCTGGTGAGTTACAAAAATATGTAAAACCGTCATTTTGATCCTGTCAAAACCAATAAAAGTATCAACACAAGTAAAGGCGTTTAGAAAATACAGTGCTATACTCTCACTCTACGTATCTGTGCTTTTAGGTTTCTGAGTTCCAACATCCAATCTTTTATTTTATTCTATTATATATACACTGTACATACATTTTCACACTGTATAAAAGACGAATGCACATTAATGATGACAATCAGACCAAGTGTCCGGTCCAATAATTAGTGAGTTCTGGTGTGTGGAATAAAGACTTGCAAAATATTGATCAAACAACCAAATCTGTCATAAATAAAACTCACCATTGTACAGGTGAAACTCGAAAAATTAGAATATCGTGCAAAAGTTAATTTATTTCAGTAATGCAACTTAAAAGGTGAAACTAATATACGAGATAGTTCAAGCCGTGATTTGTCATAATTGTGAGGATTATGGCTTACAGCTCATGAAAACCCCAAATCCACAATCTGAGAAAATTAGAATATTGTGAAAAGGTGCAATATTCTAGGCTCAAAGTGTCCCACTCTAATCAGCTAATTAAGCCATAACACCTGAAAAGGGTTCCTGAGCCTTTAAATGGTCTCTCAGTCTTGTTCAGTAGGAATCACAATCATGGGAAAGACTGCTGACCTGACAGTTATGCAGAAAACCATCATTGACACCCTCCATAAGGAGGGAAAGCCTCAAAAGGTAATTGCAAAAGAAGTTGAATGTTCCCTAAGTGCTGTATCAAAGCACATTAATAGAAAGTTATGTGGAAGGGGAAAGTGTGGAAGAAAAATGTGCACAAGCAGCAGGGATGACGGCAGCCTGGAGAGGATTGTCAGGAAAAGGCCATTCAAAGTGTTGGGGACTTTCACAAGGAGTGGACTGAGACTGGAGTCCGTGCATAAAGAGCCACCACACACAGACGGATCCTGGACATGGGCTGCAAATGTCGTATTCCTCTTGTCAAGCTGCTCCTGAACAACAAACATCGTCAGAAGTGTCTTACCTGGGCTAAAGAAAAACAGTCCTGGTCTGTTGCTCAGTGGTCCAAAGTCCTCTTTTCTGATGAAAGCAACATTTGCCTCTCATTTGGAAACCAAGGACTCAGAGTATGGAGGAAGAATGAAGAGGCACACACTGCAAGATGCTTGAAGTCCAGTGTGAAGTTTCCACAGTCTGTGTTGATTCGGGGAGCCATGTCACCTGCTGGTGTTGGTCCACTGTGCCTCATTAAGTCCAGGGTCAATGCAGCCGTCTACCAGGAGATTTTGGAGCACTTCATGCTTCCTTCCGCAGATGAGCTTTATGGGGATGCTGACTTCATTTTCCAGCAGGACTTGGCACCTGCCCATACTGCCAAAAGCACCAAAACCTGGTTCAATGACCGTGGGATTACTGTGCTTGATTGGCCAGCAAACTCGCCTGACCTGAACCCCATAGAGAATCTATGGAGCATTGCCAAGAGAAAGATGAGAGACATGAGACCGAACAATGCAGAAGAGCTGAAGGCCGCTATTGAAGCATCCTGGTCTTCCATAACACCTCAGCAGTGCCGCAGGCTGATAGCTTCCATGCCACGCTGCATTGAGGCAGTAATTGCTGCAAAAGGGGCCCAAACCAAGTACTGAGTACATATGCATGCTTATACTTTTCAGAGGTCCCATATTGTTCTATGTACAATCCTTGTTTTATTGATTGCATGTAATATTCTAAATTTCTGAGATTGTGGATTTTGGGTTTTCATGAGCTGTAAGCCATAATCATCACAATTATGACAAATCATGACTTGAACGATCTCATATATTAGATTCACCTTTTAAGTTGCATTACTGAAATAAATGAACTTTTGCACAATATTCAAATTTTTTCGAGTTTCACCTGTATATATATTAAGCTGAGGAAAATATTATAATGGGCATATTCTTTGCTCATTCATTCAAGTGCATGCTTTTAGTTCCAAATAAGATTGCCAGATCGGCCATGTTTTACTGGACACATAATTTATTCATGCTGATGGGCAGTGCATGAAAAATGCAACCCCACACTATGTAAGTACCGGCTGGATGGAGTAGAGGTAATGTCACCGCTCTGCATGGAGAGAGCCTGTGGAGTCATGGGTTCAATCCCAGCGAGCAACCTCTCCAGTAAGTGTCCTTGGCAAGACACCTAACAGTACATAATCGCCACCCAGGACATACTTGAAAACGAGAGAAATCTCAATGAATCCTTTCACAAAAAAAAAAAAAATGTAGAATCCATAAGCTGCAGAAAAGAATCAAAAGGAAATCGTAGGTGACTTGGTTTGATTTACCTCCTGCAGCATATGAATTATGTATGTTGCAGGGCAGCACTTTTTCCTGTGCTCCCCTTTGCATGAAATGTAAAATGTGTTTAGGAAATCATGGCCGATCTGGTAACCCTATTTCCAAAGCTCCTCCGACAAACTTTGTGAAGAAGCCGAAGCCTGCGAGCTTGAGCAATTCCTCTGTACCACCCCATTCACAAAACAGTGAGGGGTATTGTATGTAAAGACATTGCCATTATGGTGTTATTCAGTGGTTGCCTCATCTTAAATTTGACCCTGTACTGGATATAGTCAGTTTCCATTAAAAAGAGGTTTCGTATTGACTCAGTCACTTCCAGTTCTGGGCTGCTACAGCTGCTGTGTGGCCTTCAAAACAAGAAGATACTTAATAAATACAGGATGTATGTGCTAAACCACAGAGTGACAGATTTGTGTCCTTGACATTCATGCTCAAACACAATAATTTAGGGATGTCAAACTCCGGCCCCCCAGATGATGATGGCCTACAATTCCCAGGAATCTCTGAATGCAATAGAAGGCTCAGGAATCATGGGGGGCAGAGTTTGACATCCCATCTGTAACCATTACATTCTGCATCATACTATACGTACCGGAGGCATTTCAGTAAAGTAGACATAAAGCAATGGTTTAGCATCCCCCTTTTAACACTAAGAGCTACCGTGTAACATATTTACGTATGGAAGAAATGGCCTTTGGTGAAACAAGTCTGTCTTTCATGTATTCTGGTTATTCATCATTGGGGAAATAAAAAGAAAATAACATTCCCTCCATTAAAAATACAAACAACACACCAACTGCAGGACTAACCCTGTACTTAAACATGTTTTCACCCGTTATTATCTGAGCAAATGCTTAAATTTTCTTTTAATGGATGTGTAATGGGACTCCAAATATATGGCTTGTTTAGAAGAGGAAAGTAGCTTCTGGTAAATTACCAGTGACACTGCAAAATGTTTGCTGCAGCCGTTAATAGTTTATGAATTTGTGATTGAATGATCCGAAATAAATTTAATAATTTTAAAATCCTTAAAAAAAATTCAAATTAAGTTTCTAATATATACGTTGTAAGCTGCTCCATGCTTAATGACTTTGGCGTCTAAGGAAAGGGTTAAATTGAATTTTCATATGGTATTTTCATACAGAATGTGTTAGTTACGTGCCTGCTTTTAATTACGGTTAGTCTTTTTTTCTTTCCCTCCATGGATAGAGTTAAAGGAATAAAGGAAATTTTGCCTTGAGCTTGCTAATCTTGAAAGAAGCTTTGAAGCTGTCTTGCCCGTGTCTGCCGCCTCTAAAATAAATCTTTCATTATGTTCAGTTTGTGCTTTTTGACTTAACTGCTTTTCTCCCAAACTCAGAAGGAAGGAGTTAATTGTGCTTCGTTCAGCGGTTGCACCGAATTCCAGTAATTAGCGAACACAGTAATAAAATGGCCCGTCTCAGAAATCATAATGCTCAGAAGTAATTTGTACAAAAGCAATTTGCCGAATCGGATTTTCTGGAATGATTCATTCCGTTATTGGAATGAACAAGTTCTCCTTAGAACTTCTGCTTGATAATAGAGTGCTTCCATTACATCTAATATATAGTAGCAATAGAGAGCGAGAGACAGAGATTATTATATTCGGTATAATGGAACTACGATGAAGACATCACTGGCTATTAAACGTTTAAAGGGAAACTGCATTAAATATTGAGCCCCCCTTGCCCTTATTGTTTGCTATTAAATAATTGGGGAAATGCTGCTGACATCATCTGCCCAATTATTTATTTATTTATCTTTTTAGGTGACAATCCTCCCCTTTTCTCCCTCGGCGCAGGCTGCTCCTCACCTCAGGACTTCTGAAATGCGGAAGTCCCTGTAGCTGTCTAATGCAGTTTACGCAGGTACATACACTTTTCTGTAACGCCTGTGCTAGAACAGATATCTGAATAACCAGGGCACTATTCCAACCTAGTCGGTTACAGGGAGCTGGGAAGATGAAAGATTGGCTCAAGCGCTTAGTAGCTTCCTGTTACTCATTGTATTAGTAACTCAAGTCATAACAGTTGGGAGTACCCACATAATACTTAATACATTAGACTTTGAGGGTCTCTGAGCTGGTATTCATTTGTGGAGACACCAGGGAATAGTTTGTTTTTCATGCGCTGATCCATTGTTAATGGCTTCTATAGAAAGTACAGGAGCAACGCTCTTGGCTTAACTAGCAGCTCGAGTCGCTAATGACTGAAGAAGTTAAATGAATGATTGGCTGTTATTTTTAATTTCTTAATGGCTGGGTTAGAATAGTGCTCCAAGTATCATGAGAACAAGTCTTGGAAATGTTGTGCATCCTCAGGACCAATTTATTATTTTAAAGTAAAGAAAATGGGACTATTTCCATTCTGCCCATAGAAAGTGGTCCACCAAATCTCAAAGCGGGATTAAAGAAGGCAAAAAAAACCAGGGTTCACTCTGTACAGATCTAATTACAGGATAATTCTGAAGGACACTTATTATTGTATGCACGACACCAGGTACCTTTGGGGAATGACTATCTACACAGGCCAACCTTCCATGAAGTTAAAACTTGAAACATTAGCTGGGTTAATCAGAGAGAGGTGAAAACTAGGAGAATTGCCAGGAGAATGAACAATATAGACCAAATTGGAGAATTTTTCTGGTATGGCTATTTTGACCTAGAATTTTCACTTCTCCAGTCATTCTCCTGGTTTTCACCTCTCTCTGAATAACCCTGTAGATTCCCTGTTGGATTAAGGTCACAAATTGTTGTTCAACATGATCTCTATCCAAGCTGTCTGAAAATGATCACGGTGCAAGATTGAGATGTCATCTACAGACATCCTATAACACATTAATTGCAGCTGAAAGGGACTGTTCCCGAACACTGATTCAGGGCGGTGACCACTCTTGAACCTTACAAGTGTCTTAATGCCTTCAAATTGAGATCACTGATTTGTTGGGAGTGGTATCCCTTTATATCTAAGCATCTTTTTCCTGATTTCATTTGACATGTAATACCTAAAAACCCTATTTATAAACAGTTTAAAATGGCACGATAATGGGCACACCCTTTGAACTCAGTAAGTTTGAGAAACGAAAGATTGTGTCAGGATTAACTATAAAGCAAGTTATAAATGTGGCACATTCCATACAAACACCAGTGAAATCCTATGGTCTCCTGCTAATCTGTGACGCAGGGTGCTGCCATAGAGCTGTTTTTCATCTGGAACTCCTACTGTATTACAATCTCCTGGCTTTTAAAAGGTTAATGGGTGGTAAGTAAAATCGGAATATGTCACCTACGCATACGATATAACACCCCCATGTTCCTTCTGTCACAGTGTGCACAAGCATTGCGCTTGGTTTGTGCCATTTCCAATACGTCACCAAAAGTTCCAGCATGTGGGTCCTTAAATATACCCCTGACACCATCTTCATTAAAATTTTAAGAGCATTCCTTGACTTATATACAAGTATATTTATATAACTAGAAAAATATTAAGCACACTCCACTTGCCTAGAAAACTGGAGTCTAATACATTCTAAATATACAATCTGTCAATCCTATCTCTGTCACTGTACAAAAAAAAAGAACGATATAATAAGTCCGTTGTGATAATCGTAGAAATTCAGGGGATAATCAGCTCCAGAAACTTCCCATGCTTTAACTCTTTCTTGAGGGGGCGTCATCCCAATTCCAAGAGCCAGTCAAAAAAACGGGGGGTCACTTTGCCCCCTTGTTCCTGAATTTTACAATGGAGCATCAGTGCGCTGAGAAGATCTCCCACCTTCCAGGATTTTGCGTGCACCAAGCGTGCGATTTCAAGGAACTGAAAGGAGACAGGTGGAGGGAAAATAAATGTGGTGCAAGAGAAAAAAAATTATTTTTTTAACACATAATGAAGGTAATCGTAAAATATACAATAGATCATACAAACAATGAACAATAACATACAAACAATAAACCGTATGAAGACAGTAAAGCTTATCATAGAAAAGCTAAATGTTTATCATGTCCTTTACATACCTACCAGTAGTAAATACTCTGCACAGTGTAAATTGAAATTAAAATTAGCCCTCTTACTTTCCGCATTACTTATATGCTAGTCTTTGCAAAGCAGGGAAGCTCCCACTTATGACTATCCATTTATGTGTCAAATTTGTAATATCTGCTTTCTTTTTGTTGAATGGAAAATTAAGAAAAATAGAAACATGCATTTTTTTTACACTGACATTTCGAGCATACTGTTGGTAATAGAAAAAACAATGTATATCTTAAACCAGAAATACTGGTAATACTTTGCAAATAAATAAATAAATGAACCAATATTACATTATATATCCTCATACATGATTAGATTTTTATATATATGCCAATAATGCTATTTGCCATACTGTATGACGCTCTTCTTTGCTGTCTTCCCTCCCTTATTGGTTTTCCTTTTTTTTCAGTTTCACTTCTCATTCTTTCTCTTTTTTCACACATTTTCTCTTTTCCCTCTTCTTCTCCACACCCTTTCCCGTTTATTCTCACGGTCCCCACTCTATCTTCTCACTCTCGTTCTTTATCCATCTTTCATGACACTCGAATTTTCACTTTTTCACGCTTTTCTTCTTCCCTTTCTTTCACGTTTTTATCACATTTTACTTCATTCTATTCACCTTTTTTTGCTTATTGATTTTTGCCCTCACTCGCACCTTCACTCATGGTAACGCATCCCGCACACTGCCACTCCCCTTTTTATCCTCATTTACATTTTCATCTTCTCTCTCTCTTCCACACACTGACACTCCCACCATTCCATACAGCACACATTCACTACATACCCCGCACATTTTGCTCTATTAAAGAGCCCTCCCCTCTCATACATATATCCACACAAATGCATCTCTTCACACACCATTTTATCCTTTTTTTTTTTTTTTCCAAATTTAACTTTTTATTTGAGTAAAGGTCATATAGACAGCAACATTAGGCCTCGCAGGGCCAGAATACTCAGCGGAAAAAAACACTGCTAAATGCAATGAAAATCATCCAGACATCAGCAATAAAAGCAAAATAAAATAGCATTGAAAATCAGCACCACATCATCGAAATGACGGCAATAAGCTCTAAAACATCTTAAAAGTGTACAATTCACGTCAGCGAGGGCATCAGTATAATAAAGAGCATAGTAATAAGTGTCGGTTCAAAGCAAGAAAAAAAGACCCCATCCGGGGATCAACGGCATAAATTCTATCAAAACGAGGATAGCAAGTCTACTACATAAGCTATATAACGGTGGGGGGGTCTCTGTAAAAAAGAGAAGGCTCCCCACGTGCAAGGAGAAAGGGACGTCGACAGGGAGGGTGAAAAACAATAATAAGGGGGTAACTCGGCAAAGGCCAATAGTGTGACAGTCCCGACACAAGCCCATTGACCCAATGGGTCGTGGGAGGCCAAGGAGGAAATTAGTCACAAGGCCAGGGCACTCAAGGGAGATTCTCGAAAGGGTCAATAGAAAAAAAAAGAAAACAAACCTCAGGTTCTATCTCTATGGTAGCACCTAGCGAGGGGAGATCAAGGAAGTCCAGCGGTGATACAAACACGAACTCAGAGTAATCCAGACATGGGACTAGCAATCAGCATATATAAAAAAAAAAAGGGGGGGACACAACATTATACAAATCAGGCAGTGAGTTAAAGTCGGGCACAGTGAAACAACGAGCACTGCTACCGGAGAAAGTCTTGCCGTTCAGCCCGGTTCAGTACCCGTCTCGTCTCGGGAGAGTCCTGCCCTGGATAATATCGGCCACGCCTCCGCGGGGTCCGTGAGGACATGCAGAAAGTTTCCTATAGACACTTCCAAGGAGCCCGCCAGACCCCAGCAATATCTGGCTCCCCTCAAGCAGAGAAAGGCCGTCACCTCCCTGAATCGACGACATGCCAGTAGGGTCACAAGAGGCAAATCCCGGTACAGCAGGAGCTTCGATCCCTCGAAACGCACCACCTCCCTTGCTCCCGGGGCCGTCATGAGCTTCGTCTGAGTCGCCACATCCACTGCAATCGCCACAGCATCTCTTGAGGCATCAGAAGGGGCGGTCGCGGCCTTCTTTATACGGTAGACCGAGGTGAACATGGCCGGGGTCTCCAGAGATGGACCCACAACCTGACTTCCCAAGTGATTCACGTACTGGAGAAGGGTCGTCTCAGGAATCGACTCCGGAATACCCCGGATACGAATGTTCCGTCTACAGAAGAGCAACCTGCGCTCGTAATTCTTCCACTTGTGTCGCCAGGTGTGTATGTGTTGTCACCAACTCAGCGGATTGCACCTTCATCTCTTGAACCTGAGTACGCACCTCTGCTACCTCCGTTCTCATTGCAGTCACCTCTGCCCTCCATACTGATCTCATTTCATCCATAAATTTGTGGAGGTCACCCTTCGTGGATGGAAGCGTGTCGTCACCAGCTATGCCATGATGGTCAGAGTTGCGGGTAAGCAAAGAGGGCGAGACAAGTATCGATCGCCTCTGAGATCCATCTTAACGGGGTCTGGTTGGGGTCCCCTGCACCAGCTTAGACTCTGAACAGCGAGAAACCGCTGGAGTAGAGTCGCCATCCGAGGAAGAGGACTCCTCCCCAGAGCTCTGCTGCACAACAGCTGCAACCGGCTGAATGAGACGGGTCCTTTTCTGATCCACCGCCTGTAATTTGCATTTGGCCTGGGCTCTCTTCCGAGCAGCACTGCCAGGTTTCTTCAGCATTGTCGTGGTAGGCGTTACGGTAAGATCAGGCTGCCCACTTATTCCTCGTATAGGCCAGTAACAGTCTCCCTCATCCGACGATCCGGCGCCCTGCGGGAAAGTCAGTGAGGAAGCCCCAAGTCCTGAGGTAGAACCCCCCTGCAAAGCCTCACGAATGTCCCTCTGACGGGCTCCTTCCGCCCGGGCCAGCTTCTGGTTGGATTTCTTACCCATCCTGACGTGGTTGAGTCAGAAGCACGTGTCGTCACCCGAGCCTCCGTGGATCCTGCAATGTAGTAGGCCGCACTACCAGGCCCAGATGGAAGCGGTCAGGAAACGTGCCTGGAAATCGTTTCGGGGGGTGCACAGCTGCGGCAGACCTCTGTCCCCAGCTATGAGTGTGGCAAAGGGCTAGCAGGAACCCAATAAATCCTCAATAAAACGGCGATAAAACAGCGGAGCTCAGGAACATGCGGCTGCTCACATCGGCGGTCAAAAATTGTAATATAAAAAAAATTTAAAATAAAAGGTGCAATTAACAAAGTCCCGAAAAATTAATTGAAGGAATACTCCGCTTTCCCCACAGAGGCAAGGACGAATCCCCTCCACCAGTTTACTGTGAGAGTCCCGCTGAAGGTTTACCGGGCCAGGCCACGTGGAGTAGAGGCAGGTTATCACACCTCCGGTGTGGACAGGGGACAGGAATATTTCCCCTCGCAGGGTGTCCTGGCGGTGGATGCCACAATCTCTCCGAATACCTCCTAAAGGCACCGGACCGAGGAGAGGCCCAATTCCCGTCCGACCTCTCAGCAGGTCACGTAGGGACTGCTATAAGCCGTGGCACGTGGCGGTGCCATTGGTCTGTAAAGATTCCGGCCTGTACGATGAGTGAGGGCGCCGGGCGGATTAAGCACGCGGGCAGCCAATTACCTCTCCACTTCCACTCTGCGCCGGTGGGTAGACAAACCGTCCCAGCCCGAGGAAACCAATGTCCGAGCACCCAGATGGAAACGCGGGCATCGTGACGGACAAAACTCGACTCTGGCTGCGTTCGCAGCGTAGGCCCGAAAATGTCCGGTGTCACTTCAAAGTCATCAGGGGGGTTCTAGCTGCCCACAACACCCTCCGCACTGTTCCAGGGGATAAGACAGCAGGTTTCCGGACAGAAAGCAATAATGTAATCCCGCAGAAATCAAAAAGTGAGAGGAGATGTGCAGGAACTATGGTGAAGCACGTCTTGTCTGCTTGGCAGTCAGCCACGCCCCCACACACCATTTTTTCACTCACTTAATTACTCTATACCCACTTTTTTTATTCACCTTACTTATGTCCCCGTCAGGGCAATTACACTTTTGCAACACCATGCCACATCGTCAGGGCCACCTTCCCCTATCCTTTCCTTTGATCTACATACTCATACTCATATTTCATTTGACCATTTAGTAGACTCTTTATGTCAAACATGTAAAATTGACACACCTGCTATCTAGGATATCTTTCCTGCCCCCCTCCAAGCCTTTATTGAATATACAGATTTGCCCCCTTTGTGGGGCTCTGTTTTTGTTTTTAACTCTGCACGAGCATTGTTTTACCCTCCCCTCTTGGCGTCTGTTGCCATGGGCGACGCGGCACGTTGCCGCAGCCTGATGACGCGGAAGCGCCGGTATGTCTGAATACCTCCGGTTTCCTTGGGCGTCAGCCCCCTTTGATCGCCAGGGAGGGGAAAAGTAAGTGTTCTTCCTTTGCAGCCTATATGTATAAAGACTGTTTTTTAATGTAATAACACCTTAATAAAGGCCCTCGCTGGGCCGAAACGTCGTTTTTTTAATGTGAACCCCAATAAAATTTATTGTTTTTAATAAGTCACCGAGTGCCTCCCTCCACCATAGTATATGTAGCGCTGTGTTAAGATCTTGCTGTGGCATTACCTATTTTTGGCCACAAGATGGAGACAGTCGCGATTAGAGACACTGGATATTGGAACTACAGTTCCCGGCATGCTTTGTGAGGAGACAGGAAGTGGGTGGGGACTGGACGCTTACATCCTCCACCTCGTGGAGAACGCGCCAGAGCGTGCCAGGGAAGGAAAGAGAGCAGACGCATTGAAGAGATCGCGAGAGGGCCTAGGCCAGAGCCCAAGAGAGATCTGTTAGTCCTGAGAGGATCACTCAACCAGAGGAGAGGGAGACTTGCCGGAATCCAGGCATTGCTGCAGACCGGAGGAACCGAACGGAGAGCAAGCGGTGAGCTGGACAAGCTGCATGAAGTCAGACAACGGATCCGGCCGCTAGTATCCCCAGTCAAAATCGTGTGGAGAGACGTCCTGGGTCAGCGGAGTCTAAAGCAATCGTCGGATGGGTGAGAGGCCTCCAAGGCTGTTTGTGATTAAAGGACGCTCTGCTGTTTTCTCTTTAAAGTCCACAGGGCCCCAACTGACTAGTCGAAGACCTTCCTTTAGTAAACTCACTGGCCAGTTGAACAGTACCCGGGTACCACGCACACATATACACCTTTTACATTCTGGGACTTAACCTGTGCAGGACTCATTCTCTTTTACGAATCGGAACAGGGGTTAAAGATAAAGATACGTTATGAATATATTTTTCTCTTTTTCCGCTGCGCGTTTACCCCAATACGAAGGGATTGTATGTTTGGGTTTTGCTACGTGTCCCCTTTTTCTGAACTATCGGGAAATTGCATTTCTTTTATGTTCGGTTGCGAATATTTTATTTTCCGAAATACGAAGCCTCGTGTTTCGTTTCTTTTCCGCTGCGCGTTTTACCGTGATACGAAATTACTGTAATAATACTTGTGAATACCGTGTCTCAACATCTGCTCAAATATTTTAGTAAACTATTTAAATGATAAAAACTCACAACTGTGTTGGAGTATATTTATTCCCTAGTGCGGGGAGACTGACCGTGGTTCATTTTCAGCGGCTCCTCCGGGAGTGAGCGCTACATATAATATATATATATATATATATATTATATATACACACACACATACAGTACTTATTTGGGTTGTAGTGGAGGGCAAAAAATTTGATAAAAAGCCTTCACACAATAATTAATATAGTATATTATTGCAAAAGCCATTTGCACATCACAGCAATTCTAAGAACTGCATCGCAGAGCTCCTGTGCTACATTCCCCATATGCAGCAAGGAACTCTGGGTAAGACATGCAAATGCCAAGTGGCTTTGACCAGTTTCATAAACCTGATCTTTGCTAAAAAAAAAAGCCTTCTAGTATGGCATGGCATTTATTGAAGGGTTCTGTGTGAAAGCAGACCCAGGATGCAAAAAAGTGAGACAGATGTCATTTGCAGGTCTTACCCAGAGTTCTGTGCTGCATATGGGGAATGTAGCACATGAGCTCTGTGAGCACTTCCCTCCCAGTCACGTGCGGTGTACCCCAAGGCTCGATACTCGGCCCCCTGCAATTCACGATATTCATAAACGATCTCCTCAACGTCTGCAAAGCCTCAGCAAACTAAATCTCCCGCAGCTGGAGGCAGTGCTGCAAGAACAATTCACAGAGGTAGAAAAGTGGATCAAAGATAACAAACCTTTTCTAAATACTGACCAAACTGTTACGATGCTCTTTGGAGCAGCACCTAAACTACATAAATTGCAAGCTCCCCATCTATGTGTCAGGACAAAATCAAATGACACGTTGACCACAGTCACTTCTCTCAAATATCTAGGTATGTGGTTAGACCCAAATCTATCCTTTGGTCCCCACATCGAAAAACTATTAGCTAAACTTTATCTCAAACTAGGTGCCCTGTACAGAAACAAATCCTGCTTGAGCCCCACAGTAAGATAGAAGATTGTACAACAAATGCTTATGCCGGCTATTGAATACGGAGATGTAGTGTGTGCAGCTGCCCCGCAAACACACCTTCAGAAACTTACTACATTGTATAACTCATTCTGCCGCTTTGTGCTACAATGTAACTACATGACCCACCACTAGGGATGAGCTGTTCGGTTCGATCAGTTCGGAGTTCGATTCGAACATCGGCAGTTTGAAAGTTCGCGAACTTCGAACTTTTTGGCGTGTTCGATTTAAAAAAAAAAAAAAAAAAGTATAAAAAATGCTTAAAAAATACCAAACAATCTAGAAATAAAGAGATTCTTTACTGCAGAATATTAGAAGCAGCGGTTCATTAGATATTGAATTAAAAACTTATGTCTAGGTGACCTGTGCTCTCAAACGGCGTAAACGACAGGTGTTTAATTAGGGTTTGGAAATAACATGTGCTTCTAATTAGTCTGGTCTCATGGATTTGATACATTGTATGCAGACTGGAAGTGCTAGGTGTCGTGTGTGGGTCTGTGATGGTGATGTTTCCATACATCCTACAAATCCGCCACTTCACGGGCAGGTTATGGGGGACCTCCTAGGCATGATATTTGAAGGAATTTTTCGTTTTTATTTTTAACCCTTATTTTATGGAAAACTCACTGTTCCTTTAATCCTTTCACTGCTGAGGCATTTCACCGCTGTGTGCTGAGCTAATTTTTACCGCTTTCGCTCATCATGGTTAAACGCGATTTGAAGCCACATTTTTTTATACGACCCAGACATATTATATATCGTTCTTTCCGACAGACTCGGCAGATTCATAATATATCATTTTTATATGTATACGTCATGTTCTGCCTGTATATTATAACAAAAAATGCAATAAAACTAGAATTTTTAATCATCTGCAGCGTGTAAAGTGTTTTTTTTCACCTTTTATCACATGAACATTTGTGGTTATATTTTCTATGGGGTGCGCTTGTACAAAAATTAGAAATGGGGACTTATTAAATCTTTTGGGGGGAATTATGTGATTTTTAGCAAACGCACACCATAGAAAAAAATCATTAGTGCAGCATCATTGTTCACATTATAATTGAAATGTGAACAATATTGCTGCATTAATAAAAATAACACTAAAAAATACGTTTTTTTTTATTTAATTTTTTCTACTTTATACCTGGTCATGTTGGGTATCATTCAAAATCAGGCCTTTCGATTGACACCCTCCATGACCCCCTAGCTGCCACGGTTCTGGAGATATGAACCCCCTATCTCCACCAGGGGATTCCGGGCAGCTAGGGGTTCCCTGGCTATCTGACGTCATCACGCTATGCGTGAGGACGTCAGGCAGTGAGGGGGGACCCGGGGGTGGAGCCGCCATCCAAGATGGTGGCCCCCACTGGAGCTAGGCCGCACTTCGGCGCCTAGGGGGATTAAAGCCAGGCACCGCTTAAAAGAGGAGACTCACCGCTTAAAAGGGGATACTCTCCCCTTTTAAGCGGTGCCTGGCTTTTTTTTGTGGGACCTCCCGATCGGAAGGGAGAGGGATCCGAATGGATCCCCCTCCCTTCCAGGCGATCTCCCGGTATTGCCGGGGGTCGCCTGGAAATGATGTCATCGCGCATGGCGCGATGACGTAATTTATGTCGAGAGGAGCTTGACTTCAGTATCTGAGGACGCTGAAGTCAGAACGCCATGGGACCCCGGACAGAGAGGTGAGTATCTCCGCCGGGGGTCCCGCAAAGCTGATGACGTGTGGGACATGTCCTCCTCAGCATACAGTGGGAGTAACTGAGGACGTGTCCCACACGTCGTCAGCAGTGAAGGGGTTAAAAACGTATTTTTTTAAAAAACTTTTTGTCCTTGTTTCCTGTCCCCCATGGCACTACCCGGACCCCCATACACCTTTTATGGCAAATATCTAGCATATATGCCCTCTTGGAGGGCACTCTAAAAATCGAACTTTGAGTCCCATTGACTTGTATTGAGTTCGTGTTCGAATTCGAACTTTTGAAAAGTTCGAATGCGAACCGAACTCGGGGGTGTTCGGCTCATCCCTACCCACCACTAGGATATGTTAAAAGAGCTAAACTGGCCATCGCTGGAATCTAGACGTTCACTTCACCTTTCCATCCTGGTGTTAAGAGCTTTTCTGGGAAGCTACCACCCTACCTGAATAGGTTGCTTCTCACAGCAGTTCCCTCAGCCTATAACCTCCGATTCAGGACCAGCACCTTACTTACAATACCACAATACAAAAAAGAAAGTGGCTCGATCCTCATTTTCCTACAGAGCACAACAATTATGGAATAACCTCCCAGACACCATCAAATCTTCCCCCAGTCTAAAGTCACTTAAGAGATCTCTATTAACATACCTCGATACAGAATGCACCTGTAAACATGTAACATAGTGACTATATTACTTACATATTTATTGTCTGTTAATCTGTATATTTGTGTTTTTTAATATCTTGCATTTTATTACTTTGTATTTCTTTAACAATTCAATGTTCTTGAACTCAGGACATACTTGAAAAATAGAGAAATCTCAACGTATCCTTCCTGGTAAAATACTTTATAAATAACTAAATAAATAATGCAGTTCTTTGAATTGCTGTGATGTGCAAATGGCTTCTGCAATAATAATAATATATATATTTATTCTCATAGTATGTCTTCTCTGAGCTAGCTTTATCAGGATGACTGGGAAGTGGCCCTGGAGCATCTGACTCTATTTCTTGGTTTATCACATGGTTACTCCTTTGTAAAACCCAAGTGGGTGATGACAGAATAGTTATTCACAAAATCAAGATGATAAACTTTGTAAGTGAATTGAATCATTTTGTTGCCATGGTTACAACTAGCTATTGGTAACAGCAACACTTGCATCTCAATGACATATTGGATAACTAATGGCTGGTAGAGGGGCCACTTGCAGTGAATGGATATAATTTCTGGGAGAGTTAATGCTGTAGTGCTTTTGTAGTAATGGCTCCCCATGTGAATGGTAGTTATCTTTACTAGGGTAACTAAACCTTTTTGCTTCTTCACATGCAGTTTAATTTAAATAGCTCTCCTAATTTGTGTGTGGCTCATAGCACTTAGAGTAAACATAGCAATTAGATCTTTCTCCAGTGATTTCAGTCTCGGGAACAGGGAGGCTTTGAACGAGGCAAGGATTACTTCATTCAGACAAGCGACTTTAGAATCTTAGCAGAAAGAGCAACGAGAAAGTAATAACATGAATTTAGAGCAGCTGGTGCAAGAGCTCAAGTGCCTGCCTGGTATGAGCCGCTTAGCTTTACACAGGGAACGCTGACATTCTAAAGGACATTCTAAACAAATAACATGTTCTCAGGACATCAATACACGTTGGCTTGTCTTTTTACGCTATGCAGTGTGGTTATCAAGTTATCTGATATGTACACGAGAATACTTCTACAAATGACTGCAGTGCCACACTTGCCACCGCTGAGCCTGAGCCCAAAACCATAAATATGATGTTTAGTTAGTGAGCAGCTTAAAAACATCACCTGAAAATCTAAAACGTAACACAGTTACACAGAGAGTGCTGATGATGCAAACAATATTATATACAAGAAGGAAAATAAGGTGCAACTGGAAATTAAAGTGGCTGGATCCAAATTCAGTGTGATGAGGTAGCCAATCCCATTAACTTAGAATAAAAGGATGGAAGTCAGGCATGCCAACATTTGCAAAAGGAGATTTTAATGGACTATAGGCCACCATGGGTTTGATAAAGGTCGCTGTTGCACCGAAACTTTGCCTATGGTTCATTAAATTACCTCATAACTTTTTTTGGCGTGCCTGACTTCCATCTTTATCTTCGGATGTTGCAAACCTCAGTGCCGTATAGTGCTGGCTGGGTGGAGTTGAGGTAACATCACTGCTCTATAACCGTGTAGAGAGACTGCGGAGACAAAGGTTTGATCCCGGCAAGAGCACCTCTCCAGTAAGTGTCCTTGGGCAAGACACCTAACAGTACATACTCGCCACCCAGGACATACTTGAAAACGAGAGAAATCTCAATGTATCCTTCCTGGTAAAATCCTTTCTCAAAAAAACAAAACAATGACAAACGTTGGTGCTTCACAAAAGAGCAATTCGAACTGCTGCAGGAGAAGCTTCACACTTTCATTTTTTTCTTTTGTCTAGTGTCATCATTTGTCTCCATTGCATCATTGGAGATTATTTCCAGTGTTTGCAACATTGGCAAGCACCACATTTTGAAAACTTTAAGGATGCGCACGATTGTGTGTGCTACCTGTCTCTCAAACACATACAGAAAGAGACTGTAACTGGCAAGACAACAGAGATGAGGCTGTCAAGTTTCAGAATTGAGAAGGTTAAACGACCTGTTCTGTTCATCTGGCCTGAATTTCTGGCACTAGTCAATTAAATGACTGTGTTTCCTGCAGTAGCAGCTTGATGGATGTGTCATTTGTCATGGTTAGAACACAATGAAGAGTTTTGACAGACAAGTATTAGAACAGTCTGACCTGGGGGAGCAAGGCAATTAATCAATGTATTTTAAAATAATTTAATAAATAAAAAAATATGTTGAGAAAACAAACTGGACACAGAATATTCTATAACATAACTAATATTAAGCATATGTAATTGATAGTAATATAGTACTTCTGATTACCATGTAAATAATCAAATGAACCCCCTCTCTCCTGCATCGCTGTGTGTACATACAGCCCGGCACACCTCACACTGCACTTACTCAACCGGAGAATGGGGCTGGGATGTTGTGGCACATAATTCCTAAATGTTAGTGATCCAGGAGTTGCTTGCCGGCCGTCCCCTGTCTCAGTTTACCTATTCTAAAGAAAGTTTTGAAATACCAACCTTATAGCCACTAGATTGACTTTACCAATAATATCTACAATACTCAGCTGATCCACAATACCATAGAAATGTTGCTACATTGTGTCTAAAGTTTAAAAAAGATCAGAATTCAGTTGATGAGTCATTCAAGTTTGTAACATTTACATACATTTCAAGAAATAAATGAAAATATGATATTCCCTCTGGTAGAAGATAGTCCCATGTTAGTAGCAGACCCCATAACATGTAAGCTACTCCTACAACATCTTGCCGTGTGATTTTTCGATTATTCTTACTACTGTACCTTTTGAATCCTGTGCTCCTGGGATTTCCTGAAGTAGACGGTAGGAATTCCAAGCTCGGATGCTGCGATCCACTGCAATGTTGAGCGAAGATCAGAGTCAGTGCCGTCGGACTCCGGGTCAATGTTGAGGATACAGACTTCAAGGTGACAGCTAGCTGTACCCACAGATAATCCAGATGTGCAATCTGCACAGAGCCAAAAGGGGACTTAATGCACAATTCTTAAATGAGCCCAGACGATTTTTACAAAACCAACACGAGCTACTTATGTATGAGAGAAATATGCTGAGATTGAGATCTATTTTTTTTTTAAAGTGGGCGAGATTGAAAGCCTGGATTTCCAGGGCTGGATTTCCTGGTCAGGAACATGTGGGCACAGAAATCTGGAGCACCCCCCCCCCCATAAAAAGTGCCAACCACCACTTAATTTTTGTTTTGGGGAAAACAAAAAAAATTAACATTTTAAGAAACTGAAAACCAGTTTCTCGCTGCACTCACATCTAAAGAAGGGACACAGACAATGGCCTTAAATTGAAACATAAACGGAGCAGAATATTGGGGCTCGGGTTAACCCTAAAACAAGCACAAATGATAACCTAACCCTAATTTCTAACCCTAGATATGGAAATTGATGCTCCATTTCAACCTAGAGCAAGCGGTATTCTGGGCATCAACAGCAGTGGCCAATGGTCTTTTTCAAGACGTACAGTGGCAAGAAAAAGTATGTGAACCCTTTGGGATTACGTGGAGTTTTGCATGAATTGGTCATAAAATGTGCTCTGATCTTCATCTAAGTCACAACAATTTGAAAAACACAGTCTGGTTAAAATAATACAACACAAACATTATATGTTTTCATGTGTTTATTGAACATAACATGTAAACATTCACAGTGCAGGGTGGAAAAAGTATGTGAACCCCTAGCCTAATGACTTCTCCAAGAGCTAATTGGAGCCAGGAGTGAGCCAACCTTGAGTCCAATCAGTGTGATATTATTGGATGTGTTGCTGAAAGCTGTCCTGCCCTTTAAAAACACACACCAGTTTTGGGTTTACTGGTTTCAAGAAGCACTGCCTGATGTGAACCATGCCTCGCAGAAAAGAGCTCTCAGAAGACCTACGATCAAGAATTGTTGACTTGCATGAAGCTGGAAAGGGTTACAAAAGTATCTCCAAAAGCCTTGATGTTCATGTGTCCACGGTAAGACAGACTGTCTACAAATGGAGAAAGTTCAGCACTGTTGCTACTCTCCCTAGGCGTGGTCATCCTGTAAAGATGACTGCAAGAGCACAGCGCAGAATGCTTAATGAGGTAAAGAAGAATGCTAGAGTGTCAGCTAAAGACTTACAGAAATCTCTGGCACATGCTAACATTTTTGTTGACACATCTACAATAAGGAAAACATTAAACAAGAATGGAGTACATGGGAGGACACCACGGAGGAAGCCATTGCTGTCCAAAAAGAATATTGCAGCACGTTTGAAGTTTGCAAAATAGCACCTGGATGTTCCACAGCACTACTGGCAAAATATTCTGTGGACAGATGAAACCAAAATTGAGTTGTTTGGAAAAAACACACAACACTACGTGTGGAGAAAAAAGGCACAGCAAACCAACATCAAAACCTCATCCCCACTGTAAAAGATGGCGAAGGGAACATCCTGGTTTGGGGCTGCTTTGCTGCCTCAGGGCCTGGACTGATTGTTGTCATTGATGGAAAATGAATTCCAGACTTTATCAAGACATTTTGCTGGAAAACGTAAGACCATCTGTCCGCCAACTGAAGCTCCGCAGAGGATGGGTGATGCAACAAGACAATGACCCAAAGCATACAAGTAATTCAACAAAAGAATGTCTTCAACAAAACAAAATACGCCTTCTGGAGTGGTCCAGTCAGAGTCCTGACCTCAACCCGATTGAAATGCTGTGGCATGACCTTAAGAGAGTGATCCACACCAGACATCGCAAGAATATTGCTACACTGAAACAGTTTTATGAAGAGGAGTGGTCCAAAATTACTCCAGATCATTGTGCAGGTCTGATCTGCAACTACAGGAAACGTTTGGTTGAGGTTATTGCTGCCAAAGGAGGGTCAACCAGTTATTAAGTCCAAAGGTTCACATACTTTTTCCACCCTGCACTGTGAATGTTTACATGTTCTGTTCAATAAAAACATGAAAACATATAATGTTTGTGTTATATTATTTTAAGAAGACTGTGTTTTTCAAATTGTTGTGACTTAGATGAAGATCAGAGCACATTTTATGACCAATTCATGCAAAACTCCACGTAATCCCAAAGGGTTCACATACTTTTTCTTGCAACTGTAACTTTTTTATCACTTCATTTTTTGATGCTGCTTTATTTTCAGCACGTTTTCAATAGGATATTAAAATGCGCTTTGTTTGGAACAAGAGCAGGGTTTTTCCTTTAATTTTTTTTAACCACATCGTACATGGTCATGTTTGATATTATTAGAAAGGCAGAAAGGCCAGACTCTGGCCTGTCCAATGGCACTTCACTTCTACTTGAGGGGTGTAACTAATGGAGATACAGGGGTTCAAATGACCACTGCTCTAGATGAACCAATGCGTAATAATGCATTACACTATCATCTCCACATTTGCTGCAGGCGTGGGAAGTGAGAAGGTGAGTTAGTACAGTGGCATTGTTTGCTGTAGATGTATATTCTGAGAAAAAAGTTAATTTTGCACTTCATTTCTATTTTTACACATAATATGCTCATGTTTGGTATCGTTGGAAAGGCCAGACTCTGAACTTTCCAATGACACCTGACTTGACTCTTTGCGGTGTAGAAATCAGCGATGCAGGGTTCCAAAGCCACCCTGTCTCTCCTCACTGCGGGTAGCAATTTAGGTTGTCAATGAACCAAATGCATTGTAGCATCTCCTCCACACTTGCTGGGATTGTGGGAAATGAGTAGGTGAGTTAGTACAGCAGCATTTATTTTTTACATAAACCTGGTCATATTTGATATCATACTCTGGCATTTCCAAAGATACCTTATATGCCTCTAGGGCTCCAGAGATACAGAGGTCTGTGGCAATTGTACATATTTTTTCACTTTTTGGAGAGCAAGGCGCCCCCTTGTGGTTGGAGCCTGTAGGCACATGTCTCCTCGGCCTATTTATAAATCTGGCCCTGCTGGTGTAACTTTAACCCAAGCTCTGGTAAAATTTGATGGTCTTTCCTGGGTTTCCCTGAGCTCTGCTTAAGTTTACACCAGGCTTGGAATCTGTTCTATTATGTTTTACCAGGAAGAAACTGATTGGGATCTCTCTTTCGATTAGATTACTTGTCTGTCCTTGGATAGGCCAGCAGAATGAAATCTTGCATGAATAGACATGCTGCTGGATTCAATGTTGGGAAGTCCTGCTCATTATCTGCTCGTAGCAGCTTCTGGTTATACACCCTTGTTTTCCACCCCCAATAGGAGAAGGGGGTGATTGGTATTATACAATGAAATCTAATTTTTGGAGGCTGGAGGTTTGTCCCTTGGATGCTGTGGATATGTTTTTCCTGTTTAATAGCGACAGATATCATACCCTCAGAGAGGACACCCATTGACCTAATAGTTCTGACTACTCGCTCACCTTCTGGATTTTCTTGGATTTCTTTGGTTTGTTGTTTCTCCTCTAATTTCCTATGAAGCAATGACAAAGTCCAGCATCAATCAACAACAGTGCAGTATCTTTTGTCTACAAACCCCCTCTGAGACACATAAATTACATTTTAATATACAGTTCTTCACTGACAAGACCTGTGCAAGTTTTGAACTTCTTATCTATATCCCTGTAAATCAGTAAAAGGAAAAGAAAATGCAAATGTAGAAGAACTACTGGGTGTTGTAATTACATGTCACCAATATGGCCGCCTCGGTGCAATGTGTACATGTAGAGCTTTGTAAAAACAGAGACCAGTCAAGAAATTAATAACTTTTTTTTGTTTAATGTGCTAAAACAATATCAAATCCACAAGTGCAGTGTATATGATTGAAGGATCTATCTTATTCTCCATCCGTAGACCCAGAAACTCCTCAGGCAACATTGGAGTTAATTTACCATCTCCATAGACTCAGTCCACCATGATCCTGACGAATAGCCTGTTTAAACTCATCGGAGTTATCAGATCCCCAGGGCATAAGTCAAATTGTTGATAACAAATGGGCTTCCATTTGTAGATGTATGATGTATACTTTGTAGGAATCCTATTTGAATTCGACTGGGTCAGCTTCAATGCATCTGCTCGATGTAAACTACTTGTAGATAATTGCACTGAATAGTCAGTATTGGTGATATTAAAGGGAGAGTACCACCAAAAAATGAAATGTCCTTATTGGGTTTATTTTATGTTGCTGATCTCTTACATGTGTTTTGTTTTTCTCTTGTCTGTTTAGAAAAGAAAATATTTTACACTATATGTGTCACTGGATGCATCTATTGTGTGATCTTTTGAGTTGTAAACTGCCCTGCCCACAACAGTATCTTTACCTCACTTGGCCTTCACTGTGTGGTTTTGGCCATAGAATGTAGTCTATGTGATACCCTCATACACACCGCACAATACAGTGGAGCTCTGTGATAACCTCATGTACTGCACATTACTATGGAGCTCTGTGATACCCTCATACACACTGCACATTACTGTGGAGCTTGTGATATTGTTTTATTATTTCATGGGCTAAATAGCTGAATGGCCGGCCGTCATCTTGAACCAGGAGTCATCTTACCTAACAGTTGGACCCCTGGTCTGCTCCATCTTCTCCCTGAGTGGGGCCTCTCTGGCGCTGGCCGCTGGGAGGCTAGGCCCTGTGGACTTTGAGATGGCGGCCGGCAAACTGGCAGTCCCTTTGACATAATCAGAGGGAGCCGGCCGTTGGCCCCTTCTGATAAGCCACAGGCCGCATGATGTCTGCCGCTCTATACCCTGGCAGTAGATGTCACACAGCCTGCCCTGTGCCCTAATCAGAGAGGGTCAACTGCCGGCCGGCTCACTCTGATTAGGTCACAGCGTGCACCGTCATCTTAAAGTTCCTGCTAGGTCTAGGCTGCAGCCTGGAGAGCAGGGCCTGTGTTCCCCGGGCAGCCTCACTGTGCGGGAGCAATGAAGGCCTGCTCTCCAGCCGCTGATGGGCCTGGAAGGCCAGCGGTCTACCTGCCTGATGGCCAGTCTGGGGCTGACTGTAACGATCGCCAGAGCCCTCAACCCTCAACCACTTTCCTGTCACAGCCTGATCAACTGGAAGGGGAGAGGGGTAAGACAAAGGCACAAGGGGAGGTGATAAATTCTTCCAAAAGACATACAGGGTTATTCAAAGAGCTCCGAATTGTGGCCGAAAGGTAACCGAACGCTGAAATTAAGTGTACGCAGTGGCGGAAGTACCAGGGTCGCAGCGGTCGCAGTTGCGACCGGGCCCTGGCATTCCACCACTGGAGGGGGGCCCGGCACCGCCCGCCAGATTCCGGCAATCAGCGCCGGAATCTGGGAGCCACGCGCTGGCCGTCCCTTTCCCTGCGAGCGGCCACTGACATGCAGCTTGGCCGCTCACGTGGGATAGGAACCACCTGACCAGCGCACGAGATCCTCTCGCGAGACCTCTGTGCTGATCAGGTGGTTTCCGGCGAGCGGCCAAGACGCATGTTTCCAGTGGCCGCTCGCCAAGGAGAAGAACGCTGGCGGAGCCTGTCCTGGGGCCAGCAGAGGTAAGAGCTGGGGGCCCTTATACCCATGAGCTGGGGGGCCCTTATACCCATGAGCTGGGGGGCATACCCATGAGCTGGGGTTGCATATCCATGAGCTGGGGGGCATATCCATGAGCTGGGGGGCATATCCATGAGCTGGGGGGCATATCCATGAGCTGGGGGGCATATCCATGAGCTGGGGGGCATACCCATGTGAGAGCTGGGGGGGCATATCCATGAGCTGGGGGGCATACCCATGAGCTGGGGGGCATACCCATGAGCTGGGGGGCATATCCATGAGCTGGGGGCATACCCATGTGAGAGCTGGGGGGCATACCCATGTGAGAGCTGGGGGGCATATCCATGAGAGAGCTGGGGGGCATATCCATGAGCTGGGGGGCATAACCATGTGTGAGCTGGGGGGCATAACCATGTGTGAGCTGGGGGGGCAAATCCATAATCTGGGGGCAATATCCATGTGTGAGCTGGGGCATATCCATGTGTGAGCTGGGGCATATCCATGAGCTGGGGCAAATCCATGTGTGAGCTGGGGCAATATCCATGTTTGAGCTGGGGCAATATCCATGTGTGAGCTGGGGCAAATCCATGAGCTGGGGCAGTATGAATATATATATATCGGGGGGATATACATGTGAGCTGGAGGCATTTTTATATGGTCTGTTCTTATTGGAAAGCGTCACATGACATTAAAGAAAAGTATCAGTACTCGGTATCGGTGAGTACTTTTAAAAAGTATTGGTACTTGTACTCGGTCTTAAAAAAGTGGTATCGGTGCATCCCTAGGCAATACTATCTTTGTTTTATTTTGCAGTGAAAAATAAGTAAAAATAGATAGATTTTTTTTGGGGGGGGGCCCTTCGTGGATTCTTGCACCGGGGCCCTCAGGTTTCTAGTTACGCCACTGAGTGTACGCTTACCTTTCCTGGCCATTCGACTATTCAGAGAGCAGGCAGTTCGCCAAATGTTGGCGAATTGCCTGCACATACGGTGCCTGTTCGAGGGCAGTGAAATCCCCATAGAGAAGCAATGCTTTGTCTATTCAGAGAACACAAAACAGCTGAAAAAGGTTGCCGAAATGGCCTGCCAGTCAGTGGTTTAATTCGACAGGTTTATTCAGGCGAATCCCATACTGTAGGCTTCAATGTTAAAAATATTCCCGTTTTAATCCAATATCTAATAAACCATTTATTATTTTATTCTGCAGTAAAACGTCTCTTTATTTATAGATTTTTTTAGGATCTTTTAGAAATTTTTCAGGATTTTTTTTGCAAAACTTTTGTTTTCCGTTTTTTTTAAAAATCGTTTTTTCTGTAACAAGCCCTTTTTATTATCATTCATTGGATCTTATATGTAAATTTCAGACATTTTCTTTCTGTAGTTTCTTTGCAAACACCGTTTCACTCTTCAAACATTCAAGCAAACGTTTTTTTTTTTACACTCCATTCGTCTGCGGTATCGGCTTTTTCCAGCGGCTGCTCTGCGCTGTGATCGGCGTCTGCTCGGGTTTCTCCAGTGTGTTCGGCGGGGTTAATCCAGATGTTTTTGCGGGTTTCGGTGTGCGTTCGCCGGGTTTTGCGGTGAGTGTTCGTCAGTTTTGCGGCGGCATTTCCCTGCAGTACGACGGCCCTGTGGTGCTTGCTGCATACACCGCAGGGTCGCCGAAATGGGATCGCCAAATCGCACCGAATTGAATAGAATGAAAAGTCACCGAACCTGCGGTGGCTTTTCGATTCTCTTCGAATAACCCTGCTAGAATTTTCACTTCTCCAGTCATTCTCCTATTTTCACCGCTCTATGAATAACCCTGCAGATTAATTTCTGTAGCTATACCTACATTTATCTGTGTCATTATCATATGAATAATATGCTGTAGTCACTTATATCTAGATAAAATTCTACAGGTTCAATTTCAAAGAGAATCCCTTGCAGAGTCAGATATTGGAGGCATTGACGTAGTCTATGTGTTCTAGCACTATATTATTCTGGTGAAAATCTGACAATTTGTGAGATGCAATTAATGAGCTGAAGTGTATGCTTTGAGATATATATATATACACACAGGTTTTTTTTTGAGGCAGTACGCGCCGGTACGCCATACCAGCACCTCATCGCCAGCCGCCCTTTAATTTTTGACAGCTCTGGTATCAGACTCTCGAAGTCCAAATCTGGAGCTGTCTGGTTGGCGCAGCAGCGGATCCAGCGGCCACCGCGTTCTTTCCTTCAACGAGCGGCTGCATGCATGGATATCTGCTGCTCGCCTGAGATCCCTCCTCCAGCCAGCCGAGATCGCGGACTTCATCTCGCGAGATCACGGCTGGCTGGAGGAGGGATCCCAGGCGAGCGGCAGATATCCATGCAGGCGGCCGCTCATGAAGGAAAGAACGCAGTGGCCGCTGGATCCGCCCCTCTGCAATGACTCAGAGGGGCCCGCAGAGGTGAGCTGGGGCAATATATCCATGTGAGCTGGCCTGGACCAATATATCCATGTGAGCTGGGGCAATATATCCATGTGAGCTGGGGGCAAATATATCCATGTGAGCTGGTCTGGGGCAATATATCCATGTGAGCTGGTCTGGGGCAATATATCCATGTGAGCTGGTCTGGGGCAATATATCCATGTGTGCTGGCCTGGGGCAATATATCCATGTGTGAGCTGCGGCAATATATCCATGTGTAAGCTGGGGGCAATATATCCATGTGTAAGCTGGAGGCAATATACCCATGTGTGAGCTGGGGGCAATATACCCATGTGTGAGCTGGGGGCAATATATCCATGTGAGCTGGGGGGCAATATATCCATGTGTGAGCTGGGGAAATATACCCATGTGAGCTGGGGCAATATATCCATGTGTGAGCTGGGGCAATATACCCATGTGTGAGCTGGGGTAATATACCCATGTGTGAGCTGGGGCAATATACCCATGTGTGAGCTGGGGGCAATATATCCATGTGAGCTGGGGGGCAATATATCCATGTGTGAGCTGGGGAAAAATTACCCATGTGAGCTGGGGGCAATATATCCATGTGTGAGCTGGGGCAATATACCCATGTGTGAGCTGGGGCAATATACCCATGTGTGAGCTGGGGGCAATATACCCATGTGTGAGCTGGGGCAATATATCCATGTGAGCAGGGGGGCAATATATCCATGTGTGAGCTGGGGAAATATACCCATGTGAGCAGGGGGCAATATATCCATGTGTGAGCTGGGGCAATATACCCATGTGTGAGCTGGGGCAATATACCCATGTGTGAGCTGGGGGCAATATACCCATGTGTGAGCTGGGGGCAATATACCCATGTGTGAGCTGGGGGCAATATACCCATGTGTGAGCTGGGGGCAATATATCCATGTGAGCTGGGGGCAATATATCCATGTGTGAGCTGGGGAAATATACCCATGTGAGCTGGGGGCAATATATCCATGTGTGAGCTGGGGCAATATACCCATGTGTGAGCTGGGGGCAATATACCCATGTGTGAGCTGGGGGCAATATATCCATGTGTGAAATGGGGGCAATATATCCAGTGTGAACTGGGGGCAATATATCCAGTGGGAATAAAGGAGTATTTATTAGGACACGAAAAATCGTCATAATAATCAGTTTTTCTCTGGGCGTGAGAGTACCCCCACCTATTGTAACAGAAAAAAAGCACTGTATATATACATATATATATATATATATATATATAAGAAACCAGTGGCAACCTGCACATTCCACAGAGCAATATGCTTGCCTGGGTGCACAAATCCAAAAGTAATGGTATAGGAATCTTCAAGTATAGGACGCACTCCAGGACTTAGGTCACAGAATAAAAATCGATGGTTTATTAAGTATGCATTAAAATAATGTGCCCAATGGCACCAGCCGACGTTTTGGCCCTCACAGGGGCCTTTTTCAAGGTAGTAGGATTGGACAAACACAACATATTTATATAAAATGTAAAAAACATCATTAAACGACTCACCGCGCTTGTAGTGTGCCGCCAGATGGAAAGAACAGACTCCCAAGTGGCGTGGCGTCCAAAGCCGGTCGGGCGCGCGAATCAATGACGTAATTAGTCCCAGCCGGGTGCAAACTCCCTGAACGGTATCCAGGGAGACGCGTCCCGGCATGCAGGGACTTTAAAAACAAATGAACGGAAGACAACCTAAGGAGAATGGTGCAAATTTCAGGAGGCTTAAAACTAGGGTTGCACCGATACCGATACTAGTATCGATATCGGTGCCGATACGGGTACTGAAGGAGTACTTGGTACTCGGGCAGTACCCCCGATATTTTTTTCCGATACCGGAAGCCGGCATTGAGCCGGCTTGCCGGCATCCGAGGGGCTGGGGCGGCTGTCCGAATGCTCTATCGGCATTCGGACAGGCCCTGCAGCTGCTCTCCGCATTGTTTAATACTTACCTTCCTGGGCGCCGCCGGGAAAGTCTTCGCGCGCGCTCTCCTTGGAAGGTCCCCAGCCGCGACCACGTGGGACCATGTGATTGCGGCTGGGGTCCTTCCAACGAGCGCACGCATGGGAACTTTCCTGGCGTCGCTAAGGAAGGTAAGTATAAACAAAGTGAGGAGAGCAGCTGCAGGGCCTGTCCGAATGCCGATAGAGCATTCGGACAGGCCCTGCAGCTGCTCTCCGCTCATACTTACCTTCCTGACCGACGCCGGGAAAGTTTCCGCGCGTGCACTCGTTGGAAGGACCCCAGCCGCGATCACATGGTCCCACGTGGTCGCGGCTGGGGACCTTCCAAGGAGCGCGCGCGTGCGTGAAGACTTTCCCGGCGTCGCTAAAGGAAGGTAAGTATGAGCGCAGGGGGGCAAATCCATGTGCCGGGGGCAGTATCCACGAGCTGGGGGCATTATCCACGAGCTGGGGGGCATTATCCACGAGCTGGGGGCATTATCCACGCTGGGGCCATATCCATGAGCTGGGGGCATTATCCATGAGCTGGGGGCAATATCCATGAGCTGGGGGCATTATCCATGAGCTGGGGGCATTATCCATGAGCTGGGGGCATTATCCATGAGCTGGGGGGCAATCTCCATGAGCTGGGGCAATATCCATGAGCTGGGGGTCAATATCCATGAGCTGGGGGCAAAATCCATGAGCTGGGGGCAAATCCATGAGCTGGGGGGCAATATCCATGAGCTGGGGCAATATCCATGAGCTGGGGGGCAATATCCATGAGCTGGGGGGCAAAATCCATGAGCTGGGGCAATATCCATGAGCTGGGGGCAAAATCCATGAGCTGGGGGCAATATCCATGAGCTGGGACAATATCCATGAGCTGGGGGGCAAATCCATGACCTGGGGCAATATCCATGAGCTGGGGGCAATATCCATGAGCTGGGGGCAAAATCCATGAGCTGGGGCAATATCCATGAGCTGGGGGCAAAATCCATGAGCTGGGGCAATATCCATCAGCTGGGACAATATCCATGAGCTGGGGGGGGCAAATCCATGAGCTGGGGCAATATCCATGAGCTGGGGGCAATATCCATGAGCTGGGGGGCAAATCCATGAGCTGGGGCAATATCCATGAGCTGGGGGGCAATATCCATGAGCTGGGGGGCATATCCATGAGCTGGGGGGGCATATCTATGAGACTTGGGGGCTTTATATGAGGTCTGTTCTTATTGGAAAGCGTCACGTGACATAAAATAAAAGTATCGGTACTTGGTATCAGTGAGTACTTGAACAAAAGTATCGGTACTCGTACTCGTTCTTAAAAAAGTGGTATCGGTGCATCCCTACTTAAAACCATATGATATGTGCGTTATGCACCTTCTATAGAAAGAACAATTAACTGTAAATGTTGCTGTCTAACAAAGCAAACAAATGAATAATATATAACATATGTGAGCATTGTGGGCTCGTGCATCCATAAGCAAATATATATAACAAAAGAATATACAGTATGAAAAGCAGCTAAATATGAAAATAAATTGGACACTATAAATCAAAGTAAATAAGTGTAGTGATAGGACAGTGAACATAGAGGTAAAATATGGTCCGGCGTGATATATATGTGTATATATGATAATATTTATAATGGTAGTGGTAGGCGGACAAATGAGCAAATGGTGTAAAAATTCATAACAAAGAATATGTGCAGTAAAATAAGCTCAAAGTGGTATATATAAACCAAGTGTAAATGTTGAAAAGTGAGTGAAATAAAGTAAAAAATATGAAAAAAAGTGAGACGAGTGAAAAAATATGTAGGATATGCATAAATGAAAAAAGGATCTAGATTTAATGTAATCTGAAGCTTGAAATATATAAATAAAAAATAAATATGGAAAATAAGACCCCACAATGGAAAATAGCCAGACCCAAATGGCAACTTGGGCCATAGAATAGATGAAAAATTTTTATGAAAAAATTAATGTAGCATCTAAAAAGTAACCGCAAACAAATCCAAGTAAGTTGAAAACATTGTATCATAAAAAGGAGGAAAACGATATATATTCATTCAAGCCCTTTGGGGTAACTGTATCCAAAGTTCGAATCCAAAAAGTCTCACATTGTAACAAAATCTTCGATCGGTTGCCACCCCTAGGTAACGGAAAGGGACATGGTCTATGGCAATAAAACGAAGAGATGATAATTGATGGCGATATTGCAAAAAATGTTTGGCTACTGGTTTATCTGAGTAATTATCTCTAAATGCCGTGGTGATGTTAGACCGATGTCCTCTAATGCGGTCTCTAAGGATCCTATCGGTTTTACCGACATAGGGGAGACCGCACGGGCAGGTAATTAAGTAGATGACATAATCCGTGGTGCAGGAGATGAAATGATTGATCTTTATACGTTTCCCTGAAGTTGGATGTGGGAATGTTGGTGCAGATGTCATATGACTGCAAGTCACGCAGTTAGGACAGCGAAAACACCCTAATCTAACTGGTCGAATCGTGTTAGAGTAAGACGTGATAGGGTCTGTCATGACCAACATATCACGAAGGTTATTGGCCCGTTTATATGAGATCATTGGCGTCTCTTTAAATTTTTTCGGTACAGTGGCGTCATCCTGTAGAAGTTTCCAATTCCGACGTATAGCGTTGGTCATAGATTTACATAGATGGCTAGATTTTGGATGGCATTATTAATTTGCTGTGAAAAGGTATGAATCGTATGATTTTGTGTCTTCACATCTTGGGTACTTCGGGGTCTGAGTTGCTTGCCTATAAATGATGTGTCGCCAACGTGTTCCTGAATGGTCAAAGTACGATGTATTTTATAGGCCTCTACTTCCATTTTAAATGGAGAAATACTTGGTTTAGGCACAAAAGAGAGTCCCAGCATGTATATCGATGGCTATCCTCTGACCAACCCAGACGGTTTGGCAAATGCACTGGCCCCAGAATTATCAAACCAAAATTCAGTATAATTGATGTAACATCTGGTGAATCAGGCTCTGAGCCTGAAGCGCTAACAACAGCTTCACGCACTCAAGATCAGCAGTCTTTTTTAGATGAGGGCCAGGGCCGGCCAAACAAGAGCCCACACATTCCGGCTCTCTTCTCTCGCAACACCTCACACGAGCCCGTAAATTCCGGCTTCCCTGGAGGGGGAAGAAAGGGAAGACCCGCAAGAAACCGGGGTCGACCACCACTCCCACGGAATTAACTTCGGTTTTTAATCTATCAAACAAAGAATTATCAGCTGACCACTTGTCGATACTGAACAAAGGACTCTCTTTTGTGCCTAAACAAAGTATTTCTCCATTTAAAATGGAAGTAGAGGCCTATAAAATACATCGTACTTTGACCATTCAGGAACACGTTGGCGACACATCATTTATAGGCAAGCAACTCAGACCCCGAAGTACCCAAGATGTGAAGACACAAAATCATACGATTCATACCTTTTCACAGCAAATTAATAATGCCATCCAAAATCTAGCCACTAAGCAATCCCTTCATTCCAATTTAAATAAAGCTGAATGGGATGCACTTCGAGATCTATCTACTGACCCCTCCATTGCCATACGCCCAGCTGACAAGGGCGGGGGCACCGTGGTCCTTAATTACTCAGACTACAGACAAGATATTCTCCATCAACTCTCAGATACCGCCACATACCAAAAACTTGTGGTGGATCCAACCAACAAAGTACAATCCCGAATTTCAGCCATACTAGACTTGGGTCTCCAGGCTGGTTACATTGATAATAAAATCCATCAGTTCTGTACAGTGCCATTTCCCATCATGCCCATACTTTACACCTTGCCCAAAGTTCACAAGAGTCTTCAAACCCCTCCAGGACGACCTATCGTCTCTGCCAGGGGCAGCCTCCTGGAACCTTTGGGCAAATTTATAGATTTTCATTCCAAAAAGTCCATATTGGCCATCTCCACTTGCCTTAAGGACACACAAGATTTTATCCAACGTTTACAACACGTCATCCTTCCTTCTCAAGATGTCCTAATGGTCACTCTAGACGTGAAAAACCTGTATACAGTGATCCCTCACCAGGAAGGCATAGAATCGTTTATTAAAACACTAAGTGCTTCCAACTGCTATTCTGGTCCACCGATTCTATTCATTGAAGAACTGTTAAGGATCACTCTAGAATGCAATTTTTTCTGCTTTGAAAAGAATATTTATTTACAAATATCTGGAACATCCATGGGTGCTGCCATGGCGCCAGGGTACGCCAACTCCTATATGTATTTTTTTTGAATTGGAACACTTATTGACCCCATATAAGGAAAGTATTGTTTTCTATGCACGATTCGTGGATGATATTTTTTTGCTATGGTCCGACACGCTACAATCATTTGAGCAGGCCTTATCCAATCTTAACACTTTCAATACTCCCATTAAATTCTCTGCAGAGATTCATGCTGACACCATCAATTTTCGGGATCTACAGATCCATATCATTGATCACCAAATTGCCTTTTCACTATTCCGTAAACCTACGGATCGTAATACCATTTTACACGCAGACAGCTTTCACCCACCACATTTGAAACAATCCCTTCCGGTGTCACAATTTCTGCGAGTTATGCGTAATAACTCAGACCCAGTGATTCAACAGACACAGATTAACCAGATGTATGAACGCTTCACACAATGAGGCTATCAACGTGAGACCTTGTCCTTGGCACATACGAAAGCTTATTCCAAATTTATCTCTGGCACACACAACCTAAAGACATCAGAACCACGTATTTTTCTTCCCCTCACTTACCATGCTCATAGTTATGCTATGACCAACGCTATACGTCGGAATTGGAAACTTCTACAGGATGACGCCACTCTACCGAAAAAATTTAAAGAAACGCCAATGATCTCATATAAACGGGCCAATAACCTTCGTGATATGTTGGTCAAGACAGACCCTATCACGTCTTACTCTAACACGATTCGACCAGTTAGATTAGGGTGTTTTCGCTGTCCTAACTGCGTGACTTGCAGTCATATGACATCTGCACCAACATTCCCACATCCAACTTCAGGGAAACGTATAAAGATCAATCATTTCATCTCCTGCACCACGGATTATGTCATCTACTTAATTACCTGCCCGTGCGGTCTCCCCTATGTCGGTAAAACCGATAGGATCCTTAGAGACCGCATTAGAGGACATCGGTCTAACATCACCACGGCATTTAGAGATAATTACTCAGATAAACCAGTAGCCAAACATTTTTTGCAATATCGCCATCAATTATCGTCTCTTCGTTTTATTGCCATAGACCATGTCCCTTTCCGTTACCTAGGGGTGGCAACCGATCGAAGATTTTGTTACAACGTGAGACTTTTTGGATTCGAACTTTGGATACAGTTACCCCAAAGGGCTTGAATGAATATATATCGTTTTCCTCCTTTTTATGATACAATGTTTTCAACTTGGATTTGTTACGGTTACTTTTTAGATGCTACATTAATTTTTTCATAAAAATTTTTCATCTATTCTATGGCCCAAGTTGCCATTTGGGTCTGGCTATTTTCCATTGTGGGGTCTTATTTTCCATATTTATTTTTTATTTATATATTTCAAGCTTCAGATTACATTAAATCTAGATCCTTTTTTCATTTATGCATATCCTACATATTTTTTCACTCGTCTCACTTTTTTTCATATTTTTTACTTTATTTCACTCACTTTTCAACATTTACACTTGGTTTATATATACCACTTTGAGCTTATTTTTTCACATATTCTTTGATATGCATTCTTATGCCATTTGCTCATTTGTCCGCCTACCACTACCATTATAATTATTATCATATTTACACATATATATCACGCCGGACCATATTTTACCTCTATGTTCACTGTCCTATCACTACACTTATTTACTTTGATTTATAGTGTCCAATTTTTTTTCATATTTAGCTGCTTTTCATACTGTATATTCTTTTGTCATATATATATATATTTTTGCTTATGGATGCACGAGCCCACAATGCTCACATATGTTATATATTATTCATTTGTTTGCTTTGTTAGACAGCAACATTTATAGTTAATTGTTCTTTTTATAGAAGGTGCATAACGCACATATCATATGGTTTTAAGCCTCCTGAACTTTGCACCATTCTCCTTAGGTTGTCTTCCGTTCACTTGTTTTTAAAGTCCCTGCATGCCGGGACGCGTCTCCCTGGATACCGTTCAGGGAGTTTGCACCCGGCTTGGACTAATTACGTCATTGATTCGTGCGCCCGACCGGCTTTGGACGCCACGCCCCTTGGGAGTCTGGCGTTCCATCCGGCGGCACGCTACAAGCGCGATGAGTCGTTTAATGATGTTTTTTACATTTTATATAAATATGTTGTGTTTGTCCAATCCTACTACCTTGAAAAAGGCCCCTGTGAGGGCCAAAACGTCGGCTGGTGCCATTGGGCACATTATTTTAATGCATACTTAATAAACCATCGATTTTTATTCTGTGACCTAAGTCCTGGAGTGCGTCCTATACTTGAAGATTCCTATTACACACATAATTATTTATTATGCACCAACACATTCTGCAGCGTGGTACAAGGTGCAAAGGATAAAGACCGGACAATTTAACAATACATACAGGAGGAGGTCAGTATTGCTGCAGCAGATACAGGAGGACGTGAGGGCCCTTTTCCCATGGGAATTTACAATCTAAATGGTTGAGGGATAGAAACAAATCTCATAATTATTTTTGGAGCAAGTGTGAAGAAACAACCACACTCTTCCCCCAGGTCCCCACACCTCAAAAAATGTCCTCGACCTGGCTCAACCTTATGTTAAGTAGTGACACAGAAGACATTATACTGTTCACTTTCCACCCTGTTTTTGCATCTTGTTGCGGTAAAGAGTCCAAATACCGTATTAGAGACAATGATGAATTCTGAACTCTGTTTCCAATATAGAGTGCTGTGGTGTGCAGCTGGTTTGGCAATACGTATAATAAAATGGAAAAGAGAAAACAGAAACTCTAAAGAGATTATTCTCAAAGGTGTGAACTGGTTGGAAATTAAACATTTTAGCCCAAATAGCTGAAACCTTTCCTTCAGCTTTACGATTTTGACCGAAATGTTGCAATTTTAGGCCAAAGGAGTTGTATTCGGACATTTTACCAACTCTAGGATTAGTTCAGCTTGATTATTTTCATCTATTTGTATTTTATGATGTTCTACCAATTCACTGTTCAGGGAATATCGTTTTAAATCACATATACTGTACTTTGCATTTACTTTCAGTGATTAGTCTGATTAATTTGAAGATTACTGTGATTGGTGCAGTTTTCCCAAGTTACTGTATAGTTTTGTTTTTTTTTGTTGTTCTTTTCATTCTCGAGCACATTAGTGCAGTGTATTTATTATATACAAAAAGTATTCACATTGTAGGATATATGTAACCAGTACTTACGTTTCTGCTGTAGGACCAGATGAGAGAACCTCCAAAAATGCCTCCAGTTCCACTGCGCCCACACTGCTGGCTGTGCTGCTGTTTCCATTGCTGTGGACAGATCACAAGATAGAGGGATTTTGTATTTTAACTTTAGGGGGACACCCTCCAGAGTGACCATCAAGTAGCATTGTCCAGCTTCCTGTGACATTCAAAGTTGTAACAAACATTTAATATTTTTAGTAGAATATGGAGCATTCAGGTGTAATTAACCTGTTAATAATTAATATTTGTAACTGTATGACACCAATTACTATTTTTTTTTTTTTTAGCTCTTTGGGAAATGGTTTTGTTTGTATTTAGCCATCTACCAGCATTCACATATCAACTACCCTGTCTATCTACTGTTATTGAGGTTTCCCTGTATTTTTATATATCCACAGATCAGAGGTCGTTATAGAATCAGTGAAGCCTTAGACAATGCACGAATATGAGGCTCCTCTTACAAGAGACAGGAGTCCAATACATCTTAAATGTTCCCTAAGCTGTCTCTATAGATTGTTGTATGTGAATGTAGGAGTATATTTATGTGGAATGCCATGTGTAAACTCCAACATGTGATGCCACTGTTTAAGTGAGGCCTTAGGCGACTGCCTATTTTGCCTAATTGTATTATTATTCTTTATTTATAAAGTGCCAGCATATTGTACAACTGGCACAATATAGACAGAGTTACTATACATTGAACAACATTTTGACAAACCAGTACAGGAGGAAACAAAGTTCCTATTGCAGCGTTACCTCTGTCACTGAGGTCTGCACTCACCTCGTAGACCTTTCACTCAGATGCAGGAAGCTGCTCGTGTCCTCTGGATTCTCCTCTTCATTTGCAAGTTGGGACCAACTACCGGTACTGTCCTCACTGCTGCCCAGAGGAGTGAGGGCTTCACTGCTTGGCTTCTCTGGAGCGTTCCGTCCCTGATGTGTCCTAAAATAAAATGACATTCAGTACAAAATTACTCAAAACCCCAAAAAAAGCTATAAATTAAGTGCAGCGCTTAAATTGATAGAATATTTTTCTGCTAAATGTAGCAACACGAGCACTATTAATAGCACCACTTAATAATAGGGTGCCTACAGCTTCTATATACAGGGTGAAGAAACACACAGCTCTGCATATGCTATACTAGGCACACAATCTGACAGACTGTCAGGTAAAATTCCGAGCTACTAATGGTTTTATATTTTCTGTGCGTTCCGTATTTCTCGCTCTAAGGCTAGGGTCAAACGAAAGCATTTTTACACGCGAACGTAAAAAAGTGCGTCCGAACGAAGTGACGTATTTTTTCACGGAATGCGCGAAAACGGTCATACGATGCGCATTTTTCGTGCGTGATTTCTTTCGGATCGTCAATAAAACTCTTTTTGCGTCTGGACGTTATGTAGGCTGGACATTAGCAGTGTCTGACATCTCCTAATCACGCAAACACGCCGCTATGCCGCAGCAGCGCACTCTGTACGTCCGTACTAGCGGTTCGGCGTTCTCGAAAAAATGCGTTCGTTTTCCACTTGCGTTGCGCGGCCGGACTTTCGTGCGACCGTACTTCGTATATTGGCCGTCATTGCCCATCATTTGTTGCTAGTGCGGCCGTAATTATGTGCGCCAGAACGCACGTTAAAAGTGCGCTGGTCTGACCCCAGCCTAAATCGTCATACATAGGGGTTCACGTATTAAGGAATAGGTACAGGCTTGGGGAGAACATCTCTAATTCCTTTGTTTTACATAACTGCGCAAATTCAACACACATGTGGGAAATCAGGGTTTTGTCCTAAACAATACTTTGTTAACGATTGACAAAGATGGCTTGTGGATAATTGTCAGGTGACAGAACACAGGGAAAGGTACCAAAAGTTTCCTGAATTCTGCAGAAACCATCCATCTAGCTCAGTGGTTCCCAAACTTGATCCTCAAGTACCTCTAACAGGTCAGGTTTGCCAGATATCTGAAGCACAGCACAAGTGATATGATTTGCTGCTCAGTGATTGCAGGATTCAGTCTGCATTTCCCCAAGGAAATCCTTAAAATCTGGCATGTTAGTGGGCCCTGAGGATCAGGATTGGGGGTCACTGATCTAGAGGAAGTGGCCAAGTGCTGTTTTCGAGGCCCAGATATTGCCTATTCCCACTCTACTTTCTTGGGTTAAACCCCATCGGTTCAAAGTGCCTTGGTTAGTATGAAGATCTTCAAGGAACCTTGGTAATATCAACAAGCAGTAGGAGAAAAAGGAAACCATACTTTTTTTTTTCAAGAAAATAATATTGTAGAATTTTAAATTCGTTGCCAACTCATATGGACATTATGACAAGTCACACTGTACCTACAAATCTAGGTGCAGGGTGTTTGCGTTGTCTATTTTCTGTATGAATACTGGTATTGTTATCATTATTGTCTATGTTTATCTGTTACTATCTGCTAATATGATTACTGTGTCCATCTCTGTAGCCCTTTCCAACTCCCCTGATCTAGAATATGTGTACATCTGTTAAAGGGTAGATTGTTTTTTGTTTGTCTTGTTTGGCAAACACTGTCGCGTTATCTATTACTATAATCTGAATCCCCTGTTTATCCTCACAATCTGCTATTGTCCTATTAATCTGTTTTGTTGTTATGTTGCGATATGCGTCTTGGTGACCAGAGTTAATCCCATTTTCTGTCCCTGGTCTAATTATATCACAGACAGTAAGACTCTGTAATGGATATCCCTGATCCCCACCTGCAGACACTGCACAACTAACAGGTTTATTCAAAGAGAATTGAAAAGTCACCATGCGTTCGGTGACTTTTCGTTCCCTGCACTTCAGGGCGATTCAGCGATCCTATTTCGCCGACCCTGTGGTGTATTCAGCAAGCACCACAGGGCCCCCGTAGTTCAGGGAAAACCCGCTGCAAACCTGCCGAACACTTACTGAACACTCGCCGCAAACCCGCAGAAAACAGCTGGATTAACCACACCGAACACACCGGAGAAACCCGACCAGCCGCCAATCACAGCACAGAGCAGCTGCCAGAAAAAGCCGACACGCAGACGAACGAGGTGAAAAACAAAACAAAGCCGTACGCTTGAAAGTTTGAAAATTGAAACGCTGTTTACAAACAAATTACTGAACGAAAATGTCTGAAATTGACACATAAGATCCAATGAATGATAATAAAAAGGTCTGTTATAGAAAAATGAAAAAAGATTTTAAAAAAAAAATCGGAAAAACAATGTTGACAAAAAAAATCCCCAAAAATGCCTAAAAGATCCTAAAAAAAAAAATCAAAAAATAAAGAGACTTTTTACTGCAGAATAAAATAATAAACGATTAGATATTGAATTAAAACGGGAATATTTTTAACATTGAAGCCTATGGGATTCTCATGAATAAATCTGTCGAATGAAACCACCGAACAGCAGGGCATTTCGGCAACTTTTCACTGCTGTTTTGTGTTCTCTGAATAGACAAAGCATTGCTTCTCTATGGGGATTTCACTGCCCTTGAACAGGCACCATACGTGCAGGCAATTCGCCAACATTTGGCACATTGCCTGTTCTCTGAATAGCCAAATGGCCAGGAAATGTAGCTGTACCCTGAATTTCAATGTTTGGTTACATTTCGGGCCCAGATCGGCTCTCTTTGAATAACCCTGTATGACTGCTGGTCTTTAGAATTGCCAGAAATCTAGTTACAGGACAGCCACACAGAAAAGACAGGGTCAAGAACAAGCCAGAATCAGAAGCCATAGTCCGGTACATGGGGTTAAACAAATATATAACTCAGCCAAGAGAATGGTCAGTAAACGGAGCCAAGGTCAATACATGGTAAAACAGGAATAGCAAGGGTTAACGATAAGAGAATGGGCAGGACAGAGCCAGGGTCTATACACAGTAACAGTAGAATGGTGAACAAGAACGCGTTATCTGGTAGAAACCATGACAGGGCAATGAGGCAAATTATCTTCCAAGCTTTTGAATCTGGTGGGCATTGTGTCATCGAGCTGCGCCCCTGTGTCATTTACCAGCGTGCTCAGGAGCTGGCAATATCATTCAGTGGACAGCCAGCATGTATTGAGGGTGGCACTGCCAGCTGTTGACCATCGAGGGGACACCTAGCTCTGACAGACGCCAAGCAGTGATTTCTGAGCTGTCGCAGGAATATGCCACGGAGGGATTTTCCATTGGCCACTAGGCCACTCCTGGCACTGTGTATATTTAGCTCATTAAAGGCTGAGTTGCTGGTTGACTGTGCTAACCTCCAGATCTGTGGGCTTACGCATTTCTGGGGAATGCTATCAATGTGCTTTCAGTGTATTCGTCCTTAAGCTTCGGCTAAAGGCTGGAGAAAGGTGCGAAAGATTACTGGTGGGAGAACAGGCGTCTGGAAAGGGAGTGGCATTAACAGATGTGTTACTGACATTATTTATTTTGGTAATAACTTGGACTGACCAGTAGGGATATAGAAAATTCCTACCTGATGCCTGCAGATGAAGATATTCCTCTCTCGAATCTTTGATCTGAAGTGTCTTTGGATGGAACAGTTTCCATTTTGTTATCTCTCTCCTCCTCTCCTAATTCCTCTCTTTGGTCAGCTTCGATCTGTATAACAGGGACCTCCCTCGAACAAGTGGGAAGAGCAGATTGGAAAACAGAGTGTGAATTGTTTGGCATTAAAGTTTCTGTCTCATGGCCGTCCGTGTGCTTGGCTTGACTTAGAGGTGCACTTTTGCTGCTATTGTTTCCATTATTTGTGCTTTCAAATGAGTCTTGGAGAACAATCAAAGATTTACCACTTTGAACAATGTCCGCCGCCAACTTGTTAGCATAATGATCAACGTGTGCTGGTGAACCTTTTGGTGATGATTCTGTTTCTTCACCATCAACACTGTCTACAATGATTTTGTTCTTTCGCATCAGTGCCTCGATGGAACTGGACCATGTTTCATGTATTAATATATCGGTGGCTCGATCAGTTTGGCAACTTTGGTACAGACAGGAGTCGGACTTGCAGAGATTTGAGGAAGAAATGGCACTGATGGGTTGCAAATGGATAAAATCTTGTGAGCCACTTCTTGCAAACCCATCCAGAGAGTTTGCTTTGACAGGTGTATTTACAGTTAAGCGTGCATTTGAAGATCTATTACATGGCATTGAAGACTGTCGGAAGCAGAATGGTGTTCGTGATGAAGGAGGCATTAGACTGCTAGTCCATTCTGCTGTACTCCTGCTGATTAGATCTCTATTTTCCTTGTCTATTTCCTTCAGCATGTATCGGTAGAACTCCTCCGTTATACTTTCTGTACTTGACTGCTTAGAAAGACAAGCTGATTTCACATTCAAGTGGCTGTTTCGCCTGGAAATCTGCTGCAATGCAGAGTTCAAAATATTGTTTGCATTTTTTCCTGCATAGTAGTCCAACAAAAGTTCAAACTCTCGCCCCTCATTTTCCATTTGATTAACCATAAACCTTGAAAACTCATCTGTGATGCTCTCACAGCTAGACTGCTTAGACACTGAACTTGTCCTGCTGGAGGGTTGTCCCAACATGTTGCCAGGACCAAGAGTGTTGAGAAGACTCTTTGTGTCCGAATCTTCCTCTGGGATACTTTCGCAGCTTGATGCTTTGCCTCTGTTCCACCTGTCACAGTTTAACCTGTTTCTTGAAACATTTTGCCCTTGCCATAAATCTCCCACTGAGGACTCGGTCAGTGTCAAAATTTTTGAGGCCACTTCATTTGCAAATGCACTGACTGGATCAGTATTGTCTTCGAAGTTAATGGACTCATCCACTACTCTATTCATCAGTCTTTCCTTCAGCTCAGGGTGTTCATCAGTTTTTTTCTTTATTTCGCTCAGCCGGGGTGGCCTGTGTCTACGCACCACTGTACCACCAGCGGGCACTTCTTTTTTACGCTTTACTGGTCTACATGATGTCATCAGGCACTCACTACCCTTTGCCCAAGCACAAAACCACGGCTGCTTCCCATTAGAATTTTCCAGGCAAATGGCAGCCATTTCAGTGGCCATAGAGACAACGGTTTCTGCTAGATCATCTGCAAAATCTGTCAGACAGTCATTATTGGCTGGATGTTTAAGTGTGAACGCAGCATGAGATGGGTGCAACATGTAAGTACTCAGTGAAGAGAAATTTGCTGTGAAATCCTTTGATAAACTGCTCTCACAGCTTGGCTTTTCTAGACTTCCAAAATTAGTTAACCCTTCCAGAGAACTTTGGGTCTTAATGGAACTGGAACACTTACACTCCTCTGCATTAAGACTATATTCAGGGACTAAGACAGCCCTGTGTTCGTTATGGCGTCGCCTGTAATTCTCCCTTTTCAGGTACTGCTTACTGCACGATATCTTTATATTCACTTCTCGCTGGCTGTTACTATAGACCTGGTCTGTCGAAGAGGTTTTTCCTTCATTTAGGTTGGTTTGGGGAAGTTTATTTGAATTTGGCTCATGTTTAACCTCTTTTACCTGGCTTTGGATGCACTGTCCCAATGAAACATTGGACAAGTTATCAACTTGACTATCTCCGTTCTTTGACTCTGCACATTTGCTTTTGCTTTCCAAGTCAACAGGTAAGTCCCCTGACTCTACAAGATCACTCATCTTCTTGCAAGTAAAATGCATCACGTTGTATAATAGCTCAGTTGTGCTAGCCACAAAGGCAGCTTCTGTTTTTGTGCAGGCCTTGTTCTCTGTCCCCTGCAACCTCTTGCTGGATTCCTCTGCAGAATGCCTTAGTATTGCATCTGAAAGATTATGAGCCAGCTCATGGTTCATAACATCATCTACATGTGCCAGTTTTGAAGAGCCTACATCGTTTAGTACCTTCTCTTTCATGGACTCTAGAAACTCTCCAAGATTTCTGTACGTGTTGGGACTTGTTAATACTACAGCTGCTTCCTTGAGTAGAACGTTTGCGATGCCGTCTTTGAAATTCTCCATATTGCTTCCTAGTGCCAGACTGCTATGTAGAGTAACTGCAGTAGAGGTATCGGCAGCTGCCAAGAGCACGCTGGATGTGGCGGGATAGAGGGCTTGTTTCTGCTCTCCTAATCCAAAAACAGCTACTGCACTTGCCACTTGCGTCATTCCACACAGAGCAGATGGCACTGAAAATTCATCTCTAGGGACAAAACTTGGAAATCCAGCAGTTTCGGCCATTTCTTGCTCCTTACAGTTCTTTTCCTCTTTATCCATATGTTTATATTGTTCCATCTTAATTTTTTCAGCAGTTCGAGGGTTGGAGATGGTTCCTATTACTGAGGCAGCACATGCTAAGGCCATCTCCAAAGTGCCCTGGGCAAGGCTACCAGATGTCTCCTCATCTGGCCAATGTCCTGAATTATCTGTCGAATTCTCCTGCTCTTGCCAGTGAGACTCCTCCACCCACTCTGTTGAATTATCATAGCTGTCAGGGCTCTGCACTATCACGATTTTAGGAAGGTCATTCCACGGATGAGAAGTCATTGAAGATTCTCTTTTGGAAATGACTCCAGAATTATTAGCTGAGATACTGACAGCTGCCTCCTTGGCGAAAGGTGTGTCTGACTGGGACAGCCTGATAAAAGCATCTTGCAATACACACTCTGCCAGGTTGGTTGCGTACTGTCCAGTGGTCGCTGGGTCATCAAAAGAGTCTGTGAAGTTATCCGCTGTACGTGCCTTAGCACGATGGTCATTGTTGCCTTTAAATTTCTCATCTTGAGCTCTGCTCTTAAACAGTTCTGGGACACTTTTACTTCTTTCACTGCTACGACATGTGGTTTCCTCTTTACCTCCTCCCTGCAATGAAGGTCTTCTGGCTTGATAGTCACTCTTCCATTTTGTTCCTTGCCAGAGTTTCTCAGTAGCTGAGCCCAATCTTTTAGATGCCTCCATGTAAGCTTCCTGCAGGAACAGGGTATCACTGTCAGTTACTTCGTGACTTCGTTGAATGGGACCTGCCTTTCTGTGATGCACTACTCTGCAGGTGGTATTTTGAAGTCTTTTGTCTGTGTTACATAGAATTTTCTCTGAGTTTCCAGGAAGCTCTGAAATGACAGAAAAATTGTGATCAACGTAGCTTAATGTATGTGTTTGACAATTTCTTATACGTAATATAGATTATTTAACGTGTGAAATATGACAAATAAAATGCAGATAAAAACAATGAAGGGTCAAAAAACACCAAGCATGGCTGGAAGTGGGAGGAATTTAGTATATTAGCGTGAAGAGTCTTAGGGCCAAGTTACAATGTTAATGCTAAAATGGGGACACTAATGTGGAAAACCTACACCTGTGCCTCCCCATTTTAATGTTAGATTCAAGGGCAGGCGCTACTTCAGCACCTTGCCCAGGAACAAAGCACTACCCTCGGTAATACTTGTGGTAGCGCTTCCGCACCGCCATGATTATATCCTCCTGGAGTCTAGGGATGGGCTGCCGGTTCGAAACGGTTCGAAGATCGATTCGAACATCGGCTGTTTTGAAAGTTCGTGAACTTCGAACTTTTCGGGACATTCGTGGTAAGTTGAGAAAAAAAGTTTTCAAAAAAATTCCAAAAAATGCTTAAAAGATCATAAAAAAAATCTAAAGATAAAGAGACTCTTTACTGCAGAATACAATAATAAACGGTTTATTAGATATTGAATCAAAACGGGAATATTTTTAACATTAAGCCTTTGGGATTCATAAACATTCTCCACTACTTGTTGGTCAAACATTTCCCACTCATTGTTGGTCAAACATTTCCAACTCATTGTTGGTCAAACATTTCCCACTCATTGTTTGTCAAACATTACCCACTCCTTGCTGGTCAAACATTTCCCGCTCATTGTTGGTCAAACATTTCCAACTCATTGTTGGTCAAACATTTCCAACTCATTGTTGGTCAAACATTACCCACTTCTTGTTCATCAAACATTTCCCACTCCTTGTTCGTCAAACATTTCCCACTCCTTGTTCGTCAAACATTTCCCACTCCTTGTTCGTCAAACATTTCCCATGGCTTTAAATCGCATTTAAATATGAGCAAATGCGGTAAAAAAATGAGCTCAGCGCACAATGGTGAAATGGCTCAGCACTCAGCAGTAAAAGGGTTAAAAACTTTTTTTTAAATAGTTTTCATTGTTTGCTGTCCCCCAGGGCAGTACCTGGACCCCCATACACCTTTCATGGCCAATATCTTGCAGATATGCCCTCTTGGAGGGGACCTTAATTTTCAAACATTCGAGCCCCATTGACTTGCATGGTGTTCGAGTTCGCGGTTGAACTTTTTCAGGTGTTCGAGTTCGAATGAGAACTGAACATGGGGGTGTTCGACCCATCACTAAGGAGTCCATAGCACTCCATGGAGGGTTGCACTGCCGCGTCGCGAAATTGCACAGTGCCGCGGAGTGATCGCGGAGGGAGATTGGGGACTATTTGTACCCAGTCTCACTCTGCTTCTGGTGACAAGAAGCCACAGATCGGCCACTGCTCTCGCTGTGGGATGAGAGGCGAGTATCAGATTTATTGGAGGGGTTTTGGAGTGCTAAATGATTCTGCAAAAGTCAACTCGATAAAGATTTGTTAAACACTTTGGTGCAGTAATTATCACTAGCACTTTGTAATACCTTACTTAACTTAACGCTAATTACTGATTGCACATCCTATACTTAACATGGAGCGCGCAAAGTACAGTAAGCTCTCTCAAGCTAGCGCAACCACCAATGCGTTAACGGATTTTTAATGTGTTTAGCATTAGGAAGGTATGCAGAAGAGGATTTTTGCCCAACAATGGTGGATGGGACTGTGGTCTACACCGATGTGACCCAGAGGGACAGTTATGCACTGTCGAGGGAGGATTGCCTTGCGACAGTGGATGAGACTAAGGTCCCCACTGTCAATTTGCTGGGATCTGGGGCAGATGGCCCCCAGCGTACTCCCAGCCTAGGATGGCTGAGGGAGCTTTTATGGCCTGGATTTGTCTGGGCCAGCAATAGAATCTATAGAGTTGTGGGAGAGAAACCCTTCCCACGGCACTTTCAGGATGTGAGATAGTTGTCAGAGATCCCCAGCTTGTGGTGTCAGTCATCTCAGAGGATGAGGACCTAATTTTGTTAAAGGAACACTCTAAGCAAAAATCCCCTCCCCCGTTTTTTTACATTAAAATATACCTATTCCCTCAATAACTAGGTAGGGATTTTTAAAATTTTTTTTTACTGTAATACCCTAAAATCCACTTGTTTCCAACGGCGTCTTTTTTTTTTTATACTCCCCTCCCTCCTCTTCCGCTCCCGTCCTTCTAACTCTTTCACTTGGCTAATGGTTTACGTGAGAAGTGCGCATGCGCGCCTCTCACGTAAGCCAGCCAATCAGCAGGCTTCCTCCCGGCTCCATCTTCTTTGATCAGTGTTGCTCGCAAGAGGACGCGCGCAACACTAATCCTCAGCCGCTGCCGCCAGCTACTGCGGCGAGTTGGAGACGTCATCGCACTGAAAGCAATAGTTGGCAGAAGCGGGAAATATGAATCCCGCTCTGCTGACTGACAGCTGGGAGGGCGGAGTAAAGTCCTCCACGTCTCTCAGCTGTTTCAGCCGATCGGCTGAGCGGAGGGAGGGGGGACAGACAAGGGCATACTCAGGGCATCATGACCACCTAAAAAAGCTTAGGTGGTCATGTTGCCTAGAGTATCCCTTTAATGGAGGAGCCTGAGGAGCATCCCACCACAACCTCAACAGAAGAGCTGACTTCAGGACAGAGTGCTGCTGACCTCTGTCCCCAACGTGATAAACCTGATCTTGGGGTAAAGGAGTACAGCCCATGTTAGTGGAAGAGCCCGAGAAGATTACCACCATCTCAGTGGAAATGCTGGTCACAAGACAGAATTTCAGTGACCTCAGCCCTCAAGTTACGAGGATATTGGAATTGGTGATTCCCAGGGAGAATACTGTTCCCCAGCTGAAGTGCTGGCATCAATGCATGGTGTGGCTGGCCCCTGCCTTCATTTGTATGGCCTGGATCTCTGGGGAGAGCAGCCGCACACTGCCAGCATTGCTCGAAGCAGCCTCAGGTGAGGAGCCAGCAATGGAGCAGAGAGCCAGTGTTTCCTGGAACCAACCACAGACGGATAATTACAATGCAGCTGTGAAGGGGACTGTGGTTTCAATCTGGGTGCCCCCTGGATACTGGGCATTCTGCTCTGTACTCCAACCCTTTTCTGAGGAGACACTGGCCACCCCACATTCTCTCCAGCAGCTGATCGTGATACTGGGAGATAGTGCAGCTGGTACTTCTTCCCAGAGGCCAATGAAAGCCAAGCATTTTCAATGTTCTAACTAACAAATGGAACCAGTGATATATATAATTAAAGTGGAAGGGTTAAATATATTTTGTGTAAAGCAATATATTTCTATAAAGCAGGCTCCAAGACCCGATATAGGGCTCTATTAAATTCTTCGTGCAAAAATGTGCGCGTGCACAAAAACGCATTAAAGCGAGGGGAAAAACCCTTTGCGCTGAATGTCAAATTCCGATGTTCGCGCACGAAATGCGCGTTAACGTCTAACGCGAGTTACCCTGTGCGAGCGAAAGTTCGTGCGCGCATCCCATACTTAACATTGTGAGCGCAAATGCGTTCGTGCGCTGGTACGCGGCTGGTATTACAATCGAAGCGCAACTTTTTACGAATGACGTTTGCGTGCATAATTTATAACGTCTTTGAAAAGCTGGTGGTAACTGCAAATCTGAACATTCTGGCCGAAACGAGAAACACCAGCACGGAAAAAATAAAATACAACACAGTATAGTTACACATTCTCCACATAACCAAACAATAAAATTGAGTGGTTGTGCGTGTTTTTATTATTGCTGCAGCATATATACTCAGATTGATTTTGGCAGGAGCAAAAACTGAACGGGAGACAATTGTGGTTCTTAATTTTGATTGACTGAATCGCGTGAGAAAACTGTCTGCCCACCGATTTCCGCACGCAGTGTTAATTTGCACTCGTTTTCGCGCGATATTTTCAGACGGATAAAAAAATGCGCTCGGATCGTAATACCAGTGATAATTTACGTGCGTTAACGTTTAACGCTGCGCGCAAAAAAATTGCGCTGCGCGTACGAATTTGCGCAAAGAATGTAATAGAGCCCATAGACTTTCCCGTGCTATTTCTTTATTTCAAGCTTTTATTTTTACAGAGATCTGCACCCGCGCTCATACATATTGCAAGAGCTACATTAAAGAAGCTGCAGGATATTGGCATTGAATATGCTGGAGAACAGACGTTAAGTAAGATCGAGACTTTGAAGTGTCTTCCAGCAGTCCCACTCATACATACCTGGCGTAGCAATGCTTTTGATTATTTTTTATGTCACAAATGGAAGTAAAAAAGTAAACCGCTGTATATTTCATGATGCGATTGAATGGTTCCCAAAAAGAAAGGGAATAGGGGAGTTTTCAGAGCTAATGACTTTTAGCAAATGTAGTGGTATGGTGTATGTTATGTAGAGAAATAATTTTGTGTATGACATTAGTCTTTCACATTCAAGGTGATGGTGGATGCTATAAAGCAGTTAATTAATCCCTTATGGTCTAATAAAAGAATAATAATTACCATAACAATGCATCTACCCAGAGTATGTCTGAGGTGGTCTTGATAGTGTGTGTAGTTTACAGACTGGGACTAAACAACAATAACTCCCAACCCCCTTCTGTGAATGAGGAAGATGAGGAGCAGAAAGCCAGCAGTACGTGGAAGATTGTCGATTAAACAGAAGGATCTCCTTTTGGGCAAAAATAAAACTTTGAAACATTAAAGCATGCCTATTGCGTGTAAAATCCCCCGGAGGAACATTCATCTGGACTGAAAAGAGAACTGGGCAGCAAAACGTTTCTCAAGTGCTGCAAATCTATTGCTAGAACCGCACACGTCAACTCAAGCACCAACCGCGTAACAAGGAATACTGCACATCTGGAAAGGAGAAAAAAAGGGGCACACTGCCAGAAGAGTGCCAAAAGCTTTTATACCAGTGTAGCGCTGGTTTAAAACACTGTTGCTGTAGTACTTATTTTTGGCCACCAGAGGGAGACAAGCGCAATGTAAGAGACACTGGACAATGGGACTACGTTTTCCAGCATGCTTTGCGTCGGGAACAGGAAGTGGGTGGGGAGAAGAAGACTTACATCCGCAGCCTCGTGCAGAGGAACCCAGAGCGCGCCGAGGAGTGAAGAGAGCAAGACGCACAGACAACGATCGTGACCAGGCCGGAGCGCAGGTGCGGCCTTGCGGAGCTGGAGATCGGTTCACATTACTTGCCAGAGACCTAGTAATCCACCGCTGCAAAGTATACAAAGATACAGAGTTGCTGAAGGACCCCGAGTTAGGAGACCGCGATGATCTAGTGGGAGTGCAGGCGGTGAGCTGAGCATCTTGTGACAGAAACGGACAAGCAAGACAAGCGGATCCGGTGGCACAGAGTCCCAGTCAAGTCGAGCGGAGAGACGTCCTGGGTCGGCAGAGCGCAGAGTATCTGGCGGATGGGTGAGAGGCCTTCCCGGCCACAGTAAAATAATAAAGCACGCTGCAAGTTTGTCTAAACCTACAGGGCCCCAACGTGACTAGTCGAAGACACAATTAAATCATTCACTGGCCAGTTGAATCTTGTACCCGGGTACCAACACACGCATACACGTACACCTTTTTGGGACACAACCTGTACAGGACTCACATTCCAACAACGAAGGGGTTAATATTCATTTTTCTTTTCCGCTGCGCGTTTCTCGCATTACGAACTTCTGTAAATATATATGTATACCGTGCTGCTTTATATATGCCAGTTTATTTGAGATCAGTAAACTATATAACGTTAAAAATCCACAACAGTGCTGGTGTATATTTATTCCCTAGTGCGGGGAGACTGACCCGAGGTTTAAATTCAGCGGCTCCTCCGGAGTGAGCGCTACACGTGGGGGCTCGTTTCCGGGATCCAGTCTCTGGAAAAACGCATTTAAAGGGTTAAATATGGATCCAGACACTGCTGCCAAATGGTGTGAGGAGCACAGTAGTCAGATAGAATTGTGTATAGTCATGGATATTCCTGCAGACACTTGGGCCGAAGATCAGATTCGCCAGGCCGTGGCCGCGCTGACACCAGATCATCGGGGGTTAATCCTGGACATTAAAGAGAACCCAGATACCTCTCACACGTATGTTCTTTTTGAGTGGAGAAAGGGTGTTCCAGTGTGTTTTCAGGGCGCGAGCGTGAAGCTGACCGATGAGGTGGAAATTCAACTGATTCAGCCAAGTGCGCCACGTGGCGATCCCGCGAGTGTTCCCGCGCCCAGTCCGCTGGCCATGATCGGGCCTGAATTTATAGTGGCTATTGGAGATTTGCTGGCTAAATGTCAAAGAACAAGCCCTCCGCACACTAACTTTGGTTATCGACGGTTGAGAAACTTTACAGGAAACGTACCAACTCCGGCGGGAGAAGAAACCTTCGAAGAATGGGTAGAACAGGCGATGCAGGCTCTGGATGAGTGGGACGTCCCTGAAGCGCAGAAGAAGCAAAGGATTACTGAGAGCTTAAAGGGACCTGCGTCAGAGGCTGTAAGAAACCTAAAATTGAGTAAGCAAGACTGCACTGCTTTAGATTATCTAAATATTTTTACAGGAAGTCTTTGGCGAACGGAAAAGGCTGCGGAGCTCGTGTACCAGTATGAACACACCTACCAGCGGAAAGGTGAGAAAATGACTGAATATATGAGGCGCCTAGATAAGATTCTGCACCAGATACTTCTCAAGAAAGGGGCCGAACCGGCCGAAATAGATAAAATCCGAATGCAACAGATCCTGAGGGGCGCTCAACCTCTAGATCCGGTGATGCTACAGCTGAGAAGCAGGGAAGGTAACCGAGAATTGAAATACCTGGAACTGATCCGAGCTGTCAGAGAGGAAGAGGCTTTACTTGAAGAAAAATCCTTTAGGAGAGGAGAAAGAGCTTACGCACAACCCGTGAGGCATAATGAATGTCTGCAACCTGAAGATGATTCGTTAGACACCTATGGATCCGAAGTGGACGAACAAGAGCGTTTGGTTGTTCCTAAATCCACAGAGAATGCTGCAAAAGAACTAACCCTTTCTGCACATAGTGAGTTGCACAAAACCATTAAGAAGGTACAAGAAACTCAAGCGGAATTGCAACAGGCGCATGCGGACCTGTGCCGAGCACTTTTGAAGGTGGCAGAGACACAGACCGATATGCAGAAGTTCCTTGCTGATATGCGGACAACTGGAGTTGCTGTGGTGTCTGGCCAGGGTCCTTCAACCGAATCACAGCAAGTAAGTGCGTCTCCGTCTTCAAAGAAGAGATGTTTCAGTTGTGGGGAAATGGGTCATTTCCGCGCACAATGCAAAAGTCAAAAGCCTGAAAGAAATATGGTAGAAGAGCTTCTAAAAGCCTTGGAGGGGCTACTATCTACCTCACCAGCGGGAAACGCCAGAGGGCACAAGTGAAGGAGCAAACTAGGTGCCCAATGGTCAAAACCCGCTCCAAAAATCAAGCCAGGGCTGAGAGGCCGAGAGGGCCCAGAGTCTGGCCAACTGCTGAGCCTGCCAGGACTGAAAGAGTCACTCCCTTAGCATCCGGTCCTACGTCATGGGGAAGCAATGCACACCCAAAACCTACACGGGCCAAGAAGAAGGCCAGGGTACAACAAACTGGGTCTAAACTTCCTGTGACTACAACAAAGTTTCCTGACCAGCTGATAGGTCCTTCTCCCATTGTGCCAATTCAAGTAGAGGGAGTCTACACTAAAGCTCTGTTGGACTCAGGGGCTCAAGTGACATTGATCTACCGAGACTTCTACGAGAAGCACTTGAAGCACATACCTCTACAGAAATTGAAGGACCTGGAAATCTGGGGTATCGGAACTGAGAAACTTCCCTATGACGGATATCTACAGGTGAAGTTAGAGATCGGATCCGAAGTCATCGGACAGTCTGGAGGTTGTGATGCATTGGCCATTGTGTGTCCTCGGCCTTCAGGGGCAAACAGAAGTTCTATGATAGTGGGGACGAATACTGATCTGGTGCGACGTCTCCTGACTCCTGTGGTACTGGAAGAAGGTTCTACCAAAGGAGTACACCCGATGTTACGTCCAGTCTATCAGAGAATGGTCGAAGAACAGAAGGCACCTGCTGAAGTGGGGCGCCTATGGAGATTGGAAGGAACAGAGAAGGTTCTGCAATCAGGAGAAGTAGCGAGCTTCCGGGCTTCAGTCAAGTTGAACGGATCGCAACCAGGTCCCTATGTGGTACTGGAAACCGATTTTAATCATGGGAATGAAGCCGGAGTAGAAGTAATCCCTGAAATAATCTCCACAAGAGCTTTGAAACGAACACGAGGAAGAGTCTCAGTCAGTGTGTGTAATGTGTCTGATTCTCCAGTGGTCCTGAAAGCACGAATGCCTATCGGGCAAGTAGCGTCCGCTACGCCTCTCTCTCCTACCGATTTAGGAGGGGGAGTGGATAAAGAGATTCCAGATGAAAGGTTCTATCCTAAGGACGCTCCCATCTCGCCCGAATGGAAGAAACGTCTTCAGTCCCAGGTCCTAAAGTGGAGGGACTTGTTCTCCAAGGATGAGTTCGACGTGGGCCTAGCTAAGAGTACTGAGCATCGCATTCGACTACAGGAAGACAAGCCGTTTCGAGAAAGGTCAAGACGAGTTCCGTTGGGAGACTTGGATGATCTACGAGAACAGCTGAATGAACTGCAAAGAACTAAGGTGATCCAAGAGTCCAGGAGCCCGTATGCATCTCCAATAGTAATGGTCCGGAAGAAGAATGGTTCTGTCCGTCTATGTATAGACTATCGCACGCTAAATCGGAGAACCATCCCAGATCAATATGCTACTCCTCGGATAGAAGATGCCTTACAGTGTCTGTCTGGAGCAAAATGGTTTAGTGTACTAGACCTGCGAAGTGGGTATCACCAGATACCAATGCATCCTGAAGACAAAGAGAAGACTGCGTTCATCTGCCCACTGGGGTTCTTTGAGTTCAACAGAATGCCTCAAGGCCTTACGGGAGCTCCAGCCACGTTCCAACGGTTAATGGAGAAGACCGTCGGGGACATGAACCTGATCGAAGTATTAGTGTATCTGGATGATATTATTGTGTTCGGGAAGACTCTGGAAGAACGTGAACAACGGTTGGAGAAGGTCTTGAAGAGGCTCCATGAAGAGGGGTTGAAATTGTCTCTGGAAAATGTCACTTCTGCTTACCTTCCGTTACATATCTGGGACATGTGGTTTCAGCAGAAGGCGTTTCGCCAGATCCTCGGAAGTTGGAAGCCGTAGCTTCCTGGCCTAGACCCCGAAATGTTACTGAACTTAGATCTTTCTTGGGGTTCTGCTCCTATTATCGAAGATTTGTAGGAGGATTTGCCAAGATAGCTCAACCACTGAACAAGCTCCTACAGAAAGAAGACGCAGAAAGAAGGCCACAAGGCCTCTGACCGAAATTCGTCGGCTCCAGGGCCAAGGAAGGCTCGAGAATCTATCCAGGGAGAATGGACTAGTCAATGCGAAGGTGCTTTCGTGAAGCTGAAAGAGAGTCTAACTCGAGCTCCTGTCTTGGCTTACGCGGATCCTCACAAGCCGTACGAACTGCATGTGGATGCCAGTAGAGAAGGTCTAGGGGGAGTCCTGTACCAAGAGTATGGTGGATTGCTGAGGCCTGTAGCGTATGTGAGCCGGAGCCTTACGCCCTCAGAAAAGAACTATCCTACCCACAAGTTGGAGTTTCTAGCCTTGAAGTGGGCGGTGGTAGATAAGCTAAAAGACTATCTGTATGGAGCCGAATTTGTGATAAAGACGGATAACAATCCTCTTACCTACGTCCTTACTACTGCGAAGCTGGACGCCACGGGACATCGGTGGTTGGCCGCTCTGTCAGGGTTTCGGTTCAGCCTGAAGTATCGCCCTGGGGTGAATAATCGAGATGCCGATGCTTTGTCGAGGAGACCCTACATTACAGAATGGACTCAGTTAACTCCAGATGGGGTGCAAGCTTTATGTCAAGGAGCAGAGCGCCGGGTCAAGGGAGGGATTGAAGCGGAAGCCATAGGAGTTATGGCTGCGGCTGTTCCAGAGTTCTATTGTAATCCTACGCAGCTGAGGGATGAAAGTTTGCCTACTTTTTCAAAACAGGACCTGAGAGCTGATCAGGCTGAAGACCCTTTGATTGCATTAACCGTGAAGGCCCTGAACGCGAACCAACGGGAGATTCTTCTGACAAATTCCCCAGAAGGGGCCAGATTGGTATATAAAGAGTGGGAACGATTGAAGATGTTGGATGGGGTGGTCTACCGAAGGGGCCCCTCGAACAATGCTGAAGAGACCCAACAGTTGTTCCTTCCCACTAAGCACAGAGAGGATGTGCTGCGGTCGTTACACGATGAACATGGACATTTAGGTGCAGAGAGAACTTTTAAGCTGGTGCGAGACAGATTCTATTGGCCCTGCATGAGAGCTGAAGTGGAAAGTTACTGCCATTCATGTCTGAGGTGTATCCAAAGGAAGACCCTACCGACCCGAACCGCTCCAATGAGCCACCTACAAAGTCAAGGACCCATGGATTTGGTGTGCATTGATTTCCTGTGCTTAGAGCCGGATGCTAGTGGGCAGGGAAATATTCTAGTAGTGACTGATCATTTCACACGTTATGCCCAAGCTTTTTCCACGAAAGACCAACGTGCTCCTACGGTAGCGAAGGTTCTAATGGAAAAGTTCTTTGTTCACTATGGCCTACCAAGGAGAATACACTCTGATCAGGGTAGAGACTTTGAGAGCCGGCTTGTTGGGCAATTACTGGAACTGTTGGGAATTCAGAAGACCCGAACTACACCATATCACCCTCAAGGTGATGCTCAACCCGAAAGGTTCAATCGCACGCTGCTAAACATGTTGGGGACACTGTCAAACAGAGAGAAGCAGAGCTGGAGTCGTCACATAGCTACGCTAGTACATGCATACAACAGTACGGAGAGTGACGCTACTGGATACTCACCGTACCGTCTTATGTTCGGAAGAGAAGCTCGACTGCCGGTTGATTTGGCGTTTGGGCTATCTCTGGACCAGACGTCGGTAGCTTCTCACAGAAATTATGTGGATAGACTTCGGAAGAACTTGGCCTCTGCGTTTGAACAGGCCCGTTTGACCTCAGGAAACAGGGAACAGAGGAATAAGCGGAACTATGATTTGAAAGTTCGGATACAGGATCTACAACCCGGTGATAGGGTTTTGTTGAAGAACTTGGGTGCTGCTGCAAGGCATAAGTTGGCGGATAGATGGAGTTCTCAGGTCTACATTGTCTGCAAGCAACTGCCGGGTCTGCCAGTTTACCAAATCCGACCGGATGGAAAGGCTGGGCCTCTTAAAAACTGGCACCGGAATCATCTGCTACCTTTGAGAGAGGCTGTAAGGATACCAGTTGGTGACGAACTTTCTCTGCCTAACCCGCCTGCTCCACGCTTAACTCCCGTTACTCGGTCTCAGCAGACACGGGTTGTTGAAGAGAGTGAAGGGGACAGTGAGGAAGAAAGCTTTTGTCTGGACTGGGTGCGCTCACCAGAGCCTGAAGAGGTCATTCCAGTTCCTGAACGGTGGGAAAGTAACCTGAGGCCTGAGGCTCCTGAATTCCAATTGGAAGTTCCTGAGACTTCTGAAATTCCTGTAGTTCCTGAGGCCGCATCTTATGATTACAGTTCCATGCCTTCACTGGAAGGATCATATTCCGAAGAGATGTCTGTTCCAGTTGTGGATGAAAGAACTGAACCCGCACCTGTAGTACTTCCACCTGAAGAGGAACTGATTGAGCCAGAGCCAAAACGTTCTGTCCGACCCCCTCAAAGACTCACCTACGACTCACCAGGACATAGCACTGAAGAGGCTGTTACCACGGTGCGAAGGTTGCCCGAAGTGTCTGCTATGTTAGCTGAGGTAGTCAGAAGCATGAGTCAACTTGAGGAAGTGTATCTAACCCATTGTATGCTTGCTGCTGAGCCTGTATATGTTGCCTAATGTTATGTTGAAATGTAATGCAACTGTTATACCTCCTTGGAGAGACCCAAGAGTTCTAGGAGGGGGAGAGTGTAGCGCTGGTTTAAAACACTGTTGCTGTAGTACTTATTTTTGGCCACCAGAGGGAGACAAGCGCAATGTAAGAGACAATGGGACTACGTTTTCCAGCATGCTTTGCGTCGGGAACAGGAAGTGTGGGGAGAAGAGACTTACATCCGCAGCCTCGTGCAGAGGAAACCCAGAGCGCGCCGAGGAGTGAAGAGAGCAAGACGCACGTGAGACAGACAACGATCGTGACCAGGCCGGAGCGCAGGTGCGGCCTTGCGGAGCTGGAGATCGGTTCACATTACTTGCCAGAGACCTAGTAATCCACCGCTGCAAGTTTACAAAGATACAGAGTTGCTGAAGGACCCCGAGTTAGGAGACCGCGATGATCTAGTGGGAGTGCAGGCGGTGAGCTGAGCATCTTGTGACAGAAACGGACAAGCAAGACAAGCGGATCCGGTGGCACAGAGTCCCAGTCAAGTCGAGCGGAGAGACGTCCTGGGTCGAGCAGAGCGCAGAGTATCTGGCGGATGGGTGAGAGGCCTTCCCGGCCACAGTAAAATAATAAAGCACGCTGCAAGTTTGTCTAAACCTACAGGGCCCCAACGTGACTAGTCGAAGACACAATTAAATCATTCACTGGCCAGTTGAATCTTGTACCCGGGTACCAACACACGCATACACGTACACCTTTTTGGGACACAACCTGTACGGGACTCACATTCCAACAACGAAGGGGTTAATATTCATTTTTCTTTTCCGCTGCGCGTTTCTCGCATTACGAACTTCTGTAAATATATATGTATATACCGTGCTGCTTTATATATGCCAGTTTATTTGAGATCAGTAAACTATATAACGTTATCCACACAGTGCTGGTGTATATTTATTCCCTAGTGCGGGGAGACTGACCCGAGGTTTAAATTCAGCGGCTCCTCCGGGAGTGAGCGCTACACACATTGTAATTAAGTCATGTCCCCTCATCCGTTATTGTTCTCTCACTAAGTGCTCGGGCAGCCATTTGTTGATATTTGCTGCTTACCGTGAAGTCTTTCGTCTTTGCTTCAATTTGAGGAGCACTGGATGGAGGCAAATAAGGGTTGTACTGCCAGGGCCGGCCAAGCCACTGCGCTGCCTTGAGCGATGGACCGAATTGCTGCCCCCAAAACAACAACAAACATGCAACTGTATGAGCTTATTAACAAGCTCCACAGCAATAAAACTCAGTAATAGTTGCGGCGTGTCATGAGCTTATCGGAGCTCCACAGCAATAAAACTCACTGGCTGCGAGCGGCTGCAAAATAACGACATGCCAGTGAGTGTTATACACAGGTCTGACCTCCCTGCCCGGTACAGGTAAAGGCAGTAGTAGGGCGACAGGGCCTCTCTCCCTGGAAACCCGTCATCCCTCCCTGCTTGTATCCATCCACAGACTCAGCCATGGAGCCCTGAGCCTGCAGCATCCCGGATCCTGGCCAGCAACGCATTCCTGGAGTGACCAGATGTCAAGTCCCTCCCCGGAAGCAGTCAGCTCTAAACCTGTTCCCCCGGAAACAACCAAACATTAAACAGAGCCCCCGAGATACAGACGGACGGGCACCGATATTTCCAGGGGGTCAGACAGGTCTGGAGATCCCATATCTTCTAAATCCAAGATCTGATGTATCACTCAATGGGCAGATGAAGCAGCCAGTCTCTCCCTAATAAGGGGTGTGTGAGTCCTGCTAGAGGGGCAGGCGCAGCTGGCTTTCTCCATGAAACACCAGCCTGCTGGAGGGCCGTGCCTTGTTCGGGCCAAGAGCTCTCCATGCCACGGCCTTTGACAGGGTGGCAAAATGCTGCCCCTGACAAAGGGCTGCCTGGAGCGGCTGCTCCACCCTGCTCCATGGTCGGGCCGGCCCTGGTTGTACCACCCAACAAGCTGCTGCTTTGCCTACTCAACAAAGCCTATTTTGGTGGATCAGAACCGTGAATGGTCATTTTTAGGCTTGATCTCACTCATTTTATTTCAACATATTACATTATATATAATTTTTTCTACTGGTATATATTTTTGTTGACGGTATAAGGAGTCTGTGTGGAAATAGGTTTTTTCATTTCCGTATATCTTTTTAAAATAATTTTAGACATCTATTATATATGCATGGATGCACCAGCATTAAATATTTATTTTGCACTGTGGGTATCGTTACACTTTTGGAAATTGTTCTTGATTTTTATGGATACCGCTGTACAATGTTAGCTTGCTTGTAAGCACGTGCACTGTTGTGTTTGTAATTTTTTGGTACTTTTATGGTTCTATTTGTCAATCTGATGACACAGGTAGACTAGGGTCTGAACTTATCATGCTATATGGGCGGCTGTCTAATTAATTTGGTTTTAGTGAGATCATTGTCCATGGAGATTCTATTTTTTTTTTAGGATTATTATTTTTATGCCTGGTTTCAGAAAACCAAGACTACAAAAGTACCAGCACTCCTGGACTCTTTTGAAGTGTCTTTTTATTTGTCGCCTCACACACAAGGACACAACAACCTTTCAACCTACTGGCTTTTATCAAGTAGTCTGAATTGTTGCTGGTATCTTAGTGCGAAAGCATCTGATAAAAAGACACTTTTAAAGATTCCATGAGTGCTGGTACTTTTTTTTGTGTCTCGTCCTTCATTCTGGGTTTGATTGTGTCAGAAAACATCAGTTTTTGGGTATGTTACATAGGTTGAAGTGGCAGCATTAGGTAAAAGCGTGAATGTGGTAGGGATGTGCGTTTCGGGTTTCGGAATTTCGGAATTTTCACGAAATTTCCCGATTCGTGATTTCGGATGCGGCCGATTTTCCGAAAATTTTTAGATCCGAAAATGGCAGATCCGAAAAGTTTTCCGAGCCGAAACGAAATATTTTCGGAATTTTCGAATGTACTTGAAATGTGTCAAATCGAAATTTATTGTTTTGAAACGAGGAGAACAGACGTTCTGAAAAAAACGAAAATTTCCGAAATACGAAAAGTCGATACAAAAAACGAGCTAAGTGACACGAAAATACGAAAATTGGTCGATATTCCGAAAAAAATGTACACGAAAAACGAGTCGAGCCGAACCGAATCAAAACAGAAATCGGTCGAAACGAGCCGAATCGAAAATTTTAAAAATCCGAAAAATCGAATCGAACCAAAAAAAAATATCGGTGCACAAGCCTAGAATGTGGGGCATGAAGAATAGCATAATAAATTGTCACTCTAAGGCAGCAGACAGGGAAGCTGATAGGATGGTAGAGTCATAAATAGGAACTAATAAATCTGACACTGGTGCATACAATGTAGGAAATAAATAAATATCGAGTTATCTCGGGCTTTAAAGGCACCATCTAGTGCCCCGATAGCGAGATATCTCGATATGCTGATCTGCAGCCCAAAAGCAAATGAAATTAGTTTGCTGCAAACGAATTTCATTTGCTTTTGGGCTGCAGAAGGTGCCCCCAAGGTTTTAAATGAAATATCGGGCTTTCAGCAGCCGATGCAGGGAGAAAAAAGAAGAAAATAGACCAGCCGCTCAAACCTCTAACTCAATTTGGCAGTAGATGGCGCCATCTACTGGCCAAAATAGGTTATTTACAGTAAGAAATAAAATGGGTATAGGCTCAAATATTTATTACTTTAAAATTAATTTTAAAAGATTTTACAAAAAAAACACTGGTTTCTGACGATGTTTTTTTGGAAAATCACTTGGTAGTGAAGGGGTTAACAGAAGTTTGTTTTGGTGCCAAGCAAAAAAGCATGGGAAAATATGAGTTAAAAAAATGAGAAGAATCACATGTAAAAGCAGAAAATCTCCCACCTTTATTTTCATCCTCGCTGTCTTCTTCCAGGTGCTCAGATGCAGTCAAGAAATCTTCTTCTATAGACGAAACTGAACAGTTAGTGTCGTCTTCAGCTCGAATCGGGGACGTGTCCGCCTGTAGGCGATTCTCCTGTGCCAACTCTAGACCCACTAAGAATTTGTTTAACTCCACGATGATGCAGCCAGGATAACCCTTCTTCAGTTCCTTCCCAAAATGCAAGAGGCAAACATCTCGTAGCCAGGACCCCTGGGATAGCGTGGCAAAAATATCAGACAGTGAGAAACAGCTCCTACTCCATGTCAATGATCAAGCTACAAGCGGCAGCAAACTCAAAGGTCTTTAGCAAAAATTCATTATGGGTGCCAACACATTTCAAGAACGGACAGTTCTATAAGATCCTTATCCACAGGGAAGATACACGCACTCTAAACTTCACAATCAGGACATGTTTATTGGAGGTAAATCAGTATGCAGGACAACGTTTCAACTCACAATGAGTCTTTATTGCATCTTGATAACGACTTATTGTGAGTCGATACATTGTCCAGCATACTGATGTATCTCGAGAAATAAATGTGTCCTGTTTGAGAAGTTCGGAGTTCAGGCATCTTCCCTGTGGATAAGTATCTTCTTCATTTCAATGCATTGGTCCTTTTTAACACAGTCAAATATTTTTAGCAGAAAACATGTATAGAAATTCTTCTTACTCTGTAAAATATTCGATAGACCTGCCACAATGCAAGTACAAACTTTAATGATTATTATTGTTCTTTATTTACATAGCGCCAGCATATTCCGCAGCGCTGAACAATGGGCACAATATAGACAGGTTTACTATACATTGAACAACATTTTGATAAACCAGTACAGGAGGAAATGAAGGTCCTATTCCGGTGGGAATGGAAACAGGAGGAGAGGACTGCAAAGTGAGAGTGGAGGACTACAACCGTATCTCCAGAAGGATATAGACATCTTAGAGAGAGTTCAGAGAAGGGCTACTAAAATGGTGTACGGCTTGAAGGAGAAAAGTTACCAGGAAAGGCTTAATGATCTTAACATGTACAGCTTGGAAAAAAGACGAGACAGAGGAGATATGATAGAAACATTTAAATACGTAAAGGGAATCCACAAGGTAGAGGAAGGGAGTATATTTAAACGGAAACAAAGTAGCAAAACAAAAGGACATAGTCTTAGATTAGAGGGGCAAAGGTTTAAAATAACATCAGAAAGCTCGAGGGAGCTCCTGCAAGTTAGCTTTATTTTGCGATTTTCTTTGCCAAATTTTTAACACCCACGGCTGTAATTGATCACCCTGTGCTCTCTCGGACCGCGGTGGAGATACGACGAGTCCCTTACAACCCCCAGCTGTTTCTATATTGCCGCCGGACACCCGCGGGCCTACAGCACGAGGGAAGCCTGGGACCGGACCACCGCCACGCAAGCAACTGCTTCCAGGGACGCAGCTAACGGCTCCTTTAGGCCGGGACGCGACGCGCTCACCACCATCAGCTGCCCAGAGCTGAGTGAAGGCTATCCACCGGCTCCACAAAGGGATCTCTCCCCTCGCCGACCGGGATACTCTCTGGCCGGCGCCTCGCACAGCGGCCTAAGGTAGTGGCCTTCCCCCGGGAGCACTTGACCCCCCCCCTCCCACCATTCTCCGGGAACCTTCGGAGGGAAGCTACGATCAGCACCATTAAGGCCCCCGACAGCGGACTTTCACCCGTCCCTAGAGGCCTCGAACGGGGAGGAACTAGTTTCGGCCTGTATATCCCTCCACCCTGTGCCCTGGAGTCACGCTCGACTAGAATCTGCTGGCCACTATCTCGGGCCTACTCCGCTTGCCTGCACTGTCGGACTGTGAGGAGCCGGACAGTGTCACTCTGGACTTAGCGTTGCGGTCTCCAGAAATGGGTAAGAAGCTGCCCCCTGGTATTACCCCGAAACACGCCTCTCGCCAGCGGGACATAAGGGACTCTATGGCCCGTGGGTCTGCTCCCCGTGGGGCAATGGCTTCCTCTCCCTTCCCCTCCGGCTATGAGTCTACAGATGAAGAGGATCCCTATTGGGCTCATGACACTGGAGCCGGAGCATCGTGGCTATCCCCGCCGTCCCGGTCGATGGGACCGCAGTCTACATCTACGGCAGCCAAAAAGCGGGCGCAAAAGAAGCGGAGGGCGGAGATGACAGAGACTTTGGCGGCTGCACATGCCCCCCCGAAAGGAGATCACTCGGAGGAACAGTTGCTCTCTGCTGCTTGCAGCGTGACCCCGGAGCGGGACGGCGCCTCCCCAGGTCCCCGGGGCTGGAGTCCGTGGTGGGGGCATTCGGGCCTGGCACTGCTGCACTGGCGGCGGAGGAGGAGGATGCTCTCCCTTCCACAAAAGGGGACCTCCGCCAGATCCTGGCTGAGATCCGGGAAGTGTGGCGACCGGAGGTGGCCGCTGTTCGGGCTGAGGTGGAGGTGGTGCGTGCCCAGGTGACTGAGGTACGGGAGAAGACTGAGGGGGTAGCGCTGGAGCAGACTCGCCTATCTGATCAAGTGGATCGCCTCCGCACCCAAGTGGAGGTCTTAACGCGCTCTGTGGAAACTTTGGAGTCACGACACCGCCGTCGCAATATTCGAGTCAGAGGCATCCCAGATGTGGTCTCCACAGAGGACCTGCTACCTTACGTGACCCGACTTGTGATCCAGGTATCTGGACTCCCTCCTACTACGCCGGAGGTCGTTGGAGCGGTGTTTCGAGTTCGGAGGGCTGCGGCGGCACCCAGGGGGAAGCCTAGAGATGCTGTGGTGGTTCTCCGAGATGTAGCCACGAAGGTGACCATTATGTCGGCTCCTGGCGCTCGAGACCCCGTACAGTTCGAGGGGGCCACGTTGGAATTGTACCATGATCTGCCATATATGACACTGCTGTCTCGCCGACGGTTCCGAGACGTGACGTCCGTCCTTCGCAGAAAGGGGATCAGATATCGGTGGGGCTTGGCTGGTTCCTTGGTAGTGACCCATGCCAACATTCCTTACACGGTCACTGACCCTGACATGGCTTGGATCGACTTGGCGGTTGCTGGTATTACACCGGGGATGCCGGAGATTCAACCGGGCTGAGACATGTCGCTGTCCTACTCCTCGACTTTGGGTTCCCCGGGGGCCCTCGCTGGTTTTCTTTTCTTTTTTTTTTTTTTTTTTTTTCTCTACATATTTCAGTCATCCTCTGTACTACGCTTTTACTCTGGGACCCTATTTACTATCCGAACGCTGTTGCTTCTGTGAGATTTTGCTGTGGTCCATCCTCCTGCTTTTGCCATAGCTTGTTGGGGGTATACTCCCGGCACGTTTTCTAGATTTGAGCTGAAGAGGACTGACTGTTTTTTCATGCCCTGACTGGGGCACTACCCTGCTGCAGCAGCCTTCCTTGTGCAGTTTCCCCCTCCTTTTATTTATTTTTTTTTTTTTTTTTTTTTTTTTCCCATAGATGAGCATCTCTGCGCTGAATACCCTTTTTCCCCTCTCCGGACCTCATTGTTGAGATTCTGCTACGTTACATTTTGTGGTTCCTGAGACTTTTTTCTTTATTTTTTAGTCCTCCCCCCCCCCCCCCGTCCTGTTTATTTCGCAGATCGTCTTCTCACGCTCTATAGGCAGTTAAGCCTTCCTTTTAATTCCCCCCTTTATTTTATATTTACCCACCTTACCTACGCCAATTCCATACTCTATGCATGTTACTATATATTGTATGGTTGTATTCTTTGATATATGTTCGCTGGCCCTACGGGGGTCATATCCTGTTTGATTTCATGAGACTTGTTTTATAATTCTCTAAATAAAGAATTTAAAAAAAAAAAAAAAAAAATAACATCAGAAAGCATTATTTTACTGAGAGGGTGGTGGATACATGGAACAGTCTTCCAGTTGAAGTGGTAGAGGCCAAAACAGTAATTGAATTTAAGCAAGCATGGGATAGGCATAAGACTATCCTAAACAAAAGATAAATACAGGTAAAGTATCCATGTAATTGGGCAGACTAGATGGGCCGAAAGGTTCTTATCTGCCGACATTTTTCTATGTTTCTATGTTTCTACAAAGTGAGAGCGATGGACTGCAAGATGAGAGCGATAGACTGCAAGGTGAGAGCGATGGACTGCAAGGTGAGAGCGATGGACTGCAAGGTGAGAGCGATGGACTGCAAGGTGAGAGCGATAGACTGCAAGGTGAGAGCGATAGACTGCAAGGTGAGAGCGATAGACTGCAAGGTGAGAGCGATGGACTGCAAGGTGAGAGCGATGGACTGCAAGGTGAGAGCGATGGACTGCAAGGTGAGAGTGATGGACTGGTGAGAGTGATGGACAGGTTAGGGCAGTGAGGGGTATCAGTGAGTAGGGGGGTAGGCTTCCATAAATAGGAATGTCTTAAGGGGAATGACCAGGTTGCTTAATTAATTTTAACACCACAGATAATGCCTTTATATACAATGTAATGTCATAAGAGAAGGAGGAGGGAAACCCACAAATAGATTACTAGAACAAGAAAATAGAGTGACACAACAGTTAAAACCAACTTTTATTAACAACCTTTAAAAAAAAAGAAAGACTAAAATCATACAGAAAATAAAACACCCTAAAAATAATAACTGGGGGGGGCAAGAAACAAAACTAATGCAGTGTTCAGTGAAAAAAAATCTAAAATAATTACATTTTCCAAATCTGAGATTCCATAAACCAACAAAAAAAACATACTCTCTCCACTTTTTCTTCAACTCCAAATATTTATAAGATGATGGTTTGTTACATCTTGCACGTGTTGCTCAGGTAAAGCAGCACATAGAAAAGATCAGCAAGAAAAATCACTTTTTTTTATATGTTCTGGCCAGTCTGTCCCCAAAACAAAGACACACATATAGCAAACAGACTTACTAGAGGTCAACATATTTCTCGTTTTATACATTTCACAGATCAAGATACCCAAGCTTATCTATTATTATTATTGTCATCATTTATATAGCGCAACAGTTTCCGCAGCACTTTACAATAACCAAAGGGAACGAAATACAAATAAACGGACATAGGATGGAAAGAAGAGGTGTAGAGGGCCCTGCTCATAGGAGATTACAGTCTAGAGGGATTGGGGTTGAGGAAGACCAGAGGAATTTTGCTAGATAGCAGGATCATTAGTGGCAGTGGTTTGGGAATGGTGGGGCCATAGAAGCGGCTTCATTCAAGATATGCTAATCTGAAGAGATGGGTTTTGAGGGATTTCTTGAAGGCCGGAAGATCAGGGGAGAGTTTGATTGGAGCTGCCCTTGAGAAGTCTTGGAGGTGAGAGTTGGCTGTACGCGTGTAGACCAATGACAGGTGGAGATCACCTGCAGATTGGAGTTGTCTAGATGGGATGTGCTTGCTGAGTAACAAAGACATATAGGGAGGTGTTGAGTTATTGAGTGATTTGAACGCGAGCATCTAGTAGGTCTTTATCTTACCGGCCTGACCTGATAGATGTTTTGCTAAATTGGGAATTTTGAAAATGTAGCAGAATCTACGTGGGATTCCTTTTTTGGCAAATGAAAAGGAAGCTTAATATAGAGTTTTAATCTGTGCAAGTTCGATTCATTTCTTGTACAATAATTTTAGTAATCTGACTAAAACATATGAACTAAGAGACATAGCCCTTAAATGCCTTTTGGATTTTAAAACAATACATTTTTATAATTGCAATGTGAACTCTAAGTGGGTTTCACTAACAAGCGTAGTCTGCCATTGTTACAGTGACGAAAAACTTTGGGAAATTCAAACAACGACAGGGACGTTTGAATTTTGGAACTGACTGGGCTGAAGAGGAGGAGCAGTGTGAGCCGAGAGAGAAAAAGGGGAGTATTCTCTTCTACAATTAAAAAGATAATTGAGCAGATTGAGCTTTCATGTTTCGGTTCAGAAAAACAAAACCAAAAGTATGTAGGGAAGTAAAGTGACGTGAGGAATCTTTCAGCCATATCCTTTAATATAACATTTCTTTAAAAAACATGACCATTATGACTCGGAGTCAATTTCAGAGTAACTTTTCATCTACAAACTCACATATATATGAATATAAATATAAACACGGTGCTCTAGCACACCTATTATCTTCCGTACAAGCAAAGTGTCAGCCAACGTGGCTGTATGAATTTCCTGTGATTATGATGGAGGCGGTGAAAGTGGCCTTCTTGTATGAATATGTTTTTCGACCTACACATATGCTATCAGTTTTGACAGCAAATGTATCATTTACAGCACACTCGCTGTCCAAGTATGGTGGATGAAAGGCTCGCTTTAATGGCTCATCACCGACAGGTTTTTGATGTGAATTATGATTGACTTGCTGTTAAACCTGGATTTCAGCTCCGATCTAAGAGCTAGAAAAGTACCAACTACATAGCTGAAATTGCTTAAAATCTGTCTACACGAGACGGGGGTGAATGGGAAGATTCTCAGGGTCAGCCAGAGATTAAAGTAAAAAAAGAAAAACATCTTGTGTTCCGAGACACGGCTCAAAAGGCTTCTCTGAAATAAGGCATTTTCCAACAAATGCACCTATTACGCAGACACACAAATGCATTCCATATAAATAGAGCAAAACGTATGGGCAATTATTTAAATCTTCACACGTATAGCGCCGCACAATTGTTTTCGTTTATCATGTAAATATTGAAAATTGCTACATTATGTGCAATTTGCTCCTGCGTGCATTCTCATTATTTTAATCAAAAGTAAACATATAAAAATTGTCCCTCTGTAAACATTCTGGAAATATGAACACAATGTTTCCCACTTTACTGATAAATAAATAGCTGTAACGTATAATGCGCCAGTGCTTAGTGGAAGCTATTTAAGGAATTCACTGTTGTTTGATGTGATGGCTTTAGAGCGGTGTGGGACATATAAATGAGCTGTAATGGTTACTTTCTCGGTCTCCAAAAAAAAATATATAATGGCATTTAATGACTGGAAATTACAAAGCACAAAGAATTGGTTCTGCTGGAATGGGAAAGAGCAGAAATTATTAGATCTCGTTGACAATATTTTAACAGATAAAATAATATGCTTGTGGGCTGGTGAGCAAAGCACAGGTAAATATAGTTGCTCTGGATATTGCTCTTCACAACATGAATCTGGGCTTTATGTATTTTTTGAAAGCTCTGTTGTGCTCAACACCATTGCTGGGGATATGGGCTACACGTCGCAGAATCATCTTTTAAATTATCTTCTTTCATACAGGAAGATACGGGATCTTGATACCAGGGAATGAGACAGGATGCTTGAAGATAGTGCAAGTATAAAAGTGAAAGACTAGTATTGTTGGGGTCAATGGAGAGGGTTATCAGGGGAGAGGGAGACGGCGACGGCAAGAGAGAATGTTATTGGAAAGGTTGAAGACAGAAAAGAATCTCTGTTAATGGAATGGAGATAAAATAAGAGATTCTGGGATTGTGACTAGAATGGATTAAATGGGTCACACCAAGAGAGAATAAAGTAAAAGATGAAGGAACCCAGCACTCCAGTCTGTAAATAGACCAGTTTATTGGGCTAGCAGGAACATTTCGGCTGATGCTCAGGCTCATTACCCGCTAGCTCCTGAGCTTGAGAAAGGCTGTTGTATCAGCTAAGATGTTGGTGCTACCCCAATAAACTCATCGTTTTACAGATCGGAGTGCTGGGCTCCTTCACCTTCTATTTAATTTCATGTGGGGTTTTGTCTGGCCACTCCATGGTTCCTCGTGCACCAATCTCACCAAAAACTGGTTTCACCTATGAGTGCACAACCCTTCACATGTTTATTGAACCAAGACAGAATAAACACAATGGAGATAGACAAAGTTAAATGTCCCAAAGATGGTGGTTGTTGTATCTGGAGTTACAAATCTTATAGTGAGGTTTTTTTAAAAAAAAAAAAAATATTGTATTTGATAGAACATCTACCTCCTTTAAAGCTTCATGTTTACTACTTCAATGACCCATTGAAGGACATAGTGCAGAGTCAAGGCGTTCGTATTATGAAAAGTCCACCTACTTGTTGGTTTTCGACCATTGTTGGTTGAATTCTTCCTGATGTTAATCCGTTTAGCATGACAATCTCATTCTCTTTAAGTTCTTGGACTCTTACAGATTTCATCAATGTTGGGAGTTCTGGAGACACATCGACAAGTTTCTACAGGGAGATTATGGTTTTAGACTTAGAATATTACATTGAATAACATCTAAAGTTCAACTAAGATGCGCGCACACACACACACATGGATCCCTTGTTACTTTGGTTAAAACAACTGAACAAATTACATACAAGGCAAATTTAATTAAGATCAGGGTAACGAACCACAGGCCCTATTCCAAGATTGTTGTTATGTTTAGCGCTTGAGACGCACAACATAACGGCAGACGTTATTAGCTCAATTTTTTTCACGTCCTAGTCCAACCTTAGCATCTCACGGCTTGCTTTCGCTTTACTTTCCATATATTCCTATACTTAACACTTTACTACATACCTATACTTAGCATGGGTCGCACAAGTCATTACAAAATGCAAGAATAGCAATCTTTTAAAAGGTCATGAATAAACTTAACGTCTAGGGTAATTTAACACTAGGGATGAGCTGTTCGGTGCGATCGGTTCGGAGTTCGATTCGAACTTTGGCAGTTCGAAAGTTCGCAAACATCGAACTTTTTGGCGTGTTCAGTTCGAGTTCGAAAAAAAATTGAAAAAAGTATAAAAAAATGCTTAAAAAATCCTAAAAAATCTAAAAATAAACCGAGTCTTTACTGCAGAATATTATAAGCAATGGTTTATTAGATATTGAATTAAAACGGGAATATTTTTAACATTGAAGCCTATGGGATAAAACATTCTTGTTGCTAAAACATCAGGCAGACGAGGCCCTCTAAAATCAGGCACTGTAGAGGGCAGCCCGCCGGAGCCTCCCTCCCAAGGACCCCTTGACTTGAGGAGCATGCGGCCGCAAGATTACAGAGCTGTGACTGTGCGGGCTGGCCAGCCAGGTGCATGTGGTAGAGAGGTGGCGCAGGGACTCCAGGGAGGGAGCCACAACAGACCCACCTTCCGCCCAACCAGGATCCAGGGAGCCCCCACTGACCACCAGGCTAAGGTAAGGCGACACATTTTTAAAAATAAATAAAATCTGAGGACATTTTTAAATGTCCCCAGCAACATAAAAAAAACTTTTTTTTCTTTCAATTACTCACCTGATTCCTGGATCCACAAACTGTAGAGGTGCTGCCCGGCAGTGTGCGGAATCATATGCTGCATTAATTATACTGTAAGGCTGGGTTCACACCTGCGTTTTTCTTACGCGCGCAATACATGCGTTTTTTAACGCGCATATCGCTCAAACGTAAAAAACATGCGAACGCGCATTGCAGCGCGTTCACGGCCATAGACTGCAGAGTGAACATGCTGCAATATACCCCAAAGAAGCTCCTGTACTTATTTGGGCGTAGGACGTTTTACAGCGCGTTCCTGCGCGCTGGAAAAAACACCCAGGTATGAACGGGTCCCATAGCAAATAATGGGATTTCCCGGTTTATGCGTTTTACAGCGTGCAGGAACGCGCTGTAAAACGATTAGGTGTAAACCGGGCCTTAGGCTGGGGTCAGACCAGCGCATTTTTAACGTGCGTTCTGGCGCACATAATTACGGCCGCACTAGCAGCAGATGACGGGCAATGATGGACAATATACGAAGTACGGTCGCACGAAAGTCCGGCCGCGCAACGCAAGTGGAAAACGAACGCATTTTTCTGAGAACGCTGAACCGCTAGTACGGACGTACAGAGTGCGCAGCTGCGGCATAGCGGCGTGTGTGCGTGATTAGGAGATGTCAGACACTGCTAATGTCCAGCCTACATAACGTCCAGACGCAAAAAGAGTTTTATTGACGATCCGAAAGAAATCACGCACGAAAAATGCGCATCGTATGACCGTTTCCGCGCATACCGTGAAAAAATACGTCAATTCGTTCGGACGCACTTTTTTACGTTCGCGTGTAAAAATGCTTTCGTTTGACCCTAGCCTTAAGGTGCTGCCCGGCAGTGTGAGGATTCATATGTTGCATTAATTATTCTTCTTACAAATTTGGTTACTTAACCCGTTTGCGTTTGGATTGTAATATTGTGACATCCAGGGCCCCGGGTGGCGATCGGGGGGCCCCGGACGCATGGTGCCGCCAGCTGGCCGAATACCAGGAGCTCTGGCAGCACCCGGCGCAGCTGTGAGTGATCAGGGGGCAGGGTGCGGCGTGATGACGCAGAGCCGCCGGGACTGGTGCGCGCCAATTCTCACCATATACAGTAGCGCAGTACTAGTGCCTAAACGTTGTTGAGCTGGTTTTGTTATAACAACTACTCTCGCTCTGTGCCCCTGTCTGGTATATTCCGCTGCTTGTTACTGCTGGTGCGCTTCCATCCTGCCATACACTATAGTGCAGTAATATTTTGGTGCACTGTCACTGACGCCTATATTACCAGATTCATATAATTTTAATATTGGACTGCAGGGTCCAACCCTGCACTCTTCCACAATACCACAAAAGAGTTACGGTTTGAAGGCACTTGCTGCCACCAAAGGCACAATATTTGGGTGCACCGACGCCTTTACCAGATTCATATCTTTTTAATATAGGACCGCATGGTCCAACCCTGCACTCTTCCACAATACCACAAAAGTGTTACGGTGTGACGGCACTGTTGCCAACACTAAAGGCCCAATTTTAAAGCACCTATTGTTACTTTCATCCAAAGCCTGCATAAGTTTCACCATAATTTAGCCCAAAAATAATCACTAAACTTTTTCTGCGTGTCCTAAAATGTCTTTTCATACAGACTGCCGCCCCAAGCAGTTGTTTATGAATAGATTAAAGGAAAAGCATTTACTGTCATTTGAAATGTCATTTTTTTTTTGTTTTTAAATGTTTCTATACATCCTAGAAATCCGCCACTTCACGGGCAGGTTATGGGGACCTCCTAGGCACGATATTTGAAGGAATTTTTTGTTTTTATTTTTAACCCTTATTTTATGGAAAACTCACTGTTCCTTTAAAAACATCTTTTTTTAAACTTTTTGTCCTTGTTTCCTGTCCCCCAGGGCACTACCCGGACCCCCATACACCTTTTATGGGAAATATCTTTCATATATGCCCTCTTGGAGGGCACGCTAAAAATCAAACTTTTGAGTCCCATTGACTTGCATTGAGTTCGGTTCGTGTTCGAACTCGAACTTTTGAAATTGTTCACTGGGGTGTTCGGCTCATCCCTATTTAACACCTCCTAAAATCTGGTGTAAAGCCAGTGCTGGATTAAAGACTGGGCCTGGAAATGTTAAATTTGGTGTTCCACTGCTGCTTCCCTCTCACCTTCACTGTGCTTCTGCTATATATACCCACCATGTGCCTCTCTCCCATTTTCCTCACCTTCTGTAATTCCTCTTGCCACCTTGTTTTCACATGCATCCATTGCGCCACTGTCCTATTTGCTAAATCTTATTGTGTTGATAGCAATTGGTGCTGATACTAACTTTCAGTGGGCTTATTTTGAGATATGGGCCTGGTGCTGCAGCTTCAATACCCCCTATGTTAATCTGGCTCTGTGTAAAGCTCTTAATGAACAGATACCCTGGTGTAACTTCCCAGAGCAGCTGGAGTCTAGGGAGTTATTAACAGGGTTATTCAAAGAAAATCGAAAAGTAACCGCACGTTCGGTGATTTTTCGTTCTCTTCAATTCGGTGCGATTTGGCGATCCCATTTTGGCGACCCTGTGGGGTATTGAGCAAGCACCACAGGGCCTTCTTAGTGCAGGAAAAAGCCGCCGCAACCCAAAGAACACTGGCCGCAAAAACCCGGTGAAGGCACAACAAAACCCGCAATAACATCTGGATTAACCCCGAACACACCGGAGAAACCTGAGCAGCCGCCGATCAGAGAGCAGAGCAGCCGCCGGAAAAACCCGACACCGCAGATGAATGGAGTGAAAAAAAAAAACCAGTACGCTTGAATGTTTGAAAGTGAAACGCTGTTTGCAGAGAAACTACAGAACGAAAATGTCTGGAATTTACATATAAGATCCAATGAATGATAATAAAAAGGGCTGTTACAGAAAAAAGAAAAAAAGATTTTTTTTAAAAAAACCTGGATTTTTTTTTCGCAAAATAATCCTGAAAAATGCCTAAAAGATCCTAAAAAAATCTAAAAATAAGGAGACTATTTACTGCAGAATATTATAATAAATGGTTTATTAGATATTGGATTAAAACGGGAATATTTTTAACATTGAAGCCTATGGGATTCTCCTGAATAAACCTGTCGAATGAAACCACCAAATGGCAGGGCATTTCGGCAACCTTTCTCAGCTGTTTTGTGTTCTCTGAATAGACAAAGCATTGCTTCTCTATGGGGATTTCACTGCCCTCGAACAGGCACCGTAAGTGCAGGCAATTCGTCAACATTTGGTGAACTGCCTGCTCTCTGAATAGTCAAATGGCCAGGAAAGGTAAACGTACGCTGAATTTCAGCATTCGGTTACCTTTCAGACCCAATTCGGAGCGCTTTGAATAACCCTTTAAGGCTCTGATAAGGTTTACACTAGGGCTGAAATACAGACACATACAGGGCTATTCAGAGAACGGTGAAAACCTTGAGAATTGCCAGGAGAATGAACAATCTAGACCAAATAGTCAATTTGGAAAGTGAGATAAATGGGAGAATTATTCTGGTTTGACTATTTTGACCTAGGGTTTTTTTTTTTTGGTATGTTTTTTAAATGCGGTGGGAGTGGATACCGATGGATGACGCTGCTGCCCAGGTAGAGAATAAAGTGCGAGAATGCTTTTTATGCGTAATTTCTACTTTACCTTTTGTAATGTTGCATGGCTTGATTCCTCATCTGTAAGGTTGACATTCACAAAGCAAATCTAGAAAATTAAGCAGATTAAAGAGTCAGAACGTCCATGCTTACGTTACTTGTAAAGCTTAACGGTTGCATGCTGGGAGAATGCTGCACTGACTGGAAGAGAATTAAACCAAATTCAAGCCCTGGTTAGCACGGGTACCTGAGTTTGATGGGTAGGTGTTCAATCACCCACAGCTCTTATCATTAAAATTCCTGTAGTGCGTATACATTGCCGCATAGCGAAACACGCGCTTCTCTGGGTGAGTGGGCTATTTAAACACATACGTGAGCCACTTGAATGAGATATAAATCCTTTCTCCGTCACATAAAGAGCGTCTCGTTTGAGTGCTGCTAACCTGCGTGCGTGTCACATCTCCTGGTATGCATGCTAAGTTCCCCAGCTCCATTTATAGCAATACTATATCCAAGTATTTTCTTTTATATGAATCAAAAAGCACAGTTAGAGAGCTGTTTAATTAAACGCCGTGTGTAAACCCCATGCAGAGCCAGTTTCATAACAGCAGAGGCAGGTTAAATTAATATCTGAACCCCGAACAAAATGGTAACACATGCCGCGCATCGGAGGATTCACTGCCCAGTCTCCAAAAGGGAGGAGCGAAGTACAGTTTAAAAATCACAAATTAAGATAATAGGCATACAAACATGAAAAGGGAGAAGAACAGCCTGCACAGAGACCTTGAATCGAGTAAGACGGAAAGAATGGGAAGAGGAGAAGTTTGCAGAAAGTCATCAAGATGGTCCAAGAGTTCCATATTCACACGTTTTTATATATTTTATTTTTGTACAATCACATGAGTATTCTTTATCAAATAGTGAGGTGTGGAGGATTTGATTATCTAGAGCAGTGGTCCCCCAACCCTGGTCCTCAGGGCCCACTAACAGGCCAGATATGTGAAGCACAGCACAGGTGATATGATTTGCTGCTCAGTGATTGCAGGATTCAGTCTGCATTTACTCAAGGTAATCCTTAAAACCTGGCCTGTTAGGCTAGGGTCAGACTGAGGCAGTGCGAACGTGCGTTCTGGCGCACTTAATCACGGCCGTACTAGCAGCAGATGCCGGGCAATGACGGCCAATATACGCAGTACGGTCGCACAAAAGTCCGGCTGCGCAACGCAAGTGGAAAATGAACGCATTTTTTCGAGAACGTTAAACCACTAGTACTGACGTACAGAGTGCGCTGCGTCCGCTAGCGGCATGTGTGAGTGATTAGGAGACGTCAGACGCTGCTAATGTCCGGCCAACATAACGTCCAGACACAAAAAGTGTTTTATTGATGATCCGTACAAAATCACGGATGAAACTGCGCATAGTATGACCGCTATTGCGTATTCCGTGAAAAAATACGTCCATTCTTCGAACGCACATTTTCACGGACAACGTGAAAAATGCGTTAGTCTGACCCTAGCCTTAGTGGGCTCTGAGGATCAGGGTTGGGGGCCACTGCTCTAGAGGAAGTGGCTAAGTGCTGTTTTCGAGGACCAAATATTACCCATTCCCACTCTACTTTCTTGGGTTAAACCCCATGGGTTCAAAGTGCCTTGGTTAGTATGAAGATCTTCAAGGAACCTTGGTAATATCACCAAGCAGTAAGAGAAAAGGAAACCAGACTATGCATTAACCCAGTCTGTGAGGAGAGAGATCGAAACATATCCGTCAAAATGTTGGTATTAGAGGCTCAGAACGGACTGAAAAAAGAAAGCCAAATTTAGATTTCAGACATGCATCAAAGGCTCAGACAAGTAGGGAACAAGGGACACAAGGGCACAATGCCAAGCACACCTACAGGCAATCACTAAATACAGGTACAGTATCAAACGTGCTGCTGTTTCATGCTGCTCCAGACAAGAATGCAGTGATAATGTCCACGTATAAGGAGACCAGCGTGATAATGACATTTTATATCGGAGAATGAAGAATACTGTATTGGCCGTATATATAGAAAAAATAAAAATAGGAGAGAACATAAATAGAAAATCAAATATTTTCTCCAGGTTTGCAGTAAAACCCTTCCACAGCAGAAAGGTTTTACACATTTTTGCATCGGAATACGTTGAAAATCTAAATATAGTCTACATCTACAAGTCACATTTTTCTCCTCGGGGCAGAAGCAAAATTCTCATCTACATCTCACGTTTCTCTCCCCGTGTCACTGCGAAACAAAGAAATGATGGCCTCTGTATCACTGTAAAAACAATAATAACAAAAAGGAACCATTAAAATGTATTACTGCATTACAGTTGCCAGTGAGAGGGCAGAATACAGGGCTCAGGGGCAGTGGCGTAGCGAGGGGGGTCAGGGGGAGGCACTGCCTCCGGGCACCTGTCGGGGAGGGGGCCCCTGAAAGCAGGACTGGACTGATGTGTTTCCCCAGTTTGGCGCCTATCTGGTGCCGATCTGGTGGTTGAACCACAGCGGACTGACTGGCATCCTCCTTGTCAGCCCTCCCTGTGGGACTGCCCCCGAGCCGCGGGTATCATTGCGCATACACGATGACGTCATAAAGAGGGAGTCCCTTGCCCAATACAAGAGATGCTGGGGTCCTTTGGATTCTCATATCTCTTTTACCAGTCCGTGCAATATTAAAACTATTTTCCTTTTTTCTGGTTTTTCTCCAAAAGCATGTAAAGTTGAAGGTCATTTTTGGTGTCAATGGCCAGGTATTCTGTAAACATAATTAAAGAAATTAATAAAAATCTTTTTCCTTTTTTTCTCTCCAAAAGTGGCAGTATTGTTCACTTTTCAATAGTAAAGTAAATAATATTGCTGCAGTACTTCAACTTCTCATTTCCCACAGCAGCAGCAAGTGTGGAGGGGATGGAGCAATGCATTATTGCGCATTTTCATCAAAAACTTAGGGCCCTAATGCTGGCACTCACACAAATGATCGTTAGCGTGCCGCATAGATCACCTCCCGATCGTTAAAGGGTTAAAAAATAAATTTTTAGCGCTAGGATCACATAGTCTTAATGCTAATTATGAACTGCTGTCGCTAACTGAAAAGTTTGTTACAGCTTAGAGCTTTGGCGAAATCAGTTAGCAGCAGCTATAAACCACCCCCCCAAACAAAAAATCACATATTCACCTTTCATCCGTGACGAGAACGGCGGCCCACCCCCCACTTCTGGCCACCGGGAGCAGTCTCCGACCACGATCACTCCACCGACCTGCAGGATCTTGCGAGAGGCGAGATCCTGCCAGTCATGTGACCCGGCAGCAGAAGCCTCCATGGAGGGGATGCTTGCGACGGCACAATAGCGCTGCCCTGAGCATCCTGGAGGCTAGCGGCTGCTACAGGGCAGGCTGCTGGACTCAAATATTGGCGAAATGCCCATTTTTTCTGTGGTTCAGTTCGACAGTTTTAAACAGGCGAATCCCATAGGAAAATATAAAATGTGAAAAAACTAACAATTGCAAAATGTATTTTTTTTCTCTGTTCTAAAGCCGTGGCATTATTCGCTTATATTGCAAACAATGTCGCTGCACTAATTCATCTTCTCATTCCCACACTGTGAGCAAATTTGAAAGTGATGCCATAATGTGTTACTACGCATTACTTCATCCAACACATGGGGAGGGGCGCTGGGGAGGGCGTGCACCCGGGTGCCTCATGACCTTGCTATGCCTCTGCTCTGGGGTCAATCACTGCTGCACAGGGATAAGATTCACGGGGTTATATTGACTGAAAATTCCTGTTTTTTTAGGCTGGGGTCAGACCAGCGCACTTTTAACGTGCGTTCTGGCGCACATAATTACGGCCGCACTAGCAGCAAATGACGGGCAATGACAGCCAATATACGAAGTACGGTCGCACGAAAGTCCGGCCGCGCAACGCAAGTGGAAAACGAACGCATTTTTTCGAGAACGCCGAACCGCTAGTACTGACGTACAGAGTGCGCAGCTGCGGCATAGCGGCATGTTTGCGTGATTAGGAGATGTCAGACACTGCTAATGTCCAGCCTACATAACGTCCAGATGCAAAAAGAGTTTTATTGACGATCCGAAAAAATCACGCACGAAAAATGCGCATCGTATGACCGTTTTCGCGCACTCCGTGAAAAAATACGTCAATTCGTTCGGACGCACTTTTTTACGTTCGCGTGTAAAAATGCTTTCGTTTGACCCTAGCCTTATTCTATTGGTATTTTTGGAAGCTGCATTGCTATCTCATTATGATCACTATAAATCCCTAGAAGCAGGAGATCTGACCGTTTTCATTATTTATCTGCATCACATTTACTGTATTTGACACAAAGACCATTTCTGCCTGTATGCGGATAATGCAGACCCCCTGTTAAATTTTGAAAGGTAAAGGATACCATGTTGTGTTTACAGAAAGGTTTAGAATGAAGAGATGTAAACCATAAACGGAAAAAGTAAGTCTGCAAATTTACTGACATACTTTTACAAAAGAGGAAAGAGTTTTTCCACCCCCAATTTAGCCTAAGGCTGGGGTCAGACGAGCGTAGTGTTCACGTCCGTGATTGCGCCTAAAAGTACGTCAGTGATAGCATGAAAGAAAGTCCATTGGAGCCTGACACATGAAGTACGTCCGCACTGAACTGCGGACGCATGACGGACGCTGCAAACGGACGCAGGTTAGGCAAGAACGTAATACTGCTAGAACGGACGTGCGGAGTGCGCCACGTCCACAACGTCTGCATAGCTTTGTGTGTGAGTGATGGAGCGTGGTCAGACGGACTGCATTAATACGTCCAGCATTTTTGACGGACAGAATGTTTTTTCATTGTAATTTATTTTTCCCTCCTACATCCGTCAAAAATAACTTCAGTGAAAAAACGGACTGTGTGACCACTACTGCGTCATCCGTACTGACGATGTCCGTAATGCACGTACGTACAGTCCGTAGAAATCACGCTCGTCTGACCCTAGCCTTAAGCAACAGTAATAACACCAATGTACCAAACAAAAAAATAAAAATAAAATCCATCTGCATTGTAGATTGACTGCTCTGCTGCTGCTCAGAGAATTTACAATGAATAAAAGCTAAAAATAAAATAGTTGGATTTACTCATGCTGTTGCATGCACATTTCTCGTTACTGTGGTCATGTACACCAGGGGGCAGGGACCATCTCCTCCATGTGTTTTAGAACTACATTTCCCATGAGGCTCAGCCAAAATAATGAGTACCTGAGCATTATGGGAGATTATGGTGGTTATTCGATAAGCAACGAACTTGCCACTGAATTACACCGAACGATGAATTTCATGGCAGATCGTCTATTCAGAAAGCTGTCAATTCGCCAAATACTGGCAAATTGACAGCAAAATACAGTACAGTTTGCCGCAGATCGCCTCAATACGGCAAATTTTGGCGGCAGAGAAATTATCCAATAAGGAAATAATGGTTAATCTATTCAGAGAACGCCGAACTGCACCTGATGGCCAATAGCGAATTGGCAATTTAAACATCGACATTGGAAAGGAACTAGGGTTGCACCGATTCTAGTATCGGTACCGATACCGGGTACTGCAGGAGTACTTGGTACTCGTGCAGTACCCACCGATATTTTCCCCGATACCGAAAGCCGGCATTGAGCCGGCTTGCTGGCATCCGAGGGGCTGGGGCTGCTGTCCGAATGCTCTTTCGGCATTCGGACAGGCCCTGCAGCTGCTCACTGTGTTTATACTTACCTTCCTGAGCGACGCCGGGAAAGTCTCCGCGCGTGCGCTCGTTGGAAGGCCCCCAGCCGCGACCACTTGGGACCATGTGATCGCGGCTGGGGGCCTTCAAACAAGCGCACGCGCAGAAACTTTCCTGGCGTCGCTCAGGAAGGTAAGTATGAACACAGTGAGCAGCTGCAGGGCCTGTCCGAATGCCGATAGAGCATTCGGGCAGGCACCTGGAGCTCTCCGCGATGATACTTACCTTCCTGGGCGACACCAGGAAAGTTTCCGCGCGTGCGCTCGTTGGAAGGCCCCCAGCCGCGATCACATGGTCCCACGTGGTCCCGGCTGGGGGCCTTCCAACGAGCGCACGCGCGAAGACTTTCCCGGCGTCGCCCAGGAAGGTAAGTATCAGCGCGGAAAGTGCCGGGGGGGAATCCATGAGCTGGGGCAAATCCATGTGTAAATTGGGGCAAATCCATGTGTAAACTGGGGCAAATCCATGTGTGAGCTGGGGCAAATCCATGTGTGAGCTGGCTGGGGCATATCCATGTGTGAGCTGGCTGGGGCATATCCATGTGTGAGCTGGGGCAAATCCATGTGTGAGCTGGGGCAAATCCATGTGTGAGCTGGGGCAAATCCATGTGTGAGCTGGGATAAATCCATGTGTGAGCTGGGGCAAATCCATGTGAGAGCTGGGGCATATCCATGAGCTGGGGCATATCCATGTGTGAGCTGGGGCATATCCATGAGCTGAGGCATATCCATGTGTGAGCTGGGGCATATCCATGAGCTGGGGCAAATCCATGTGTGAGCTGGGGCAGTATCCATGTGTGAGCTGGGGCAAATCCATGTGTGAGCTGGCTGGGGCAAATCCATGTGTGAGCTGGCTGGGACATATCCATGTGTGAGCTGGGGCATATCCATGTGTGAGCTGGGGCAAATCCATGTGTGAGCTGGGGCAAATCCATGAGCTGGGGCATATCTATGTGCTGGGGCAGTATGAATATATATATATCTTGGGGGGGATATATACATGTGAGCTGGGGGCATTTTTATATGGACTGTTCTTATTGGAAAGCGTCACATGACATTAAAGAAAAGTATCGGTACTCGGTATCGGTGAGTACTTTTAAAAAAGTATCGGTACTCGTACTCGGTCTTAAAAAAAAGTGGTATCGGTGCATCCCTAAAAGGAACCAACATTCGGAAATTATCAGTGTTCTAATGGTCTACATACAAGGACCCAAGTACTCAGTGAAACTATTAGGCCCCGTTCACACTGCGATTTTCCGAGCATTTTTCATATTCGCGTCATAGAGAGATAATGTTGCACGATGTCGCAGTTTTGCGCGATTTCACAAAGCACCACCAATGCAAATCGCAAAAAAGGGTCATGTACCAGCGTCATGCTACAGCGACGCGCAACATTTGACATCGCCCGACGTTGCGCAGCAAGATGTGAACAGCTCCATTGAAATGCATTGGAGAAGCTACATAGCGCGACATCGGGCGGATTTTGCAGTGATTTCGTGGCATAATCCGCACAATAAATCGCACAGTGTGAACGGGGCCTTACATTCAAAGAGAGTTGTATCAGCCCCAAATTGCACCAAACAGTGAATTACATCGTACGGTGCAATTTCATGGCCATTCGGCTATTCAAAAAGCAGGCAGTTCGCCCAATATTGGGTGTCATGCCCCATGATTTAGGATTTATTTTATATTTTTTCTGTTGTGTTGAATCTGCCTTTGCTGCTTACATGCTATTGATTTCACAGCTACTTTGTCCCTGCTGAGCTTCCTTAGCTTGCTGCATTCAGATAGTTACTTCCTGGTTACATAGCAGCCATTCTGTGCTCACTGCTGGACAAAATTAATGACTTTTTACCTGCATAATCTGTACACTAACAAGATTGTCAGTCTGATCATTAAACTCTTCAACTGGATTCATCTTTCTACGTGTCAGTTTTGCTGAGTTGAAGCTATCTGCTGAACTTCATCGTGTGAGTACTGGTCAAATACAGACTTCAGCTAGACTAAAGCACCCACGTCTCACAGCTTTGCTTAGGGAAGCAGAATATTGGCGAATTGCCAGCGAAATCCGGTGATCTTCGGCGGCAGTGGAATCCCTATACAGAAGTAATGGTTAACCTATTCAGAGAACACAGCACCGAACACAGCACCGAAATGTCAGCGAAATGCCATGATTTTCGGTGATTTGGTTTGACAGGTTTAAATAGGCGAATCCCATAGGTTTCCATATAAAAAAATTATTGCTTTTAATCTTTTTTTGTTATGCAACCATTTATTCTTTTCCTTTTCAGCAAACCATAATTTTTATTTATTTTTTAGAACACCTTTATGTATTTTTATATTTTTTAGACGACATTTTTTTTATATTCAGTAACAGACCATTTTATTAATTTTTATAGGACCTTTAATTGTTTTTTAGACACATTTTAATGCACTTTTATTGGTTTAAACACCTATTAGAAGAATAGCCGTTTTTTTTCCCCTGCAGTTTGGTGCCGTTCAGCGGTCTTCGGTGCAATCAGTGGTCTGTTCGGCGGACTTCAGCAGTTCCATGTTCGGCGCACTTCGGGGACTCTGGTGAATTCACCGCAGGGTGGGTGAAATGGAATTATCGAAGCACACTGAAGTGCACCGAATCTGAAAGCACTGAATAAAACTTTTAGTTTTAAACATTCGGGGAGCCAAGGTTGCTGACCCATGATGAATATGTGCATGATGACTGTGCTTGCTAGTGCTTTATCTCAGGTATATAGGTTCTGGCAGTGAGGTATTTACCAAGTATTGACATGGGCACTGCTCTACGACAAAGTTCTGCCATGTCCAATACCCCTCATCTTTATTTCTCTCGTAATACAGAGGCACAAGTGGCACAGACACGGCTGAATGTACAATCCTTTTTAACGGCTACAACACATGTTGCTCCCATACTTCATTTGGGAATACACAATGGAAATTACAGGCCAACATTGATGATGGTTTCCTTTGTGACAATACAAGAGACACCTTGAAATGCAATCTATTTAAAATGAGAAGAATCCTTGACTCTGGATTTTTTAATCACTTTCAATTCACTCTCCACTTTGAGGAATAATCCCTGAATTAAGTTAAATGCTGCCTGTGCTATAAGTTCGAGCCGCAGGAGAAAGGTACTTTATTTCAGATAAGTAGGATTTGCTTTTTTTTTTGCAAATAAGCACATTCTTTGTCTTCGCTAACGTCTGCATTCGGAGATGGACCATCTGGTTTTACAGCAAGAGCATCCGCAAACTCCTGTCCTCGCCGCGGGGGCTCCGCTAGGCATATGGTGATTTAGACAGTGCACAGTACCTCCGTGTTACCGTCACACATATTGCCTTCTTACTGCTGAGGGGAGCCAGGATATGCTCAGCTAAAACACATTGAGCTTCCAAAACAATGAACATGCATAACTATCCATGTTCTTAAATATATCAAATGACTCTGGAACACAGACGCAGACACGCCTATATACAAAGTCCCCGTCTATATATGAAAATAGAACACACACGCACACACTGCGCACATCGTTACAGTAACTATATTGCTTTCATTAAACCTTGATAGCTATTATGTATTGAATAAATGGTTGTCAAGATCATTTTAAGGGACAAAGTGACCTGACCTGCTCACTAAGGAGCTTATTCACTAGCCTCCAAGAATTGCACCGAATGGTGAATTTTGGGGCAATTTGTCTATTCACAATGCTGTCAATTTGCAAAATACGGTGCAATTTGCTGCTTCGCCACAATTCAGCAACATGGAAATTGTCCCATTAAAAACTATTGATTTGTCTACTCACAGACCGTCGACTTGAAATTTCGTCAAAATGACCAAATTTCACATGGTTAAGCAGGTGAATCCAATAGGTTTCAATGTAATTAAGGGAAAATCTTTTTTAAAGACCATTTATTATTTTATGCAACACAGACTTTTTTTTTTTAGAAGACCTTTTGTATTTTTTGTATATTTTAAAAGACATTTTTGTGTTATTTTATAAAAGTCATTTTTTTGTTATTTTTATCAGACCTTTTTATTATGTTTTAAATGACTTTTTGTTATTATTTAGACACATTTTAATACATTTTTATTGCTTTAAGCTCCTAATAAGAGGCAGAATTGCAATGCGCCGAATTTGCATTCCGTTTAGTTGATTTGTGAATAGACCCCTAAGAGCATCAAATAAGTACTTTGAAATCATTACCAGGAATTCTATATCTGGTCGGGAATTAATGGCAATTTAAATAAATTCTCCCTAAGGTCAAACAGAGACCTAGCTTCTTCCCGCATTACTTCTTCCCAGTGGTCAAGTCCTGGGGAAAAAAGTGAGGGAACTCACCCACGAATTCCACAACCCCTATTACCTGAAGAAAATATATATCACGAGTATAGCAGTACGTGGTGATATCATTTTTATTGGGTTAACATTACATTTAAAACACAAGCTTTCAAGAGTGTAACCTCTCCTCTTCAGGTCTGGAAACTATACTGATCAGTGAAAGGTATCACTACGTACAGGTATACTCATGATTTTGGCAACTGGACTAACACGTTATGTATAATATATATATATATATATATATATATCCAGGCACAGACCCCCCAGAATTATATACAGAGGAACAGACCCACCAGAATTATATACACAGGCACTGGACCCCCAGAATAATATACACAGCACTGAGCCCCCAGAATAATATACACAGCACTGGACCCCCAGAATAATATACACAGCACTGAGCCCCCAGAATAATCTACACAGAACTGGACCCCCGGAATAATATACACAGCACTGGGCCCCCAGAATAATATGCACAGCACTGGTTATATGGATATATTTGCCCCAGCTCACGTGAATATATTTGCCCCCAGCTCAAATGGATATATTTGCCCCAGCTCACACATGGATATATTTGGCCCAGCTCACACATGGATGTATATTGCCCCAGCTCACACATGGATATATCTGCCCCCAATCACATGGATATAATTGCCTCAGGCCAGCTCATATGGAAAAAATTTGCCCTAGGCCAGCTTATATGGATATATTTGCCCCAGGCCAGCTCATATGGATATGTTTGCCCCAGCTCATATGGATATGTTTACCCCAGCTCATATGGATATGTTTGCCCCAGGCCGGCTCATATGGATAGGTTTGCCCCAGGCCGGCTCATATGGATATATTTGCCCCAGGCCAGCTCATATGGATATATTTGCCCCAGGCCACCTCACATGGATATATTTGCCCTAGCTCATATGGATAGGTTTGCCCCAAGCCAGCTCATATGGATATATTTGCCCCAGGTCAGCTTATATGGATATATTTGCCCCAGGCCAGCTCATATGGATATATTTGCCCCAGGCCAGCTCATATGGATATGTTTGCCCCAGTTCATATGGATATGTTTGCCCCAGCTCATATGGATAGGTTTGCCCCAGGCCAGCTCATATGGATATGTTTGCCCCAGCTCATATGGATGTATTTGCCCCAGGCCAGCTCGTATGGATATGTTTGCCCCAGGCCGGCTCATATGGATATGTTTGCGCCAGCTCGTATGGATATGTTTGCCCCAGGCCGGCTCATCTGGATATGTTTGCCCCAGACCAGCTCAAATGTATATGTTTGCCCCAGGCCCGCTCATATGGATATATTTTCCCCAGCTCATATGGATGTATTTGCCCCAGGACAGCTCGTATGGATATGTTTGCCGCAGGCTGGCTCATATGGATATGTTTGCGCCAGCTCGTATGGATATGTTTGCCCCAGGCCGGCTCATCTGGATATGTTTGCCCCAGCTCATATGGATATGTTTGCCCCAAGCCAGCTCATATGGATATATTTGCCCCAGGTCAGCTTATATGGATATATTTGCCCCAGGCCAGCTCATATGGATATGTTTGCCCCAGCTCATATGGATATGTTTGCCCAGGCCAGCTCATATGGATATGTTTGCCCCAGCTCATATGGATAGGTTTGCCCCAGGCCAGCTTATATGGATATATTTGCCCCAGGCCACTCATATGGATATGTTTGCCCCAAGCCAGCTCATATGGATATGTTTGCCCCTGCTCATATGGATATATTTGCCCCAGCTCATATGGATATGTTTGCCCCAGGCCAGCTCATATGGATATGTTTGCCCCAGGCCAGCTCATATGGAAATGTTTGCCCTAGGCCATCTCACATGGATATGTTTGCCCTAGGCCAGCTCATATGGATATATTTGCCCCAGCTCATATGGATATGTTTACCCCTGCTCATATGGATATATTTGCCCCAGGCCTGCTCATATGGATATGTTTGCCACAGGCCAGCTCATATGGATAGGTTTGCTCCAGGCCTGCTTATATGGATATGTTTTCCCAGGCCAGCTCCTATGGATATGTTTGCCCCAGCTCATATGGATGTATTTGCCCCAGGCCAGCTCGTATGGATATGATTGCCCCAGGCCGGCTCATATGGATATGTTTGCCCCTGCTCATATAGATATGTTTGCCCCAGGCCAGCTCATATGGATATGTTTGCCCCAGTTCAGCTCATATGGATATTTTTCCCCAGGCCAGCTCCTATGGATATGTTTGCCCCAGCACATATGGATATGTTTGCCCCAGCACATATGGATATATTTGCCCCAGGCCAGCTTATATGGATATATTTGCCCCAGGCCACTCATATGGATATATTTGCCCCAGGCCAGCTCATATGGATATGTTTGCCCCAGCTCATATGGATATGTTTGCCCCAGGCCAGCTCATATGGATATGTTTGCCCCAGGCCAGCTCATATGGAAATGTTTGCCCTAGGCCATCTCACATGGATATGTTTGCCCTAGGCCAGCTCATATGGATATATTTGCCCCAGCTCATATGGATATGTTTACCCCTGCTCATATGGATATTGCCCCAGGCCTGCTCATATGGATAAGTTTGCCACAGGCCAGCTCATATGGATATTTTGCCCCAGGCCTGCTCATATGGATATGTTTTCCCAGGCCAGCTCCTATGGATATGTTTGCCCCAGCTCATATGGATGTATTTGCCCCAGGCCAGCTCGTATGGATATGATTGCCGCAGGCCGGCTCATATGGATATGTTTGCCCCTGCTCATATAGATATGTTTGCCCCAGGCCAGCTCATATAGATATGTTTGCCCCAGTTCAGCTCATATGGATATGTTATCCCCAGCTCCTATGGATATGTTTGCCCCAGCACATATGGATATGTTTGCCCCAGCACATATGGATATATTTGCCCCAGGCCAGCTTATATGATATATTTGCCCCAGGCCACTCATATGGATATATTTGCCCCACGCCAGCTCATATGGATATGTTTGCCCAAGCTCATATGGATAGGTTTGCCCAAGGCCAGCTCATATGGATATATTTGCCCCAGGCCAGCTTATATGGATGTATTTGCCCCAGGCCAGCTCATATGGATATATTTGCCCCAGGCCAGCTTATATGAATATATTTGCCCCAGGCCACTCATATGGATATGTTTGCCCCAGGCCAGCTCATATGGATATGTTTGCCCCTGCTCATATGGATATATTTGCCCCAGCTCATATGGATATGTTTGCCCCAGGCCAGCTCGTATGGATATGTTTGCCCCAGGCCAGCTCATATGGATATGTTTGCCCCAGCTCATATGGATGTATTTTCCCCAGGCCAGCTCGTATGGATATGATTGCCCCAGGCCGGCTCATATGGATATGTTTGCCCCTGCTCATATAGATATGTTTGCCCCAGGCCAGCTCATATGGATATGTTTGCCCCAGTTCAGCTCATATGGATATGTTTTCCCCAGCTCATATGGATATGTTTGCCCCAGCACATATGGATATATTTGCCCCAGGCCAGCTTATATGGATATATTTGCCCCAGGCCACTCATATGGATATGTTTGCCCCAGGCCAGCTCATATGGATATGTTTGCCCCTGCTCATATGGACATATTTTCCCCAGCTCATATGGATATGTTTGCCCCAGGCCAGCTCATATGGATATGTTTGCCCCAGGCAAGCTCATATGGATATGTTTGCCCTAGGCCAGCTCAATTGGAGATGTTTGCCCTAGGCCAGCTCATATGGATATGTTTGCCCCAGCTCATATGGATATGTTTACCCCTGCTCATATGGATATGTTTGCCCCAGGCCTGCTCATATGGATATGTTTGCCCTAGGCCTGCTCATATGGATATGTTTGCCCCAGGCCAGCTCATATGGATAGGTTTGCATCAGGCCTGCTCATATGGATATGTTTGCCCCAGGCCAGCTCATACGGATATGTTTGCCCCAGCTCATATGGATGTATTTGCCCCAGGCCAGCTCGTATGGATATGTTTGCCCCAGCTCATATGGATAGGTTTGCCCAAGGCCAGCTCATATGGATATATTTTTTCCCAGGCCAGCTTATATGGATATATTTGCCCCAGGCCAGCTCATATGGATATGTTTGCCCCAGGCCAGCTCATATGGATATATTTGCCCCAGGCCACTCATATGGATATGTTTGCCCCAGGCCAGCTCATATGGATATGTTTGCCCCAGCTCATATGGATATGTTTGCCCCAGGCCAGCTCATATGGATATGTTTGCCCCAGGCCAGCTCATATGGATATGTTTGCCCCAGCTCATATGGATATGTTTGTCCTAGGCCATCTCATATGGATATGTTTGCCCCAGCTCATATGGATATGTTTGCCCAGGCCAGCTCATATGGATATGTTTGCCCCAGGCCAGCTCATATGGATATGTTTGCCCCAGCTCATATGGATAGGTTTGCCCAGGCCAGCTCATATGGATATATTTGCCCCAGGCCAGCTCATATGGATATATTTGCCCCAGGCCAGCTCATATGGATATATTTGCCCCAGGCCAGCTTATATGGATATATTTGCCCCAGGCCAGCTCATATGGATATATTTGCCCCAGGCCACTCATATGGATATGTTTGGCCCAGGCCAGCTCATATGGATATGTTTGCCCCAGGATATGTTTGCCCCAGCTCATATGGATATGTTTACCCCTGCTCATATGGATATGTTTGCCCCAGGCCTGCTCATATGGATATGTTTGCCCCAGGCCAGCTCATATGGATAGGTTTGCTCCAGGCCTGCTCATATGGATATGTTTTCCCAGGCCAGCTCATATGGTTATGTTTGCCCCAGGCCAGCTCATATGGATATGTTTGCCCCAGCTCATATTTATATATTTGCCCCAGCTCATATGGATGTATTTGCCCCAGGCCTGCTCATATAGATATGTTTGCGCCTGCTCGTATGGATATGTTTGCCCCAGGCCGGCTCATCTGGATATGTTTGCCCCAGCTCATATGGATATGTTTGCCCCAGCTCATATGGATAGGTTTGCCCCAGGCCAGTTCTTATGGATATGTTTGCCCCAGGCCCGCTCATATGTATATGTTTGCCCCTGCTCATATGGATGTATTTGCCCCAGGCCTGCTCATATAGATATGTTTGCGCCTGCTCGTATGGATATGTTTGCCCCAGGCCGATTCATCTGGATATGTTTGCCCCAGCTCATATGGATATGTTTGCCCCAGGCCAGCTCATATGGATATATTTGCCCCAGGCCAGCTCCTATGTATATATTTGCCCCAGGCCAGCTCCTATGGATATATTTGCCCCAGGCCAGCTCCTATGGATATATTTGCCCCAGGCCAGCTCATATGGATATATTTGCCCCAGGCCAGCTCATATGGATATATTTCCCCAGGCCACTCATATGGATATATTTGCCCCAGACCACTCATATGGATATGTTTGCCCCAGGTCAGCTTATATGGATATATTTGCCCCAGGCCACTCATATGGATATGTTTGCCCCAGGCCAGCTCATATGGATATATTTGCCCCAGGCTACTCATGAGCTGGGGCAAACATATCCATATGAGTAGCCTGGGGCAAATATATCCATATGAGCTGGGGCAAACATATCCATATATGGATATGTTTGCCCCAGGCCAGCTCATATGGATATGTTTGCCCCAGGCCAGCTCGTATGGATATATTTGAACCAGGCCAGCTCCTATGGATATGTTTGCCCTTGACCAGCTCATATGGATATGTTTGCCCTAGGCCAGCTCATTTGGATCTGTTTGCCCCAGCTCATATGGATATGTTTGCCCCTGCTCATATTGATATGTTTGCCCCAGGCCAGCTCATATGTATATGTTTGCCCCAGCTCAGCTCATATGGATAGGTTTTCCCCAGCTCATATGGATATGTTTGTCCCAGCTCATATTTATATATTTGCCCCAGCTCATATGGATATATTTGCCCCAGGCCAGCTCATATGGATATGTTTGCCCCAGCTCATATGGATAGGTTTGTCCCAGGCTAGCTCTTATGGATATGTTTACCCCAGGCCCGCTCATATGGATATGTTTGCCCCAGCTCATATGGATGTATTTGCCCCAGGCCAGCTCGTATGGATATGTTTGCCCCAGGCCAGCTCATCTGGATATGTTTGCCCCAGCTCATATGGATATGTTTGCCCCAGGCCAGCTCATATGGATATATTTGCCCCAGCTCATATGGATAGGTTTGCCCCAGGCCAGCTCATATGGATATATTTGCCCCAGGCCAGCTTATATGGATATATTTGCCCCAGGCCACTCATATGGATATGTTTGCCCCAGCTCATATGGATAGGTTTGCCCCAGGCCAGCTCATATGGATATGCTTGCCCCAGCTCATATGGATATGTTTGCCCCAGGCCAGCTCATATGGCTATGCTTGCCCCAGCTCATATGGATATGTTTGCCCCAGGCCAGCTCATATGGATATATTTGCCCCAGGCCAGCTCATATGGATATGTTTGCCCCAGCTCATATGGATAGGTTTGCCCCAGGCCGGCTCATATGGATATATTTGCCCCAGGCCAGCTTATATGGATATATTTGCCCCAGGCCACTCATATGGATATGCTTGCCCCAGCTCATATGGATATGTTTTCCCCAGGCCAGCTCATATAGATATGTTTTCCCCAGGCCAGCTCATATGGATATATTTGCACCAGGCCAGCTCATATGGATATGTTTGCCCCACGCCAGCTCATATGGATATATTTGCCTCAGCTCATATGGATATGTTTGCCCCAGGCCAGCTCATATGGATATGTTGGCCCCAGCTCATAGAGATATGTTTTCCGCCGGCCAGCTCATATGGATATGTTTGCGCCAGCTTGTATGGATATGTTTGCCCCAGGCCAGCTCATCTGGATAGGTTTGCCCCAGGCCAGCTCATCTGGATAGGTTTGCCCCAGCTCATATGGATATGTTTGCCCCAGGCTAGCTCATATGGATATATTTTCCCCAGGCCAGCTCATATGGACATATTTGCCCCAGGCCAGCTCATATGGATATGTTTGCCCCAGGCCAGCTCATATGGATATGCTTGCCCCAGCTCATATGGATATGTTTGCCCCAGGCCAGCTCATATGGATATGTTTGCCCCAGGCCAGCTCATTTGGATATATTTGCCCCAGGCCAGCTCATATGGATATGTTTGCCCCAGCTCATATGGATAGGTTTGCCCCAGGCCAGCTCATATGGATATGTTTGCCCCAGGCCAGCTCATATGGATATATTTGCCCCAGGCCAGCTCATATGGATATGTTTGCCCCAGCTCATATGGATAGGTTTGCCCCAGGACAGCTCATATGGATATATTTGCCCCAGGCCAGCTCATATGGATATATTTGCCCCAGGCCAGCTTATATGGATATATTTGCCCCAGGCCACTCATATGGATATGTTTGCCCCAGCTCATATGGATATGTTTGCCCCAGGCCAGCTCATATGGATATGTTGGCCTCAGCTCATATGGATATGTTTGCCCCAGGCCAGCTCATATGGATATGTTTTCCCCAGGCCAGCTCATATGGATATGTTTGCCCTAGGCCAGCTCATATGGATATGTTTGCCCCAGCTCATATGGATATGTTTGCCCCAGCTCATATGGATATGTTTGCCCCAGGCCTGCTGATATGGATAGGTTTGCTCCAGGCCAGCTCATATGGATATGTTTGCCCCAACTCATATGGATGTATTTGCCCCAGGCCAGCTCGTATGGATATGTTTGCCCCAGGCCGGCTCATATGGATATGTTTGCGCCAGCTCATATGGATACGTTTGCCCCATCTCATATGGATGTATTTGCCCCAGCTCACCTCTCCTTTGCCATGCCCAAAATGATCTAGCTGGCCGCACATTGCCGGCGGCCACATGTTCTCCCTCCTACGACGTGTGGTAGCTGGTATGAAGTGTGGCCGCTCGCCTTGGATTCAACAGCCATCCGCGATCTCGCGGAGTTCACGTGGATGGCTGTTGGATCCCAGGCATGCGGCTGCACTTCTTACCAGCTGGCTGTAATGCAGGGTTTGGATCCCCTGTGAAGTGTGTGTATGGAACCCAATGGCAAGCTATGGATAAGGAAATCAGGAGGCGATGGAGAGTAAAGTAATCTTTAGTGAACCAAAAATAGTAGTTAAAGTCCAGAAAATAATACAGTCAATAAGGTTGGAGTGGAATTCATAAAACAAAGTCCCAGAAAGAACAACGGATAATAACGAGGATGATGGCGTGGTCGATGGTACAATCCGGGTCGAAGGGTTGAAGAAGGTGGCGTAGTCGTGGGCACAATCCGGGTCGAAGGGTTGAAGAAGGTGGCGTAGTCGTTGGCACAATCCGGGTCGAAGGGTTGAAGAAGGTGGCGTAGTCGTTGGCACAATCCGGGTCGAAGGGTTGAAGAAGGTGGCGTAGTCGTTGGCACAATCCGGGTCGAAGGGTTGAAGAAGGTGGCGTAGTCGTTGGCACAATCCGGGTCGAAGGGTTGAAGAAGGTGGCGTAGTCGTTGGCACAATCCGGGTCGAAGGGTTGAAGAAGGTGGCGTAGTCGTTGGCACAATCCGGGTCGAAGGGTCAGGAGATACGTGATCAAGGAATACGAGGAACTCTAGGAAAACTGAGGCGGAAGGCACAGTAGAACCTGGATAATGTGCTGGGAAGGAAGGCGGATTTAAATAGGGTTCATGGGATCATGAAAACGTCTCTCACCTGGTTCTCGTAGGTGGAGTTGAGGTACCTGGGTCTTTGATAGGTCAATGGGAGGCATTCGAGGATCTCCAGAGCAGGTGTCCCGCAGTACCCTTAATCGGCCAGCCGAGGGCGCCAGAGTACCTGATTTTACACTACATAGGAGGTTCTGTTCTCGCGCGTGCGCGCATTCCTTTACAGGGCTTGGATCCAGCCGGCGGCGTGGGGCGTCTCCTGGCTCTTCCTCTCCATCCTGCGGACCCGGAACTCGGAGCAACGCGCCACGAGGGACCTCGGGTGAGTAGGGAACCTCTCCCAGCATGGCGGTGTGGGTCGGGGGAAGGCCGCGGAGCGGGGCATGACACTGGCGCTTGTCGTAGGAGGGAGAACACACGACTGCCCACAATGTGCAGCCAGCGTTTAGGGCTCGGGCCACAGCGGGAACCTGCGTTCCCGCAGTGTTCCCGCTGTGGGAGAAGTGTGGGAACGCCATTCCCGCACGTTCCCGCAGGACTCGAGCCCTGCCTCTTCCCATGATAGACTGCAGGATTTCTCATGTGCAGCCCCCATCCTCTGGAACACTCTCCCTTGTACTGTCAGACTTTTCACTGGTTTCCCTTCCTTCAAACACTCCCTTAAGATATTCCTATTTAGGGAAGCCTACCACCCGACACACTAATACACCTCACTGCCCCAACCTGTCCATCACTCTCACCTTGCAGTCCTCTCCTCCTTTTCCACCCCAAACCCGTCTAGATTGTAAATTCCCATGGGAATAGGGCCCTCGTTTCCACCTGTACAGGTTTGTCAAAATATTGTTCGGTCTCAATGCATTGTAACCCTGTCTATATTGTGCCCATTGTTCAGCGCTGCGGAATATGCTGGCGCTTTATAAATAAAGAATAATAATAATAATAAATATTAAAGTAAAATATCAAATTTCAGTAGCAACCCCATTTTTTTTAAAAAAAAACAACTATTTATATTACAGCATATTGCAACTATGAGGCTATTCTTGCAGGATAAGGTAGAGAGTACATAAGACCATACTATCAGAGTTATTCAAAGCGATTCGAAAAGTCACCGCACGTTCGGTGACTTTTCGTTCCCCGCACTTCGGGCCATTCGGAGATCCGAGTTCGCCGACCCTGTTGTGCATTCAGCAAGCCCCGCAGGGCCCCGTAGTGCAGGGAAAACCCGTCGCAAACCCGCTGAACACTCACCGAAACCCGCAGAAACAGCTGGATTAACCACGCCGAACACGCCGGAGAAACCTGACTAGCCGCCAAGCAGCCACCAGAAAAAGCCGACAAGGAGACGAACGAGTTGAAAAAAAAACAGTACACTTGAAAGTTTTAAAATTGAAACGCTGTTTGCCAAAAAACTACTGAACGAAAATGTCTGAAATTTACATATAAGATGCTATGATTATAAAAACGGCTGTTACGGAACAAAGAAAAAATTATTTAAAAAAAAAAAAAGAAACAGAAAAAAAGTTTGCCAAAAAGCCCCCCCCAAAAAATACCTAAAAGATTAAAAAAAAAAATATATAAAAAGAAAGACTTTTTTACTGCAGAATGTAGTGATCAATGATTTATTACAGGGCTCAAAATTTCAAGTACTAAGCTACTAGCCAGACCATAAGATTTACTCGCCACCATTTGCCCCACCTACCCTGCGCTAAACTCCACCCCTAAACACACCTTCTTAAATTATCTTATGAAATTACACTGTTAAAGGTTTTATTCAGAATAAAGTTACAAAAATAAATAACATTAATACCCAGACATCAGACCCTAGATACCTTGGCATCAGACTCCAGATACCCAGGCATCAGACCCAGACAAGTAGTAGCATCCTTGAAGTACAGACTCCTCTCCAACAGTTTTTAGGACCAAATTATTTTGGGGTTTATGCATCCGATATATATAAGTGGAACATAACCTGGCATATGAATAATGAGAGTATTATCACTAGAAGTTAGAAGACCCCAAAGTCGGGTTTCCCCCTTGGATGCTTATAGAGATGAACCCATTAATATTCGTGTGCAATACTTCCATCCCCGCTTTTTCTTTTTTGCTCCTTCTGTATCACCTATTTTTCTTTATAAATAGATTTATTTTGCAACCCCTCAAACGCCTCTGCCTCCACTTCACCAATTATGGCCCCTCACGGCAGTTGTAGTAGCGGCATTGGTTTTGGCGTCACTTCCGGCGAGCTGGCAGCTCAGCAACTTTTTACTTTTCCATATTTACGCCAGTGGTGGGGAACCTTTTTTCTGCTAAGGGCCCCCTTTAATTCATTTCTCTCCCCACTTTAACTATTTTCTCTCTCCCCCAATTCATCTCTCTCCCCCCACAATTCATCTCTCTCCCCCCACAATTCATCTCTCTCTCCCCCCATTCATCTCTCTCTCCCCCCATTCATCTCTCTCTCCCCCTCAATTCATCTCTCTCTCCCCCTCAATTCATCTCTCTCTCCCCCTCAATTCATCTCTCTCTCCCCCTCAATTCATCTCTCTCTCCCTCTCAATTCATTCTCCCCCAATTTCTCCCCCTCCAATTCATTTCTCTTTCCATTTCAACCCGTGGCGTTTATTTCATCCCCCCCACTTACCTCGCGGATAGTAGAATGAGGGGGGGTGATTATCCAGTCGCTGAGGCACGCTGGATTCTCCTTCACGCTGTGCCTGGAAGATGAGGTGAAGGAGGAAGCAGCGTGAATCAGCGAGTGGATAATCCCCGCCCCCTCATCCCGCAGCGTGAATGAGGAAAATCTAGAGTGTAGCAGTAAAGTCTGGTAAAGGGGCTGCGGGAGAGAGAATTTGCAACTCCCCCAATTGTTTTCCTTACAGGGCCCGCAGGCAGGATATTCCCCATCCCCGTTCCATGATGTAGCCGACGTGCCCGGTCTCTTGACACTGCTGTCACTGACACGGTTTCAGGGAGAAGGGTCGAACTTCTTACTGATCTGGGAGTTTTGCTCGGCGCACTCACCTTTGATCCATTTGCCGCACCATGTGAACGGATCATGGGAAACTGTGCCGAGCAAGCATCCCGGATCAGTAAGAAGTTTGACAGCAGCATCGAGACAGTTTTTATGCTGTAGCTGGCAGAGAAAATATGAAGAGGCAGTTGTGCGGCCGGTCGGTGCGCCGGAAATGGCTCGGGCCAAGTCCAGCTATTGCTGAAAGAAAAGAAAAAAAGCAGACTGGCTGGCCCTGAGCACATTTACCGGCATAAAACAAAAACACGGCCTCCACTGGAATACGCAGCGCAAGTAGCACAATATAATTTATCATGCTGCCTGCGGGGGCATTTTCACTCCCTCACTTAATTTCTACTCGCAAAATGCGAGCAGGCGAGTGGAAATTTTGAGGGCTGGTTTATTAGATATTGGATTAAAACGGGAATATTTTTAATATTGAAGCCTATGGGAATCGCCTGAATAAATCGGTCAAATGAAACCACCTGACAGCAGGGCATTTCGGCTACTTTTCACTGCTTTTGTGTTCTCTATGGGGGATTTCACTGCCCTCGAACAGGCACCGTATGTGCAGGCAATTCGCCAAGATTTGGCGAACTGCCTGCTCACTGAATAGCCGAATGGCCAGGAAATGTAGCCGTACGCTGAATTTCAGTGTTCGGCTACATTTCGGGGCCAGATCGACTCTCTTTGAATAACCCTGTATGTAGGAGGGCCTTTGTGACAGGTTATGTGAGAACAGGTTCCTGTGTCGGCACCCAATATAGAAATACAGGAGAGATATTTAAGGGAAGGAAAGATGGTAATGTTTGTCAGTGGCGTCACTAGGGTTGGTGTCACCCGGTGCGGTCACTTATGGTGTCACCCCCCCGAGTTTTACGGATTTTTTCTTTAACTACTCCTACTCCTAAATCAGTACTCCCATATAACACTGAATGCTCATACACACAGCGCACATTACTGTGAGGTTTATTGCTGTGCAGCTCTCTCATATGCTCGCACAAATTTTTGCCAACTGCCAGCAAGTACGATGCCTGTTCGAAGGCAGTGAAAGCACACATGGATATATATTGCCCCCAGCAGCTCTGGATATATTGCCCCCAGCAGCTCACCCATGGATATATATTGCGCCTCAGCTCACACATGGATATATTGCCCCAGACCAGCTTACACATGGATATATTGCCCCAGACCAGCTCACATATGGATATAGCCCCAGCTCTCATGGATATGCCCCCAGCACACATGGATACTGCCCCAAGCACACATGGATACTGCCCCAAGCACACATGGATACTGCCCCAGCTCACATGGATATGCCCCAGCAGCTCACATGGATATGCCCCAGCTTCTCTCATGGATATGTCCCAGCAGCTCTCATGGATATGCCCCAGCTCCTCTCATGGATATTGCCCCAGCTCCTCTCATGGATATTGCCCCAGCTCCTATCATGGATTTTGCCCCAGCTCCTCTCATGGATATGCTGCCCCAGCTCCTCTCATGGATATACTGCCCCAGCTGCTCTCATGGATATACTGCCCCAGCTACTCTCATGGATATACTGCCCCAGCTGCTCTCATGGATATACTGCCCCAGCTCCTCTCATGGATATACTGCCCCAACTCCTCTCATGGATATACTGCTCCAGCTCCTCTCATGGCTATGCCCCCAGCTCCTCTCATTGATATTGCCACAGCTCATGGATATGCCCCAGCTCATGGATATTGTCCCAGCACATGGATATGCCCCAGCTCATGGATATTGCCCCAGCACATGGATATGCCCCAGCTCATGGATACTGCCCCAGCACATGGATAATGCCCCAGCTCATGGATACTGCCCCAGCTCATGGATATGCCCCAGCTCATGGATACTGCCCCAGCTCATGGATACGCCCCAGCACATGGATATGCCCCAGCTCATGGATATGCCCCAGCTCATGGATATGCCTCAGCTCACCAGCTCGTGGATTTGCCCCAGCACATGGATACTGCCCCAGCTCATGGATACTGCCCCCCAGCTCAAGGATATGCCCCAGCACATGGATACTGCCCCAGCTCATGGATATGCCCCAGCTCATGGATTTGCCCCAGCACATGGATAATGCCCCCGCCCATGGATATGCCCCCAGCACATGGATACTGCCCCAGCTCATGGATATGCCCCAGCTCATGGATTTGCCCCAGCACATGGATACTGCCCCAGCACATGGATAATGCCCCAGCTCATGGATATTGCCCCAGCTCATGGATATTGCCCCACCCCATGGATACTGCCCCAGCTCATGGATATGCCCCAGCTCATGGATATGCCCCAGCTCATGGATATGCCTCAGCTCATGGATTTGCCCCAGCACATGGATACTGCCCCAGCACATGGATACTGCCCCAGCACATGGATACTGCCCCAGCTCATGGATATGAACAAGGCCCCAGCAGCTCATGGATAATGGCCCTCCCAGCTCACCTCCTGCGCTGTGTGTTAGCTCCCTCTGAGCATCCGGCGGCGTGCAGCTTGGGCGCTATGTCAGGCACGCTCACGTACCCGAGGGTGGACGAGTGGTTAGCCCTAATAGAAAACAGGAGCCTCAAGTGTTTCAGAGAGATACCAGTCCTTGTAGTGGCTGGGTTAAAAATAGCGAGGGCTGCCCTGTAGTCAGCCAACACAAACCGAGGGTACGTAACGGCAGTGCCAGTATAACAAGAAAAGTACAATGCGGTACCAGTCCTTAGAGTGGCTGGGTTACGCAACAACAGGAGGTGAACCTATAAGGCAGGGACACACGAGGAGGACAGGAACCAGTCCTTAGAGTGGCTGGTGTAAACGCTGGTAAGCACGGACAGAATATCTGAAACCAATAAGGTATAAGCGAAAACAGAGTCGAGTAACAAGCCGGGTCAAGGGGTATAGAGGTACACAAGTCGAGATAGATAGCCAGGTCATACACAGAAAATGGTACAGAGTGAATTAAATGAGCACTTAAGGGTCAGACAAGCAGAACCACGAAAGGGCACTAGAGGAATGTGAAAGCAGGTTTAAATCTAGCGCCCTGCCTGCTGGTTGGTCCATCGCGGTCACATGGGGAGTGGTGACGTCGCGCCGCCGGGAGGGCTAAATCCGGAACCGCCGGCGGCGCGCGCGTATAGTGCGCACACACAGGATGGGAGGAAGCCGCCGACCCCGGAGCCGGGAGGGAGGACGCCGGGTCAGCGGCATGGCAGGACGCCGGGACCTGACAGCACCCCCGCCTCGAGGAACGCCCACCGGGCGGGCAGGAGCCGGACGATCGGGAAAACGACGATGAAACGCAGAGACCAACCTAGGGGCATGAAAGTCACGGGACGAAACCCATGTGCGATCCGCGGGGCCATAGCCAGTCCAATGAACCAGATACTGCAACCGATTGCGTACATGACAGGAATCCAGAATGGACTTGATTTCATACTCGGGAGTCCCATCAACCACCACAGGAGGAGGAGGAGAGTCAGGGCGAGTAAAACGGTTGCAGGAGAGCGGCTTCAATAAAGAGACATGAAAGGAGTTCGGAATGCGCAAAGAGACGGGCAATTGCAATGCGTACACAACGGGATTAATACATCGGAGTATTCTATACGGACCGATAAAACGAGGCGCGAATTTCATGGACGGAACCTTCAAACGAATGTGGCGTGTGCTGAGCCAAACTCTGTCACCCACATGGTAAACTGGTGGAGGTCTATGGAAACAGGTACAGATACTGGAGTTGCTAGGGGTCCGTATTGTCTGGAGAGTGCATCTGCCTTAACATTTTTAGACCCGGGTCTGTAAGTAATGAGGAAGTCAAATCTGGTGAGAAAAAGGGCCCATCGAGCTTGTCTAGGGTTCAACCTTTTTGCTTCAGACAGGTATATCAGATTCTTGTGGTCAGTGATAATGGAAAACGGACAGGTGGACCCCTCCAAGAGGTGGCGCCATTCTTTTAAGGCCAATATAATGGCTAACAATTCCCTGTCCCCAATGTCGTAACGGGCCTCGGTGGGGGACAACTTCCTAGAATAAAAACCACAGGGTTGCATGGGCTTGCCGTCAGCTGGACGTTGGGACAATACAGCTCCTACCCCAGTTTCTGATGCGTCGACTTCTAAAATGAAGGGTCGATTGGGATCAGGGTGGTGGAGGGTAGGAGCAGTGGAAAAGGCCTCTTTTAGCCTCTCGAAAGCCTCCAGGGCACTGGGGGGCCAATTCTGAGTGTCACTTCCCTTTCTCGTCAATGCTGTAATGGGTGCAATAACGGACGAAAAACCCTTAATAAACCTTCTATAATAATTAGAGAAGCCAATAAATCTTTGAATGGCCTTGAGGCCCTTGGGAAGAGGCCAGTGAACAATGGCCTCCAGTTTTTTGGGATCCATCATGAAACCAGAGGAGGATATGACATAACCCAAAAATTGTACCTGTTGGACATCGAATAAGCATTTCTCCAGCTTGCAGTAGAGGCCGTTGGCCAATAGCTTAGATAGGACGAGCCGTACATGTACGTGGTGGGTTTTCAAATCGGGGGAATGTATTAATACATCATCGAGGTAGACCACGACAAAACAGGGGGTGTATTCTCGTAACGTATCATTGATAAACGCCTGAAACACTGCTGGAGCGTTACATAAACCGAAGGGCATAACCAAGTACTCGTAATGCCCTAGCCTGGTGTTGAACGCAGTTTTCCACTCATCCCCGTGTTTGATCCATATCAAATTGTACGCTCCTCTAAGATCCAATTTGGAAAAGATTTTGGAGTGTTTCAGGCGGTCAAACAGCTCGGGGATGAGTGGAATGGGGTAGGCATTTTTAACGGTGATCTTGTTCAACCCTCGATAATCGATACAGGGTCTAAGATCACCCTCCTTTTTCTGAACAAAGAAAAACCCTGCCCCAGCGGGAGAAGAGGAAGGACGAATAAACCCTTTCTTAAGGGAATCAGTAATATATTCCTCCAAAACTTTATGTTCCTTCACTGACAAAGGATAGACAGCCCCTTTGGGAGGCGTGGTACCAGGGAGAAGGTCGATGGCGCAATCGTAAGAACGATGTGGAGGTAGCCTATCGGCCTCCTTTTTGTCAAACACAGGTGCCAAGTCAGAGTATGGGATAGGAATAGTAGTAGTCAGAGGTGGGGCTGTAGGCAAATTCAAGACACTGACGGATAGAGGGATCTCAATACAGGAAGCCATACAATCATCATCCCACCTCGCGATCTGACGAGCTCGCCAGTCAATAACAGGGTTATGACGGGTTAACCAAGGGTAACCCAGTACGATAGGATAGGAAGGAGAAGTAATAGCATGGAAGAACATACTTTCTTTATGACAAAGTCCTATCCCAACAAAAAGGTTCTGAGTTTCAAACAAAACAAAAGGGGTCTCGAGGGGTCTGCCATCGATGGCTTGTACGAGTAAAGGCGTTTTCTTTTCAACAAGGGGTATAGCATGTTTCCGAGCAAAACCTATGTCGATAAAGTTATCGGCAGCACCAGAGTCTACTAAAGCATAGAGCTGTACCGGGTTACGGGAACGCTCCCAGGATAGAGTAACCGGAACCCGGAGTCTATTTTCCAGTTTGGGGGACGAAGGAAAAGTGCCTAAGAGCTGTCCCCTAAAGGCACTTAGGCATGAGAGTTTCCCGGTGGGCCCTGGGGGCGTTTGGGACAGCCCTTAAGTAAGTGACCCCCTAACCCACAGTACAGGCACAAACCCTCACGTCGTCTGCGTTGTTTTTCTATATCAGGGATCTTGGTGCTATCTACTTGCATGGGCTCGGGGGGAGGATGAGTATCAGGGAGCAAAGGTACGGAAAACCGGGGAAACTGTCTAACCGGTGGTCTTTTAGACCTCTCCTTAGTATGTCTACGATGGCGAAGGCGTTCATCGATAAAGGACAAGTATGTTATTAAATCCTCTAGTTCGTCTGGGAGATCTCTGGCCGCTATCTCATCCTGCAGCTCATCATTCAAACCCTCAGAAAACACGGCTACCAAGGCCTCATTATTCCAGTTCAATTCCGAAGCCAAAGATCTAAATTCCAGAGCATAGTCACCCAGGGATTTTGCACCCTGGCGCAAGCGTAACAAGGATTTGGCAGCATTAGTTTTACGCCCCGGGGGGTCAAACACTCTACGAAAGGCCGACATAAATTCACGATAATTGTATACAATAGGTTTATCGGTATCCCAAAGGGGGTTAGCCCAACATAACGCTTTGTCGGTAAGATGGTTGATGACGAAGGCGATTTTGGCACGATCTGTAGGGTAAGACCACGGGGTTAATTCAAAGTGAATGGAAATCTGGTTTAGAAAACCTCGACAGGCGGTAGGATCGCCTCCGTAACGTACCGGAGGTAGTAAGTTAGGACAAGAGGTAGGCACAGAGAATGGTTCAGAAGGAGGAGGATTCACTGGAGGGGAAACCTCTACCTGGGTAGGGGCAGTACGGTTGAGCAGAGTTTGGAGGGCCTGGGCGAACTGATCAAGACGGTGATCTTGATCCTCCAAACGACTTTCAAGACCAGAAAATTGCTGAGCGGTCCCTGCAAGGTCCATGGCCCTTTCGTGATGTCAGGCACGCTCACGTACCCGAGGGTGGACGAGTGGTTAGCCCTAATAGAAAACAGGAGCCTCAAGTGTTTCAGAGAGATACCAGTCCTTGTAGTGGCTGGGTTAAAAATAGCGAGGGCTGCCCTGTAGTCAGGCCAACACAAACCGAGGGTACGTAACGGCAGTGCCAGTATAACAAGAAAAGTACAATGCGGTACCAGTCCTTAGAGTGGCTGGGTTACGCAACAACAGGAGGTGAACCTATAAGGCAGGGACACACGAGGAGGACAGGAACCAGTCCTTAGAGTGGCTGATGTAAACGCTGGTAAGCACGGACAGAATATCTGAAACCAATAAGGTATAAGCGAAAACAGAGTCGAGTAACAAGCCGGGTCAAGGGGTATAGAGGTACACAAGTCGAGATAGATAGCCAGGTCATACACAGAAAATGGTACAGAGTGAATTAAATGAGCACTTAAGGGTCAGACAAGCAGAACCACGAAAGGGCACTAGAGGAATGTGAAAGCAGGTTTAAATCTAGCGCCCTGCCTGCTGGTTGGTCCATCGCAGTCACATGGGGAGTGGTGACGTCGCGCCGCCGGGAGGGCTAAATCCGGAACTGCCGGCGGCGCGCGCGCATAGTGCGCACACACAGGATGGGAGGAAGCCGCCGACCCCGGAGCCGAGAGGGAGGACGCCGGGTCGGCGGCATGGCAGGACGCCGGGACCTGACACGCTAGCCTGGGGGAGCCACGTGACCAGCCGCGATCGGCTGGTCACGTGTTTCCCCCAGGCGAGCGCCGAAGCTGCATGCTTCGGATGCTCGCAGGGAGCGAACACGTGGCGCAGGGTGAGACACCCAGTGGCGTCACTAGGGTTGGTGTCACCCGGTGCGGTAACCCCCCCAGAGTTTTACGGATTTTTTAAACTACTCTTACTCCTAAATCAGTACTCCCAAATAACACTGAATGTTCATACACACAGCGCACATTACTGTGAGGTTTATTGCTGCGGAGCTCTCTCATATGCTCACACAACTTTTTGCCAATTGCCAGCAAGTACGATGCCTGTTGTACGATGCCTGTTCGAAGGCAGTGAAAGCATACATGGCTATATATTGCCCCCAGCAGCTCTGGATATATTGCCCCCAGCAGCTCATCCATGGACATATATTGCCCCAGCTCACATATGGATATATTGCGCCTCAGCTCACACATGGATATTGCCCCAGCTCTCATGGATATGCCCCCAACACACATGGATACTGCCCCAAGCACACATGGATAATGCCCCAGCTCCTCTCATAGATTTTGCCCCAGCTCCTCTCATGGATTTTGCCCCAGCTCCTCTCATGGATATTGCCCCAGCTCCTCTCAAGAATTTTGCCCCAGCTCCTCTCATGGATATACTGCCCCAGCTGCTCTCATGGATAATGCCCCAGCTCCTCTCATGGATTTTGCCCCAGCTCCTCTCATGGATATACTGCCCCAGCTCCTCTCATGGATAATGTCCCAGCTCATGGATGATGCCCCAGCTCATGGATATGCCCCAGCAGCTCATGGATATGCCCCAGCAGCTCATGGATATACCCCAGCAGCTCATGGATATACCCCAGCAGCTCATGGATATGCCCCAGCTCATGTATTTGCCCCCCAGCTCATGGATACTGCCCCAGCTCATGGATATGCCCCAGCTCATGGATACTGCCCCAGCACATGGATATGCCCCAGCTCATGGATTTGACCCAGCTCATGGATATGCCCCAGCTCATGGATACTGCCCCAGCACATGGATATGCCCCAGCTCATGGATTTGACCCAGCTCATGGATTTGCTCCAGCTCATGGATTTGACCCAGCTCATGGATATGCCCCAGCTCATGGATATGCCCCAGCTCAAACATGGATTTGCCCCAGCTCATGGATTTGCCCCAGCTCATGGATACTGCCCCAGCTCATGGATATGCCCCAGCTCATGGATATGCCCCAGCTCATGGATTTGCCCCAGCTCATGGATTTGCCCCAGCTCATGGATATGCCCCAGCTCAAACATGGATTTGCCCCAGCTCATGGATATGCCCCAGCTCAAACATGGATTTGCCCCAGCTCATGGATATGCCCCAGCTCAAACATGGATTTGTCCCAGCTCATGGATTTGCCCCAGCTCATGGATATGACCCAGCTCATGGATATGCCCCAGCACATGGATATGCCCCAGCTCATGGATAATGGCCCAGCACATGGATATGTCTCAGCTCACCTCCTCCTGCGCCGCGTGTTCGCTCCCTCTGAGCGTCCGGCGGCGTGCAGCTTGCGCGCTCGCCTGGGGGAGCCACGTGACCAGCCGCGATTGGCTGGTGACATGTTTCCTCCAGGCGAGCGTTGAAGCTGCATGCTTTGGATGCTCGCAGGGAGCAAACACGCGGCGCAGGGTGAGACATCCGCCCTTAGGGTGACGGTGTCACCCTAAGGGCGGGTGTCACCTGGTGCAGGCCGCACCCCCTGCCCCCACGTTACGACGCCCCTGATGTTTGTACAGGATCCCTGTTTTTTGTTTCTATCTCTTGGTAGTCAGAATTTTTGCTTGTTTACATGAGTTGCACTATGTATAGTGTTTTTTAAAAAGTTATTTTGGAATCGGTTTTATGAGGAATAAATGTCACCATTTCCTGAATATTTATCTCTCTCTTACAATATGAAATCTTTGTCGATTTCGTAGTTTTCCATAGGCATTCTCTGACCAGGGCAGACTGACCCAACGGGCATTCGGTGGTAAAATAAAACAAATAAATACAGTTAAGTAAACAAAAATATATGCTTTTTCCTACAAGCAGCGACATTGCTTATATTCCCCTGTATTAAGTTAACAATGCTGCTGTGCTCATATATTTAATCAAATATATGTTAATATATTTAAATTGATTTTAATAGCATTTTAATACTATATTTGATATATTTTATTTAACAATATTATAAATATTTTACTTAAATAAATATTAATGTACTGTATTTTACATATATTTAATAAAAAGTTAAATATAATATTTTTTGAGTTTTATTGCTATAGAGCTCTGTCATATGCTCATACACACTGTACATTAGTGTGAGTTTTATTACTGAGGACATCTAGGATATACTCACACACACTGTACTTTACTGTTGGCAGTATTACATACTGCCCGTTAAAAGTGGGTCGCTAAGGACGAGATCCTGCACCCGCAGATTTCTCCTTAGCGTCCCCATTTTAGCTCCATATTACAGGGCAGGCGCTGATTCTGCTGCCTGCGCCGTAATGCAGTGCTAAGCCTCAGGATGCTCGAGGCAGCGCTAAGCGCCGCTCCAAGCATCCCCTCCATGGACTCCGTTGAGGCTTCCACTGCCTGTCACATGACCTGCAGGATCTCGCCTCTTGTGAGATCCTGCAGGACGGCGGAGTGATCGCGGAGGGAGACTGGAGGATTTAAGTCCCCCAGTCTCTCTCTGCTCCTGGTGGCCAGAAGCAGTGGCTCAAGTTGACCTTCTCGCCACGGGATGAGAAGTGAGTATCTGTTTTTTGTTTCTTTTTCAGCTGGTGCTGACTGATTCTGCAGAAGTGGAATCCGTTACCACACAATGGAGGCGCAATGGATTCCCCAATTTGCTGCTGGGCCCAAGTGGATTTTCTTAACTCATTAAAATACTTTTTATGAAAATTGTGTGAAGAAATAAATTCTTTAACACAACAATCTACGTGTGTGTGTGTTGCGTTGTATGGGTGGGGTTTTGTATGGGTGAAGCCTGCTGTGGGCATGGCACAAGGGGCTCCCAAGATCTCCTATTGCCCGGTGGCCCCATTAGTTTTTAGTCTACTCCACCTGTTGTGCGCCATTATATGGCAGGTATACAAGCTATTTGTGCAGAGAAGTCAAGATTCGTCATGATAAAACCCCCTTACAATACCCCAAATAAACCTATTGTCATTCTCCATTATTTGTGTAGAATTAACAGAGCCAGTTCTAATATAAGAAATATTATCATGGAAATTACAACCAGAAATAATTGCAGTTAATTGAAAATCCAATTCCAGTATATTGTCTAATCTGCTCCAAAATCAATGTCACTTCTATCAAGAACAAATTCAATTTTTTTTGGAGAAAGTATTTTTATCAGTAAGGATACATTGAGATTTCTCTCATTTTCAAGTATCGCAAAACAGAAGCGCCACGGTCTCCGTCAGGAGGGAGCCCAGGGGAGCCCAAGCACTCCACGAGGTCACCACAAAGCAGGGACGCTGCCAGCCCCAAACACCAGCAGGAAGAAGAAAAAAGCAGGACCTCCAGCGGAGTAAAGTGATGAAAAGTTTTTATTCAGGGACAGCAGACCCCATGAAAAAGCAGTGACGTTTCCACCCGAAGGTCTTAATCATACAATGATTAAGACCTTCGGGTATAAATGTCACTGCCTTTTCATGGGGTCTGCTGTCCCTGAATAAAAAATTTTCATCAATTCACTCCGCTGGAGGTCCTGCTTTTTTATTTTTCCTGCTCATTTTCAAGTATGTCCTGGGTGGTGAGTATGTACCATTAGGTGACTTGCCCAAGGACACTTACTGGAGAGGTGCTCGTGCTCAGAAACAAAAAGGTGCAATGTGTTCAAATAATTTTATTAAAAAAGGGACAATATAAAAGTGTAGGGACATTGGAACCCTACTTAAAAGATTGACTCCCATACCGACACCGTATCCATAATTGTGTTCGCATTGGCTCAACATTATAAGGTCCATTCAGAGCTGCCAAATCTTTCCATCAGGTGATGGCAGAAGAGCCGACCTATAGGAGAAAGACAATGGCAGCATCCACCAATTGAGTTTGTTGCTCTAGATATACAGTATATATATATAGTGTGATCCCAAACGTCACAGGGGGCGCTGTAGCATGTAGCATGGTCCTCCAGGGCAAATATCGCACACACAGTCTCTTTAAAGGTGAAATCTTCCACTCTTTATTGCAGCAACAGCATCAAATAAAACAAAACATTTAAACCAACCTTTGGTTTAATATTCCTCTCCCATCTCAGGAGTAGCACCACCCTGTGCTTCTCAATCTCTGTGTCTGTCAAGCTCTCTGTGTCTCATTCTCATCTTCCCCTCCCTCAAGCAGAAGCTATTTATTCCCTTAATTGCAGGGACACCTGCAGCAAAAACAAACACATTCCCTCCTGGGGGTTAACGCCTACAAGTTAAACAGAATACAGGGGGAATACACAGACCAATCCATGTACTTTGTCATTATATATATATATATATACACCCACGCACAAACCTCATAGATACATATACAGTATATACCCACACAGACCTCATATGTACAGTATACCCACTCAGACCATATATATCTACTCAGCCTCATATACTCACTCGGACCATATATACCCACTCAGTCGAAGGGTCCTGTCTCGGGGATCGTGCATGCGCTGCAGATCCCACCCCACTTAAGTTGAATCTTTCCATCTCCTGCCGCTCAGCACCGCAATGTGACGCCGGCTGAACGAGGGAGATGCAATAAACTGTCTACACTGAGCGCATCTCGACGCACGTCACTTCGCTCTCAGTGTATCTCTGGCTTAATGTTGCTTTAACAAGTAGTAGTAATGTAAAATGTTAACATTTGTCTGTCACTTGTGGGGTTAAATTGTATTTATGTTTCAAAAAAGCCTGTTTGGTAACTGTAACAAAGTGATTTAATTTTTATCTCAATAAATGTCTTCTTAGTATTGTACTACTTTATTTCTAGAACCCATACAGATTCCGAAGCGCTGTACAAGTTACAATCAGTGCACACGTGTTTTGATTGCCTGGACTAGGATACAAAAACTATATTTGAACAAAATAAAAGAAATAAAAGGATCCTGTTCCAAAGAGAAGTTATAAATAAAAAATGGGATTGGGTTTAGAGATACCAGAGAGGAGAATAAAGCTCGGCCAGTCACACCTTGTGTATGTTTGATGATTATGCACTTCCCATCCCATGGATCAGTCTGTGTGTGTTTCTTGGTGTTGTGTTCCTTTTCTCATTCTGCTGTGTCTTAGTTTTGTAATGTATGAAAAGTCTTGTGTTGTACAATAAAGTGTTTTTATACAATGGGTAGGGGAAACCAAACAAAAACATCAAATTTGACACATGGAGAAAGATGGGAAAAGAGGACACTACACAATCTAAGAGGAGTGGGGTGACACATAGAGGTGAGAGTAAATAGCAGAGTGTGATAAGTAATGGGGTGCATGGGGGCTGTATGGGAGATAGATCAGGAAAGGTACAATGGGGGATTATGGGGTGAGATGATAGATTTATCTAAATAAATGCATTTTTAGAGACATTTTATCAGGCTGGGGACACAGTTACAAACTTACCACCTCTCAATGTTTCAAGGTAATTTTCACTGCTATATTGTCAATGTTTACATGTTCATCAAATGCTCCAGCCTGTGAATGTATTCAAATCCAGAACTAGCAAAAATGTATTTTTAATTTCAACCATGACAACTAATTCCCCAAGTGCACAACTGTGACACAGTGAGGCACAATATGAATCCACCCGGATAAAAAGGCTTAAAAGAACAGACTGGTTCACAGTTGGGATTGATTGTTGTGCCAATATCAATGAGAAGTGGATGGAGCCTTTGCCATCATTTAATCTTACAACACATGGTAGTGAAGATGGCATGGGGTCGACATATTGCAGAGTTAAATTACAGCAGACCTTTAACCATCTGAAAAATGGCACCTTGCCAATTCGAGAAGAAAAAATGCATGTTTAAATGGTTCAGCAGTTTTGATATTTATAATATTATATTTATACCTGCTGTGAAAATAAATGATACGTTCACTCATTCACACTCATTACAAGTTTCCAAAACAGTTTTGAACAAATTTATTTATTTGCAAAGTATTTTACCAGGAAGGATACATTGAGATTGCTCTCATTTTCAAGTATGTCCCGGGTTCAAGAACATTGAATTGTTACAGAAATACAAAGTAATAAAATGCAAGATATTAAAAACAAAACACAAATATACAGATTAACACAGAAAATAAATATGTAAGTAATATAGTCATTATGTTACAGGTGCAATCCGTATTGAGGTATGTTAATAGGGAGCTCGAGTAACTTAAGACTGGGGGAAGATTTGATGGCGTCTGGGAGGTTATTCCGTAATTGCGGTGCTCTGTAGGAAAATGAGAATCTTGCCACTTTCTTTTTTTATTGTGGTATTGCAAGTAAGGTGCAGGTCCTGGATCGGAGGTTATAGGATGAGGGAACTGCTAGGGGAAGCAGCCTATTCAGGTAGGGTGGTAGCTTCCCAGAAAGTCTCTTAAAACACCAGGTTGGAAAGGTGAAGGGTACGTTTAGACTCCAGCGACGGCCAGTTTAGCTCTTTTTTTTACTACAATGTAGTAAGTTTCTGAAGGTGTGTTTGCGGGGTCGCTGCATACACTACATCTCCGTATTTAATAGCCAGCAAAAGCATTTGTTATACAATCTGCTTTCTTACCGCGGGGCTCAGGCAGGATTTGTTTCTGTACAGGGCACCTAGTTTGGGGTAAGGTTTAGATGAGAGTTTTTTTGATGTGGGGGCCAGAGGATAGATATGGGTCTAACCACATACCTAGATATTTGAGAGAAGTGACTGTGGTCAGCGTGCCATTTGATTTTGTCCTCACACGTAGATGGGGATTTTGCAATTTATGTAGTTTTGGTGCTGTTCCAAAGAGCATTGTTGCAGTTTTATCACTATTTAAGAAGAGTTTGTTACCTTTGATCCACTTTTCTACCTCTGTGAATTGTTCTTGCAGCACGGCCTCCAGCTGTGGGAGATTTGGTTTACTGGTATAGATTACAGTGTGGTCTGCATACATGTGTACAGTTGAGGCTTTGCAGACATTGGGCAGATCATTTATGAATATCGTGAATAGTAGGGGGCCAAGTATTGAGCCTTGGGGTACACCGCACGTGACTGGGAGGGGGAGGGAAGTGCTGTCAGAAATGGACACATTTGATTGAAACCAGGTTAGCGTGTGATCACCAATGCCAGAGTTTTTAAGTTTTTGTAAAAGGATGCCATGGTCTACTGTGTCAAAGGCCTTGGCAAAATCAAGGAAGATGGCTCCAGTTAGGTTTCCTTGTTCCATCCCAGCTTGGATATCATTGCAGACTTTTAAAAGGGCGGTTGTAGTTGAAATTTAAAAAGATGGAAACAATGCACTAATGCAATTTAAAAGAAAAAGAGAGTGATGGGCATGCAAAGAAATATCAGCTTCACAACAAAGGTAGATAATGGATACAATTGCAACTGCTCTTGGTGTGCATCATCTTCTGCATTGTGTATTTGGAAAGCCCCAAGGCTGCTCACCCATTTGTGTCTCATGTTTGCCCTCTCCCAAGACCTGCTGTAATAGACATTGGTAAAGGGATATTCAAGTTGTGTACACGTCTACCATAAACAGATTGAATCTTTGAAAGACTTTCCAGGTCCTCCTGACATTGTTTACCTTTCTAGCTTAAAAATATTAATGGGGTTAAGAGGTTTGTGTTTTAAAAAAAAGCTTTTTGGCTCTTTACTCCGTAACCGAATATCAGTGTACTTCCCCATACAGAACAGCTGGATATCTTACCCTTACTCTAAATACGTTACAGTTACAAGTTTTTATAAAGCACTAACAAGTTCCGTAGCCCTGTACAATGGGTAAGACAGAATAACAATATACATAGACGTTACACACGCAGAGAACAGTAGGAGAGAAAACCCTGCTCGAGAGTTTACAATCTAAGAGAAGAGGGGTGACACGCAGTGGTACCCAACCAGCGGCCGGGCTACAACCATTGCCGGCGGCCGTTCGAGGTAAGAAGAGCACTCAGAGGAGCCTGGCAGAGCGGGAGAGACAGCTGGGGGGCAATATAGGTGGGCTGGGGGCAATATATTTGAGCTAGGGCAATATGAGAGCTGGGGGGGCAATATATGAGAGCTGAGGGCAATATATATGTGCTGTGGCAATATATATATGTATGAGCTGGGGCAATATATATATATGAGCTGTGGGCAAAATATATATTTGTGTGAGCTGCGACAATATATATGTATGAGCTGGGGGGGCAATATATACAGTAATGTGTGCTGTGTAGAAAGAAAATGTGGACTGCTCAGTCCAAAATGCCCGGGCCTATATTTTGTCCCAGTCATGGAGACCGCGATTCACAGCCCTGGATTGTGTGGGATGTATTCAAAGGACATAATCGGTGGATAGATTAGAAGTCTTTTAAGATCCATATCTTATCTCGACAACACAACAGACCCCTTGCAGCCGTATCTAAATCTTCACTCCTTCACCCATTGACTGTTAAATAAAGTAGAAGCTAAACCACAGTTGTAAAGTAAAACTTTTCACAAATTTTAGTAAATGTTGTATCATGGGAAAATTCCACGTAATGGAAACAGGAGATAAAAATCGAATTTTATTCTTTTTACATGAAATTACTTCAAACAAAGAAAACAGCAGCATGTTTTTTACAAGGTGCTTTTGTTTGTAATGCACAAGTAATCTTGTTACAGTGTAGGTTTATTTATTTATAAAGGATTTTACCAGGAAGGATACATTGAGATTTCTCTCGTTTTCAAGTATGTCCTGGGTTCAAGAACATTGAGTGGTTACAGAAATACAAAGTTACAGTTACAAGTACTTATACAGCGCCAACAAATTCCATAGCAGACTTACATGATACATGAGGAAATAACCCTGGACATCAGATAACTGTCCAGGTTATATATCACTTTAAACAAAAATCTCAGGCAGACATCCCATGAGCTTACACTCTAAGGGACTAGGGTAACAGAAACAAATGGGAGCAGAGGGAAGGTGAAACTGGTGGTCAGAGGGATTGCATGAAATGGACCGGATTTTTTTGGGCTTAGTAAGGGTGATTAGAGAGAAAAGTGGAGACAGCTGGAAAGGATGCCTGAAATTAGGGACCAGCTCTGGGAGGGGAGGAATGGAGGTCACTCTGTGATGGAGAATGCTGTGGAAAGTGAATGAGGTTTGTGATAATGCAGATAGCCCCAATTAAACAAACATGAGGGGGAGGAGGAGGATGAGGAGGGAGGAGGGAAACACAGATTTTTTCTATCTGAAATGGAGGGAGTTTCAAAATATTTCAAAAAGCTAGTCAGAAAATAATAAATGCAGACATAAAAATACATTTGCAAGATCATGGCAGCCTGGGGTATGATGTCGTACGCCTTTGTTGAGATGGTGGATACCTTGAATGCTTGGTTCAGGGCAGCAGAGGGGAGGAATGGAGGTCACTCTGTGATGGAGAATGCTTGAATGCTTGGTTCAGGGCAGCAGAGGGGAGGAATGGAGGTCACTCTGTGATGGAGAATGCTTGAATGCTTGGTTCAGGGCAGCAGAGGGGAGGAATGGAGGTCACTCTGTGATGGAGAATGCTTGAATGCTTGGTTCAGGGCAGCAGAGGGGAGGAATGGAGGTCACTCTGTGATGGAGAATGCTGTGGTAGTGTCCCTTTAATCTTTTGTGAAACGCATTTAGCTTCAATGGAATATTATTTCATGATTTTTTTCTTTATTAGTAATACTATGAGTAAATGGCATTATTGATTCTGTGCTGCTTTCTTTCTCCTTCTTAATAAGCTTGATTTTTTTATGCTCAGTGTGATAGGTCAAAGGGAGAACCATGAGAAAAAGGACTTCTTGGATGTTCTTCTTTCCTGTTAAGTGCAAGCCTCAAAACAGATTTTTGACTTTGATTCAACTGTAAGTGTCAGAGTATCCTTACTGCATTACAAAGTTGCAATTTTTTTAAATAGATTTTGTGCCACATTGTGCATTACAATTTTATAGATAAGAAAACTGGCGTTTTAGAATAGATCAACAAAAGATGGGCCATAGTTTAAGGACATACTGTTGGCTATAACAAAAAATAATCAGATTTTACGCCTGTGGCCCAGAACTTTTTAATTACACCCCTTCCAGGCAAGAGATCCCGTATCATGTAATCACAAATGGGGTCATGTGGGTGTTCTGAGTGGCAGCTCAGGGACAGAATGACCTTACATTTCCTTTCAGGGTCTGCAGAGGAAAGAGACTGCAGGCAACATCAATAGGATTTATCCTCGGTATAAACAGATGGGGAGATTTCAAAACACATCTCTGCGCGTTAGGTACAGGGACACTCAGGGAGATGACTGACATGCTGGCATCATACAATAAATGAATAAAAATCTGTTAACAACCAATAAATTATATAACCAAGCATTTGGGAAACAAATGGCCCACATCACACATCTCCATAGTCAAATTAATAGAACATTAATTAAAAAAAGAGAGTGTGGAACACCATCTCTTTCCATTCTAATTAGTGGCATAAAACCATTATGGAGTCAGTTTAACCTCTCTGGCGGTGTTCCCAAGTGTGTCTCTGGGGTTAAATTTCACCGCTGAGAGCGGTAACCCCAAGACACACTTGTATACATCACCTCTCCCTGCGGTCCCTCGCTGATCTCTGCAGTCTCCTCCGGTGATCGCAACCTCATACTTCCCGAGGTGCGTTCAATACCTCAGTCGCTGCAAGTGCTAAGTTAGCAACTTGCCATTGAACGCCGTTCAGCGACTCAGCGCTCAGCACTGCTAATTTAGCACTTGCAGTGACCCGAGGAGATGCTGCGAGTAGCTGAGTGTGACGTATTAAAGATGGCCGCCGCCATGAAGCAAGTAACAATTCCGTACAGCAATGTTAATTTTGAGGTTTTTGTTCACCAAAGCACAAAATATGTATTTATTATTTACCTCTGCACATAGACATATATTACAGTTCAATTTATATTTTGTTTCAGAAGTAAACACAACGTTTATTCAATAATATTGTGTCATTTGTGGTGTGTGCATACAAAACGGAATTGTGCTGACTGCTTTTATTTATTATATTTTGTCCGAGTGATACGAAAAACAATCTACATCTTTCATTAAAAAATCGGCCATTTTGGATTCAAAATTCGCATCCAAAGCGTTCAACGATACTGCTGCAGCTGCTGAGGTATTGAACGGGGCTCTGGATTCCTTCTCGCGAGGAGGAAACCAGGAAGTAATGAGGTCGCGATCACCAGAGGAGGCTGCGGGGACATCGAGGGAGCGCAGGGAGAGGTGATGTATCCAGCGGCATCCCAAGTGTTGCTCGGGGTTACCGCTTCCAACATAGGAATTTAACCCCAAGCCACACTCGGGATGCCGCTAGGGGGGCATTTTTTTTTCTTACCGACTTTAGACAAGCAATTTCAGAATAAATAGACCGCCAGGGAGGTTAAAATGTATCCTCAACTCTAAATCTGATCCCAGAGAAAATGCAATGTATTGATTGCTCAGTCTCACTTGAGGTGTTTAAGGAGCTTATGCCTCTATCAGAAAAGTTTTGATTTTTTTTTTTTTAAATACAGCTTGAGCACCCCTTATCCAAAATTCTCAAGTCCAGAACATTCTGAAAACTAGAATTTTTGGAGCCTTCCTGATTTTAGAAATTCCAGACTAGGGTGCTCCAGACAGGTGTTGTCGCATTGTAAGTAACCCAGCTCCTGAGTAGGGATGAGCCGAACACTCCCCGAGTTCGGTTCGAGCCCGAACCCGAACTTCCCATTTGTTCAGGACCGAACCCGAACCCCCATGCAAGTCAATGGGGCTGAAAATTCGGTTTTTTAGAGTGCCCTCCAAGAGGGCATATATGCTACATATTTGCCATAAAAGGTGTATGGGGGTCCGGGTAGTGCCCTGGGGGACAGGAAACAAGGACAAAAAGTTTTAAAACAAACGTTTTTAAAGGGACAGTGAGTTTTCCATGAAATAAGGGTTAAAAATAAAAATGAAAAATTCCTTCAAATATCGTGCCTAGGAGGTCCCCATAACCTGCCCGTGAAGTGGCGGATTTCTAGGATGTATAGAAACACTTAAAAACAAATAAATGACATTTCATATGACGGTAAATGCTTTTCCTTTAATCTATCCATAAACAACTGCTTGGGGCGGCAGCCTGTATGAAAAGACATTTTAGGACGCGCAGAAAAAGTTTAATGTTTTTTTTGGGCTAAATTATTGTGAAACTTATGCAGGCTTTGGATGAAAGTAACAATAGGTACTTTAAAATTGGGCTTTTAGCATTGGCAACAGTGCCGTCACACCGTAACCCCTCTGAGGATATGAATCTGATACAGGCGTCAATGGCAGTGCACCCAGATATTGTGCCTTTAGTGCCAGGCATGCAAGTACTATCATACAGTAACCCCTCTGTGGTATTGTGGAAGAATGCAGGGGTGGACCATGTGGTCCCATATTGAAAAGTTTTTTTGTTTTTTTTAATGGGCGTCAGTGCAGCCAGATATTGTGCCTTTCATGGGAGCAAGTGCCTTCACACGGTAACCCTTTTGTGGTATTGTGCAAGAGTTCAGTGCTGGAGGTTTTGTGAATGCAGAAGAGGACATCCCCTATCTATTCCATTACTTCAGCATCAGGGGATTGATAGCTGCTGATCCAGGACTGATTCATTTTTATAAATGTCAGCCGGTCTACAGAGTCGGTGGACAGACGCACTCTTTTGTCTGTGACAAAACCTCCAGCGGCACTGAACGTCCTTTCGGAAAGCACGCTAGATGAAGGGCAACCTAGTAGCTGCATCTGCAGATCATCTGCTGGAAAGGTATCCAGGTCTGCCCTTGCCCCTAGGTAGTCCTGCACCATATGGTGAAGACGCTGGCAATGGGTGCCTACATTTGACGTCCCTGGGCGTCGAGGACTAAAAAAATGAAAAAATGCATCAGTCAAGCGGCCCTGGCCTTCACCGCTATTCCTCTGATCACCTGCAGCCTCAGAAGCACGTGTGTCAGCACTTGGTAATCTAACAGTGCCTGGAAACGTGTTACACAAGTTTTGATTTAAAGCGTCCTCAAGTTTTGTCATCCTGTGCTCCCTCTGTGCGGGCAGGATGAGCTCTGCAACTTTCCCCTTGTATCGTGGATCAAGAAGGGTTGCCAAACAGAAATGATCCCTCTCCTTGATAGCACGAATCCTGGGGTCCTTTAGCAGGCTTTGCATCATTAGGGAGCCCATGCAGCGTAGGTTGGAGGTGGCATTAGCTGCCGAGTCTTCCTGGTCAATGAGGATGACCGTATCGTGCACTTCCTCCTCCACATCTATAATTCCCTGCAGAGTGTGCTCCAGCAGGAACACTAAAGGAATTGTGTCACTGATGCATGCACTGTCCCTGCTCACCATCCTCGTTGCCTCCTCAAATGGTGACAGTACAGTGCATGCATCCTTGATCATCAGCTACTGCGGGGGGGAAAAAAAAAAGTTGACCTGAACCTGTCCTTGTGCCATACTCACACAGGTACTCGTTGATGGACCTCTGCTGCTTGTGCAGACGCTGCAGCATTGCTAATGTCGAATTCCTCCTGGTGGGCATGTCACAGATCAGACGGTTTGTGGGAAGGTGAAATTCTCTTTGAATTTCTGCCAGGCGAACGCTTGCTGGGAATGACCATCTGAAGTCGCTGCAGACTTTTCTGGCCTGGATGAGAAGCTCTGGCAGCCCTGGGTACTTGGTTAGGAAACGCTGTACCACCAGATTTAGGACGTGTGCTAGGCATGGTACATGCGTCAATTTACCCTTGCGTAGGGCAGAGAGAAGGTTGCTGCCATTATCACAGACGATCATTCCCAGCTCAAGCTGGCGTGGTGTTAACCATCTCTGCACCTGCCCCTGCAGAGCTGACAAAATTTCTGACCCGGTGTGGCTCCTGTCCCCTAAACAAACCAGCTCAAGCACAGTATGGCATCTTTTTGCTTGAGCCATTGCGTAGACCCTGTCAGGTGTCGGTTTAACTGCCACTTCGCCAGAGACAGAGAAGGAGGAGGAGGAAGAGGTGGTGGTGGTGGAACAGACAGACCTCATACAAGCAGCTTTTTGGAGGCGTGGTGGATGAACAAGCTCCAGCACAGAGCCCCGTCTTGGATCCCTGCCAGCTGCAATCAGAGTTACCCAGTGTGCCGTGAAGGAAATGTAACGACCCTGTCCATGCTTGCTGGACCACGTGTCTAAAGTGACTTCACCTTGCTGCTGACTGCCTTTCCCAATGACTGGATAACATTGTCTTCCACGTGCTGGTATAGTGCTGGAATGGCCTTGCGTGAAAAGTAATGGCGTTTTGGAACCTGCCACTGTGGTACAGCGCATTCAGCAAATTCACGGACGGGAGCAGAGTCCACCAGCTGGAAAGGCAGCAGCTGCAATGCGAGTAATTTTGCTAAGGTGGCATTTAGACGCTGTGCTTGGGGATGGTTGGGACTATATTTTTTCTTTCGCTGCAGCAGCTGCGGCAACGTAATCTGACTGCGTAAATCTTCAGCTACTGGGATGATGTCACATTGTGAGGAAGGACCTGCTGGTACATCCATTACTGTAGCATCATCCCTGTTGGTGGAGGTTGTAGGCAATTGCATGGCAGGACATACAGTGTGGGTAGAGACAGATGAGGAGGAGGAGGACCTACGCAAAGTTTTGCCCCAACGGGATGTGTGGCACTTGTTCATATGTTGCCTCAAGCATGTGGTACCCAAGTGTCCGGTGTTTATCCCACGCTTCAGCCTCCTCTGACATAGATTACAAATAGCAACGGTGGGGTCTGCTACACAGTTCTTAAAGAACTCCCAGACAGCAGAGTTCCTGCATGTGTTCTTTGAGACAACAGCGCTCTGCACCGGAGCAGTTCTGACATGTGATGCCTTGGACTGGCTAATGCTATGGTTGGTCACAGAGGATGTTGTGCCTCGTGTTTGCTGTGCCTCCTCCTCCCCCTCCTCCTCACTTGATTCCTCAGTTCGATCTGGCACCCAGGTGGAGTCAGTGACCTCATCATCATCAATGTCATCTTCACCCCCTATCTCCTCGTCACTGGAGCCAACTTGGCAGTATGTTGCAGCTGCTGGGGCAAAATGAGTGCCAGTTATTTGTGTGTCATCACTGGCACCCCCTTCCTCTAGGTTGATTATACTCCCTTGCTCAACCTCAGAGATTGAATCAGAGCACTGTACTTGCTGCGCATCCTCAAGCAGCATGTCACTCTCATTGTAGTCAAACATTTCAGCTGACACCTCCATGTGTGATAGCGAGGCTACGGCAGGAGTAGCTGTGTACATGGAGGCTGCATTAGATGCTTTGGCAGCTGAGGTGGACTGTAAAGCACTAGAAGCCTGGCTGGCAGAGGACTCCGAGGATGAGGATGGCCTGGTTAGCCAATCCACCAAGTCCTCTGTATGTTGCTGCTTCTTAAGATGGCCAGCACCAGTTAGAAAGGACAAGCGTGCCCCTGCAGAGGATGCACCACGTCCACCACGACCAGAGGCACAGCCTCCCGACACAGGGGCTGCTTGCCCTCTTATCTGTGGCTGGGAGCGTCTGCCTGTCCTTTTTGTTCTTTCAGACATGGTAAGTGATATATAGATTAATATATACAGAACTCTGATTCAACTCTGGTATAAAGATTTAAATAACTCTGGTATAACTCAGTGAGACACACTGATAGCTGGCAGCCAGTGACAAGAGACAGATCACCTTAATTCCCAAGTGTTTTAAAAAAAATAGTGAGCCCCAAAATACAGCGTGGTACTTTTTGTATGACGAGACACAGATCACCTTAATTCCCAAGTGTTTTAAAGAAATTAGTGAGCCCCAAAATACAGCGTGGTACTGTTTGTATGACGAGACACAGATCACCTTAATTCACAAGTGTTTTAATGAAATTAGTGAGCCCCAAAAATAATTGCTGGCTGTGTAACGAGACCCAGAAGATCACCTCAATTCACAAATGTTTTAAAGAAAGTTGTAAACCTCAAAACAAATTGCTGGCACAGTGACAAGACACACATCACCTAAATTCCCTGATATTTGGTCGAAATAAGACCCCCCCAGTAGCGTGGCAGACCGGCAGTAACAACACACACAACTATCTTCTTTGAAATCTCCTCTGAAATGCGTCCAGAAGCGCTGCGTTGAAACCTTATATAGTGTGCTGCGGGACTTAGCTCTGTGAGCCCATGATTGAGCGGTGATTGGCATAGTGTTTAACCAGTCTTGCACCAGACCTGTGGTCAGGTGCAAGGCTGTAGCCAATTACGAGCTTCAGGCAGTGGGAAAATGCATTGTGGTCTATTGTAGTCGAACATGGGGTGAACACCCGGAAATGTTCGGGGTTCGTGATCTGCTCGAACAGGCTAAGTTCGGGTCGAACCCCGAACCGTCCGAACCCGAACAGCTCATCCCTACTCCTGAGTACTGGAGCAGAACGCGGAATAGACTGGGAACCTCTGGGCAGCTCCAGTGTGTGTGAGATACTTCCAAATCATGACCGTGGAGTAACCCCCTACAGTGCTCCCATTTTGCATACACGGTGGGATGCGGTCGGTCGGGTGGCAGGAGCCGGAGGACAAGTCACGTGCCCAGTTGGGGGCCGAAGGCACCCCAACACCATGTGCGCTGCTGGCTGTGTGAGGTCACACAGCATGATTGGACCCTGCACAGGAGGACCCCACCTCTGGCAATCATTCCCAGAGCCAGAGGCTAGTGGTGGAGGAACATTGACATTTTTGACAGCCAGACTGTAGCTGCTGAGACCTGTGCCCCCTCTGGCCAGCTGCAGAGATCTGTGTGCCCCCCCCCGAATACAGAAACGTGTGGAAAAAACAAAGGTAAAAAAATAGTCCTGAATCTTTTTTAAAAAATTATATATTTTTTTTTACATAAAATCCTATGGGATTTGCCTGTTTAAACCTGTTGAACAAATCCCGTTTTGTAAAATAAGCATTTTAGCATCTGAAACTGTAACCTTATTTGCTTTGCGCACAGACCGCAGAGCACGTCCCACAGTGAGTGATTGGACACGAGCACCGGCGATCGCTGATGACCTTTCACCTGACTGCCGACGCTCACTGATTTTGTCAGAGTGCCGGCGGTAAGGTGACAGGTCACCTGCGATCGCCGGCGCTTGGATCGTGTCCAGTCACTCACTGTGGGACGTGCTCTGCGGTCTGTGCGCAAAGCACAGATTGCAGTGCAGCACCCACAGCTACCGGGCCACCAGAGAAGTAGAGGATTCTGCCAGGCCTACCGAGGTGAAGGGTACTGGCGGCTATCCATGGGATGCGGCCAGCTGGGTTCCCCCTCCTTGACCCCCCCTTCTATACCACCAATATTAATCCCCCTCCCTGCAAGAGAAAAAAAATTAAGCAGGAGAGGGGGCAACTTTTGTATATTTAAAATATTTATATGTGCCACACTGTTCGGGTCGGCAGGGTAGGATGGAGGAAGAGCGGACCCCAATATGCAGAACCTCGATATAGTTGGTGTGAAAGATATTCCCAGAGCACGGCCACGTTTGCAGGAGGGATTCAATTCGGATAATCAGATAGCAACGAGAGGCAGATAGATAAGCGGCAATCGTCAGGAACGGTGGTGCAAGCAGGAGGACAGCATCCAGCAGACTGGGGAAAAGGAATAGCACTAAATACACAGAGCGCTATACTACAGCGTCTGTGTCAGGCGAGAGCCGAGTTTAAATAGTCCCGGGTCACAGGCCCCGCCCCGCAAGCCAATCGAGCCGGTGATGTCACTCTCGGGTGTCCACCTGTGACAGAAGGTAAAAGGAGGCCATAGCCGGCGTGCGTGCTGCTAGGAGAACAGAAGGACCGGCGACCAGATAAGAAACAGCAACGCACGGCCCCACGAAGTGGACCGCGATGGCACCGTGGCACACCGAGGCGGCGTACAGGTAGGTGAGTGCAAGCAGCCCGACAACGGATCCCTGACAGTACCCCCCCTGCGCAAGCCGCGCCCTCCTGGGGCGTACAGGACCAGGTAAGTGAGGATAGCGACGATGGAAAGCACGAAGCAACACAGGAGCATGAAGATGAGACACCGGTTCCCAAGTCCGTTCGTCAGGACCATAACCCTTCCAGTGAATAAAGTATTTCAAACGACCCTGACGCCAACGGGATTCTAATACAAGTTGAACCTCATATTCCACATCACCATCAACAATCACAGAAGAAGAGGGAGGAGGACTACGAAGGGAAGCAAAAGGGTCAGGGAGATACAGGATGGCAACGATAATCAGAAGGCAACTGGAGACGAACCGCAGCAGAACCAACCAAGGAGACTATAGAAAATGGACCAACGAAACGAGGACCCACATTTTTAGCCAGGATCTGTAGACGGAGGTATTTTGTTGACAGCCACACCTTTTGGCCCACCTTATAACAGGGTGTGGGTGAACGCAGTTTATCAGCATGGTGTTTATTACGGATTTGAGAATCGGCAAGAGTCTGTTTAGCCTGGCGTAGACGATCATGAAGGTCCTTGATACGATGTTCAGCAGATGGAGATAGTATATCAACAGGTAGATCAGGAAGGCACGAGGGATGGTAGCCATAATTAAGGAAAAAAGGGGTTTCATGGGTGGCATCATGAGTTGTACGCAAATTCAGCCAGGCTAGGAAAGTCAACTTAATCATCTTGTAAATGGGAAATATAGCATCTGAGATACTTCTCCAGCGTTTGGTTCGTCCGCTCAGTTTGTCCATTGGATTGCGGATGATAAGCGGTCGAAAGATCCACATGGATTCGGAGAGCAGTACAAAAGGAATTCCAAAAATGTGAAATAAACTGAGACCCTCTGTCTGACAGGATGTTCTGAGGGATGCCATGAATCAAAAGATTTCTTTTTGAAACATGTCAGCTGTCTACACGGCTGTTGGAAGTCCTTTTGTGGGAACGAAGTGAGCCATCTTCCTGAGACGATCAACAACGACGGCAATTCGACCACAAAGTCAACAGATAGTTGTGACCAAGGTCTCTCCGGTACCTGTAGTGGAAGGAGAAAACTCATCGGTTTTGTAGTGGGGGGGTCTTCTGTCGAATACACATGTCACAGGACGAAACATAAGCTTTGACATCGGTTGACCATGAGGGCCACCAATAGGTCCTGGAGAGTAATTTACAGGTTTTTCTGATACCCAGATGACCTGCCATGGGGGAATCGTGAACCATCTGTAATACCTCTATTCTTGAGGGTTCCGGAACATATATGCGATTCTGATGTTTATGATAACCATCCGTAGAACGAGGTAGCGAAGGAGGCGTAAGAAGACGTATATGATCAAGGAGCGTGGAAGTGACTGCCAAGAAATGTCTGTTCTGTAATACTGTATCTGTGACACTTCAGGAGAGCAGATCGGTTCATACAGTCGGGATAAAGCGTCCGCTTTCATGTTCTTTTGTCCCGGTCGGTACGTAACATGAAAATTAAAGCGATTGAAAAAGAGGGCCCATCGAGCTTGTCTAGGCCTGAGTCTTTTCGCGGTCTTCAGATATTCAAGATTTTTATGATCTGTGTAGATCGTAATCGGATGTGTAGTGCCCTCCAACAGATGTCACCACTCCTCTAGAGCATGCTTAAAAGCAAGACGTTCTCGTTCACCAACGTCGTAGTTTCTTTCTGCAGGTAACAACTTATGTGAGAGAAAAGCCACAGGATGTAGTAAACCATCAGTCTCTTGTCGCTGAGAGAGAACAGCTCCTGTGGCGAGCTCAGATGCATCTAATTCAAGCACAAAGGGTAATTTAGGATTAGGTATACTGAGAATAGGTGCTGTACAGAACATTTGTTTTAGGTTTTGGAAGGCCTTTTCTCCTGCTCTGGTCCAGAGAAAGGCTTGCTGGGTCTTGGTAAGTTCAATCAGGGGAGCAGCAGTATTAGAAAAGTTTCTTATGAATTTACGATAGTAGTTTGCAAATACCAGGAATCTTTGCCCCTCCTTCACGGATTTGGGTATAGGCCAGGTAGTCACTGCTTTTAGTTTCTTTGGATCCATCCCAATGTGGCCTGGCGTGAGGATAAACCCAAGGAACTTCATTCGCGTGGCTTCAAAGACACATTTCTCCAATTTTGCATATAAACAATGTTGGCAAAGGCGAGAAAGAACCATGTGCATATGTTGACGGTGTTCATCTAACGAGGAGGAATACACCAGGATATCATCAAGGTAGACAACCACACATTGGTCTAAGAGGTCTCGGAACACGTTGTTGATGAAATACTGGAATGTTGCAGGCGCGTTACACAGTCCGTATGGCATGACCAGATATTCATAGTGGCCATATCTTGTACGAAACGCTGTCTTCCATTCATGCCCCTCACGTACACAAATCAGATTATATGCTCCTTTTAAGTCAAGTTTCGTAAAGATTCTTGCTGTTCGCATATGTTCCATTAATTCAGGTATAAGAGGTAACGGATAGCGATTCTTGACTGTAACGTGATTTAGCTCTCTATAATCGACATACGGACGAAACCTGCCATCTTTCTTGCCCACGAAGAAGATACCAGCTCCTGCTGGGGAGGTTGATGGTCAAATAAATCCCTTTTTCAGATTCTCCTGTATATACTCATAGAGGGTTTGGAGTTCAGGTTCGGATAATGGGTAAATATGCCCATATGGAATAGGCGCCCCTGGTAACAAATCAATGGGACAGTCGTAGGACCTGTGTGGAGGAAGCCTCTCTGCTTCTTTCTCATCGAACACATCGGCATATGGTACATACACCGCGGGAAGTGAAGTATTGTTCATCGGAACCATATCCTTATCCAATATGTAATAGAGAGAACCAGAGGGAGTCTGTAAACAAGTCGTACGACAGAAAACCGAAGAAAAGGCAAACCGTCCTGTTTCCCAATCAATGGTAGGATTGTGGTTACGAAGCCATGGGAGACCAAAAATTATCAGAAACATAGAGGTAGGTATGTATGGAGTGGACCAATAGACATAGTTAATGGAACGGTTTCTTGTGTTACAGGCCCTGACTGTAATGATGAGCCGTCAACCACATGGATGCTTACAGGCTTTATTTTCTCAACCAGAGAAACAGTATGAGTACGAGCAACGGTTATGTCCATGAAAAAATTACTCGCCCCGGAATCCACCATAGCGAGCAGCTCCATTGTCTTCTTCCCCCACTGTAGACAAATGGAGAGAGACAAATGAGGCATAGGGGTGGAAAAGGGATTAGGAGCGAGTTTATAGATACAATGGTATGCAGGGTTACCTCCTCTTGCAGATGTTTTACCGGGGCAGAAGCCAACTTGATGGCCGACTCTCCCACAGTATAGGCAGAGGTTCCGTTCACATCGCCTTCTAGCCTCCTCAGGAGGTAAGCAACCGCGGCTGACCCCTACCTGCATTGGTTCTTCTGGTGGAGCAGAAAGAGCTAACTGGCTCGGTACGGGAGGCAAGGCTCACATAGGATATGTAGGTGGTCTCTGTACAGGATGTGGTACCGGAGCCCACTCTCTTTGTCTTTCACGTAATCGCCTATCCTTTTGAATGGCCTGATGGATGACTTGATTGAGCGTAGGCAGAAGACCAACTCGGGCAAATTCATCCTTCAGAGTGTCTGACAATCCATGACGAAACTGGTCGGTCAAAGCAGCTTCATTCCAAGACGTTTCACCTGCCCACCTGCAAAATTCGGTTATGTACTCCTCTACCGGTCTCTTTCCTTGGCGAAGGAATCGCAGAGTGGTCTGTGCAGTACTGGATCTAAAAGGATCGTCATACATGTCCTCCAGAAGGGACAAAAAGGAAGGCCACGTCTCCAAGGCCGTATGTTGTGTCCGGATGAGATTATGGGTCCATAATTGAGCTTCGCCAGTTAGCAGGGCTATCACTGTATGTATCTTGATGTAATCAGAATAATATGTCCGTGGCTTAATAGCAAACAGTAACTCACAGGAAGTGATGAAAGTATGGAAAGTCTCTCGCCGTCCAGCATATTTATCAGGCATTGGTACTCCCGGTTCTGGTGCTTGGGCCCCCTCAGGAGGACAAACATTGGGGGAACAGGTGGTTGCAACTGCCCTTGAATCTGATTGTGACTGGTCTGTAGTTCTTGGACTGTATGCGTTAACATAGAGACCTGTCTGGAAATTGTGTTTATTGCGTCTGCAAGTTCTGCGAGGTCCATGGCGGCTGTAGTATAATGTTAGGGTCGGCAGGGTAGGATGGAGGAAGAGCGGACCCCAATATGCAGAACCCCGATATAGTTGGTGTGAAAGATATTCCCAGAGCACGGCCACGTTTGCAGGAGGGATTCAATACGGATAATCAGATAGCAACGAGAGGCAGATAGATAAGCGGCAATCGTCAGGAACGGTGGTGCAAGCAGGAGGACAGCATCCAGGAGACTGGGGAAAAGGAATAGCACTAAATACACAGAGCACTATACTACAGCGTCTGTGTCAGGCAAGAGCAGAGTTTAAATAGTCCTGGGTCACAGGCCCCGCCCCCGCACACCAATTGACCCGGCGATGTCACTCTCGGGTGTCCACCTGTGACAGAAGGTAAAAGGAGGCCATAGCCGGCGTGCGTGCCGCTAGGAGAACAGAAGGACCGGCGACCAGATTGGAAACAGCAATGCACGGCCCCACGAAGCGGACCGAGATGGCACTGTGGCACACCGAGGCGGTGTACAGGTAGGCGAGTGCGAGCAGCCCGACGACGGGTCCCTGACACACACATTACTGGGGTTTTATTGCTGTGGATTCTGTGATACGCTCATACACACTGCACATTACTTGGGGTTTTATTGCTGTGGACTTTGTGATACGCTCATACACACTGCACATTACTGGGGGTTTTACTGCTGTGGAATCTGTGATACGCTCATATACACACTGCACATTACTGGGGGTTTTATTGCTGTGGAATCTGTAATACGCTCATACACACTGCAGATTACTGGGGGTTTTATTGCTGTGGATTCTGTGATACGCTCATACACACTGCACCTGGACAGTTATCCTATGGGCAGGGTCATATTTTTATCATGTATCATGTACGTCTCCTGTTTGTGCTCCCCTATTGTAAAGCACTGCAGAATATGCTGGCGCTGTATAAATGCCTGTAACTGTAACTAACTGCACATTACTGGGAGGTTTATTGCTGTGGATTCCTTGATACGCTCATATACAGCAAACATTACTGTGAGTTTTATTGCTGTGCATTTCTGTGATATGCTCATACACACCACACATTGCTGTGGAGCTCTGTGACATGCTCATGCGCACCGCTCATTACTGTGCATTTTATTGCTGTGGATTCTATGATATGTTCGTACACATCGAACATTACAGTGAGTTTAATTGCTACATACCCCTGGGGTGTAGGGAATATATGGTTAAATATGTGAACGTATGGCTGTGTGTGTAAATGTATGTATTTGTCTTTAAACAGGCTGCTGTGCGTAAAATTCTGCACCTGTGTCCTTGTCTCAGTCCAGCGTTGCCCCTTTGCCCTGCATCCAAAAGGCTGGTATTGCTCCTAGAATCGCCACAATATCTTCTGCCTGCACTCCACAAAGTAAGAATAGTGAATAAAGCATCGTGAGGTACAGGTAGGAGACTAAATATTGGTGCTGGCGGTCCAATTTTGAAATATTTTTATATGTTAAAATCGGTACATTTATTGAGTCCCCTGGCGGTATCCCGAGTGTGGGTCGGGCTTAAATTTAAGTGCTGAAAGCGGTAACCCTGAACCACACCCAGGCTGATACATACCTGTCCCTGCACTCCCTCGCTGTCATCTCGCAGTCACCTCCGGCCGTTCGCGGTGTCCTACTTCCTGGTTTCTGTCGCGAGTGGCTGATTCCCTGCACTTCGGGGACGCTGCAGTGAATAGTGAATTCACTGCAGGGTGCGGCAATTTGATTCCCCGAAGTGCGGGGATCAACAGAGCACTGAAATGTCAGCGACATTTTGGTGCTCTATGAATGACCCCTATAGTAATGATATATTTTGGCTGAATGCGTGAGTGTGTGTGTGTCTGTGTATGTATGCATAAGGGTGCGTGAATATGTATGTATGTATGTATGTATATGTAGATATAGGTTTGAGCTTTTGGGTGCACACCCTAATGCAATAGGCTGCGCACGCTTATGCTGCTATCCTTATCTTCCTGGTGGGATGATAATTTCTCCCTCTCTGTTCCTTGCTGAGGAGGGGATGGGTGGGATAGGGATTGAGGTCGTTTACAGAAACAGACGGTGTCACAAAGCAAGGTGAAAGTGCAGAGTATTCAACTGAAAAGATAATAAATGTCATAATTTGGCAAGCTTTTACAAAGGTTTAAACAAAATCCTGAGGCAGTTGGTAGAAGATAGGATGTAGTTAAGGTACAATTGTATCCTACAAGGAATTCACTTAGAAGTGTATAGAACACCACAACGCACTTTAATAAGCCTTTATTACACAGGTTTTATACAGGAAGTATCCAACCAAATAATGAAGCTATCATTCTCAGTGTACATGCATAGGTAGTCTCCTGCAAACTAATGTTTTTGTTTTATTTAACAATGTTCTCTCACTTGGTTATGGGTGCCATTACAATTTTTGTTGTTCATAAAACCATGTAATTTACCTTCCTGTTTAACACTTGCAACAAGAGAATTTGCCCATATGCGTTTTAAGGCATTTTTTGAGTGTTGTCAGTTATAATGAGGTACCAAGGCAAAATATGTGCCCAATCCTGATGTACGCTGAATGGCAACATGCCCAGACTCACTGATTGTACTTCTAATAGGTTGCTAAGAGCTGCACTCCTGTCACAAGCTGCTGTTTTCTGTTTTGCCTGTGCTGATTGCCAGCACGTAACTCAGGACATGTGTCACAATGACTGGTGACAAACTGTGACCCGTCAACGTGCTCTGTCTCTTATGTCACTCAAAGCTATCTTATTTCTCTCGCATAGACATCGTTTGTGTTAATGGTATGGCCTCGGACCCAGGCATTTTACCCACGCTTGTCAACAAAATTATACAATTGCATTTCACAACTTTAGTAAAATAGCTGTGGGTGTTAAGCGGGTTATAGTCCTAGGAAAGTCACATCTTATACTAGAAACTAGACTACTAATGAATTGCAGGATCCAAAGGACTGAGGTACTAAGTGGGATTACATTCTCCATAGGGTAAGGCCAATCCAAGTTAAAAAAAAGTTTAAAAGCAAAATGTATTTTTAAACATACAGTATATACATATATACACATATATACATACATATACATACATACATACATATATCTCCTTTCACACTTGGTCCAGCACCCTCCAATGTCTCTGGTTACTTGCCTGGTGCAGCCATCTCGGTTTATTATGTATACGTAAACGATATGAGACACACGCAGGGGCTTCCAAAAAATATATGAATAACCTTTGTGATAATATTGTTAATTTTTTTTCTTGAGAAAGTATTTTACCAGGAAGGATACATTGAGATTTCTCTCATTTTCAAGTATGTCCTGGGTGGCGAGTATGTACTGTTAGGTGTTTTGCCCAAGGACACTTACTGGAGAGGTGCTCTTGCCAGGATTCAAACCACCACAGTCTCCATAGATGCGACGTTTTGGCTCTGTCCAAGCCTTTTTCAAGGTAAATTATACAAAGATTGAAACACAATATATATATATATACGTGCAAAGGAAGTATTTAACTCACCACCGGCGTCGTACGTCCCAGAACGGAACACCAACCGAACCCGCCGGAACTGACGTATCGGCAAACTTCAAGCAAAAATCAACAAAGTCCTCAGGACAACTCAAATTGTATATAAATTAATCAAAAGAAAAAAAGGCAAAATGACTCCTTGTAATACAAGAGCCGCGTTGTCTACACTGTGTAACAATTAAAATGTTGATTAAAAACAACAAGGATGACTGATGTATTTGATAATTGGGAGCTATGACATCAGAAATCAGAGCCCACAATGATCAAATACAGAAGGTTAATACTAAAAGGATGCTTTATTCTTTTTTGTCCTAACATCACATAGCCATCAGTCATCCTTGTTGTTTTTAATCAACATTTTAATTGTTACATAGTGTAGACAGCGCGGCTCTTGTATTACAAGGAGTCCTTTTGTTTTTTCTTTTCATTAATTTATATACAATTCGAGTTGTTCTGAAGACTATGCTGATTTTTGCTTGAAGTTTGCCTATACGTCAGTTCCGGGTTCGGTTGGTGATCCGTTCTAGGATGTACGGTGCCGGTGGTGAGTTAATTACTTCCTTTGCACATCTGTATAAATTGCATTTGAATCATTGTAAATTTTCCTTGAAAAAGGCTCGGACAGAGCCGAAACGTCGGATCTATGTAAATTTTAACAATCTTATAATAAAGTTTATTATTTTTTATTGGAAGTCCCTGAGTGCATCTCACATCATTTACATATATATATATATATATATATATATATACACACATATATATATATATAAATTATGCATTATTCGATTGATTGCTGCAGTGAGGAATCCCACACGCAGTCTAATAGCAAGCAAATTCTACCATACTGCAGGGAAGCACTTTTCTACAGGATATATAAATCCATTCACTAATTTAGACAATGTCATAAAGTGCTTCCTTATAATATGTAGAATTTATATGCTGCAGGAAATCACAGTTTTAAGAGATTAACTTCCAAAATGGCCCCAAAGTGTGCTGAAATGTGGCGAAAAGCAAAGCCCTGAAATTGCACGCAATTATGGTGCTTTGGGAATGAACCCTTATTCATTGAAATGATTTGTCCGTACTTTCAGCACCCTCTGGAAAGCTCATGAGTTAATCAGTGAACTGATTTCTATTGGCTGTGAAAGTGCTTCCCTGCAGCAAAGCTGATTAGTGAATTGAGCTCTCTACTGTGGTATATTAATTCTACACACTGCAGAGAAGGACTTCCACATAGGACATAGAAAACAATACACTACAGACACAAGGTCATAGAAATGAAATACACATGTCTAACACAGCTTGATCTATGAATGTGCATCTCTGCAGCAGCAAATAAATTCTACTCAGTGCAGGGAAAAACGTTACAAGAAAAAAAGGTTGTCATTTGCGCTTACCCCCAATCGGAAAAAGAAAACATTGAGAGGAGCAGCAGGAAAATGACCTGATGGGGATACAACAAAATATAGGGAAAAACTTCCACATAAATCATATAAGTACTAGGTATTCCTGCTGATAATGCATTCTAAAATTTCCAACAACTTCTAAAAGCAATGTAAGAAGGAGAACTGCTAACCTGGAGTACCTGGAAGCTGGAACCCAAAGACCAAATTCACCCACTTGATGATCACCATTAGGAATGGGCCAAACACCCCCATTTTCGGTTCAAACTCGAACATCGGAAAAGTTCGAATTCGAACTCGAACGTAGTGCAAGTCAATGGGGGGGGGGGGGTCAAACTTCCGAAAATGAAAGTGCCCTCCAAGAGGACATATATGCAAGATATTTGCCATAAAAGGTGTATGGGGGTCAGGGTACTGCCCTGAGGGACAGGAAACAATGAAATTTAAAAAAATAAATAAAATGTTTTTAACCCTTTCACTGTTGAGTGCTGAGCCATTTCACTGCTGTGCGCTGAGCTAATTTTTACCGCTTTTGCTCATGTTTAAACGTGATTTGAAGCCATGGGAAATGTTTGACCAACAACGAGTGGGAAATGTTTGACCAACAACGAGTGGGAAATGTTTGACCAACAACGAGTGGGAAATGTTTGACCAACACAGAGGACAGGGTATAGCTGAAATAGGCCAGACGGTATACAAGGATGCATTCTAACACAAGCCCAAATCGATCAGTGTTAGAGTGGTCAGGGATAGAGAAAACGGTACACAAGGGGTATCTATCATATAAGCCAAAAATCAATCAGAGTTAGAGTGGTCAAGGAATAGCCAAGGACTGGTACACGGGGGTGGTTCTCATACAAGCCTGGTAACAACGGAGACTGAAAAATCAACCAAGTAGTGAATCGCCAGGAGACGCTCAGCACTGAGGGAAGCAAACTCCACGACAGGGCGATGAGCCGGATCGCGCTGTCTGTATTTAAACCCGGCAGGTGCGTGTCATCATGCTGCACCCCGCCTCCTGACCAGCCCTCTCAGCTCCGGTAGCCGGCACAACTCCTGGCACCCGGCTTGTCGATGGCGCTGCAGGGTGCCGGGGCCTCTGAGCCCCAGACGTGACAGATACGCTCATACACACCACACATTACTGAGAGTTTTATTGCTGTGGAACTGTGTTATGTCCTTTTTTGTTTTGGAAGGGGGTGAAAAGCTGTTACGGGTTGAGGAAGTTTACGGGGGGCCCCATCGTGAGGTTCAGTAAGGGGCCCCATCATTTCTGATGGCTGCCCTGTATGCATCCGGTACATTGGTCAGTGCACCCAAATATTGGGCCTTTGGTGCCAACTAGTGCCCTCACACCGTAACCCCTCTGAGGTATTGTGGAAGAGTGCAGGGTTGGACCCTGCGGTCAAATATTGAAAGGATATGCACCGGTCACATTCAAGCGCAGAAAAATTGTGTCTTAGTCGGTGGTGCACGACAGCGAGAATCTAACAGGGTTAGAGATACAAATTGTGGCCGAAAAGTAACCTAACAGTGAAATTCAGCGTACGGATACCTTTCCTGGCCATTCAGAAAGCAGTTAGTTCGCCAAATGTTGGCGAATTGCCTGCACATACGGTACCTGTTCGTTGCCTGATTGAGGGCAGTGAAATCCCCATAGAGAAGCACTGCTTTGTCTATTCAGAGAACACAAACCAGCAGTAAAAAGTTGCCGAAATGCCCTGCTGTTCAGTGGTTTCATTCGGCAGATTTATTCAGATGAATCCCATAGGCTTCAATGTTAAAAATATTCCCATTTATTATTATATTGTGCAGTAAAGAGTCTCTTTATCTTTAGATTTTTTAGGATCTTTTAAGCATTATTTGGAATTATTTGTTTTGCAAAAAAATGTTTTCGTTTTTTTTAAAATCATATATTCATTTTTCTGTAACAGTACTTTTTATTATCATTCATTCATTGGATGTTATGTGTAAATTCCAGACATTTTCGTTCAGTAGTTTTTTTGCAAACAGCGTTTCACTAACGGTCGAACTTTTCGCGAACATCGCAAAAAGTTCGAAGTTCGTCGAACTTTCGAACGGCCGATGTTCGAATCGAACCGACAGCCCATCTCTAATCACCATCAACTGGAGAGGATTTTGATGAGCTCACCTTCACTTCCAGCGATACAACATAGAGCAAGGATCTCAAACCCCCCCCCCCGATGTTATAAACCTACAATTCCCAGAATTCTTTCAATGCAAATGATGGCCAGAGACTCATGGGAGTTGTAGTTCAGAAACATCTCGGGAGCTGAAGTTTGACAGCCCTTGCATAAAGCAAGGATCTCGAAAGCCCCCAGATATTGCAGACTTACAATTCCCAGTATTCTTTGAATGGAGAGATTGTAACCTCTCCTAAAGAGCTGTGTAATGCATGCTAAAAATAATACTGCCCGCTTTATATACTTACAAATGTTGTCTGACTTTCTCTTCGTGTGGGGTAATGGAAACTCAAAATAATTTATTCTTCCAGTTCAGGGCTCAGCAACCTTAGCCCCCTATATTTATTGGAACTGCATCTCTCATGATGCTCAGCTATTCATTAGATTGGCTGAGCCTCATGGGAAGTGTAGTTGCAAAACACCCGCTGAGCTAAGGTTGCTGTCCCTGCGCAAGATGATAATGTGAGAACTTTCTACAAAAATATAGTTACCAAGGAACCAGTCTTAAATAGGGATGAGCCGAACACCCCTGTGTTCGGTTTGCATTCGAACTCGAACAATTTCAAAAGTTCGAGTTCGAACACGTATCGAACTCGATGCAAGTCAATGGGACTCAAAAGTTCGATTTTTAGAGTGCCCTCCGAGAGGGCATATATGCTAGATATTTGCCATAAAAGGTGTATGGGGGTCCGGGTAGTGCCCTGGGGGACAGGAAACAAGGACAAAAAGTTTTAAAAAAAAAACGTTTTTAAAGGAACAGTGAGTAAAATAACAGGGTTATCCAAAGAGATCCGAATTGCGTGAGAAAGGTAACCGAACGCTGAAAATCAGCGTTCGGTTACCTTTCCTGGCCATTCGGCTATCCAGAGAGCAGGCAATTCGCCAAATCCTGGCGAATTGCCTGAACATACGGTGCCTGTTCGGTGCCTGTTCGAGGGCAGTGAAATCCCCATAGAGAAGCACTGCTTCGGCTATTCAGAGAACACAAACCAGCAGTGAAAGGTTCCCCTAATGCTCCGCCATTCGGTGGTTTAATTCGGCAAATTTATTCAGGAGAATCCCATAGGCTTCAATGTTAAAAATATTCCCGTTTTAATTCAATATCTAATAAACCGTTCATTATAAAATTCTGCAGCAAAGAGTCTCTTTATTTATAGATTTTTTAGGATACTTTAAGCATTTTTCAGATTTTTTTTAATTTTTTTTTTTCAGTTTACTTATTTTTTTTGAAACAGCCCTCTTTATTATCATTCCCTGGACCTCCTGTGAAAATTTCAGACATTTTCGCTCAATAGTTTCTTTGCAAACAGCGTTTCTTTTTCCCAGATTCATACAAACGGTTTTGCTAATTTATTCACTGCCTCCTCTACATCACAGCTGCTTCGGCTCTGTGTGATTCGGCTCATGTTCGGCTCCTGTTCGGCTTCTTCAAAGGTTAATCCAGATGTTTTTGCTTGTTTTCAGCGTGCATTCGGTTAGTTTTCGTCAGGTTTGCGGCAGCTTTTCCCTGCAATTCGGGGACCCTGTGCTGTTTGCTGAATACACCGCAGGGTCACCGAAATGCAATCGGCAAAAGGCACCGAATTGAAGAGAAAGAAAAGTCACCGAACGTGCGGTGACTTTTCGAATCTCTTTGGATAACACTGTAAGGGTTAAAAATAAAAACGAAAATTTCCTTCAAATATCGTGCCTAGAAGGTCCCCATAACCTGCCCGTGAAGTGGCGGATTTCAAGGATGTATAGAAACATTTAAAAACAAAAAAAGGACATTTCAAATGACGGTAAATGCTTTTCCTTTAATCTATTCATAAACAACTGCTTGGGGCGGCAGTCTGTATGAAAAGACATTTTAGGACGCGCAGAACAAGTTTAGTGATTTTTTGGCTAAATTATGGTGAAATTTATGCAGGCTTTGGATGAAAGTAACAATAGGTGCTTTAAAATTTGACCTTTAGTGTCGGCATGCGGTCCTATATTAAAAAGATATGAATCTGGTAAAGTCTTCAGTGCACCCAAATATTGTGCCTTTGGTGGCATCAAGTGCCGTCACACCGTAACTCTTTTGTGGTATTGTGGAAGAGTGCAGGGTTGGACCCTGCGATCCAATATTAAAATTATATGAATTTGGTAATATAGGCGTCAGTGGCAGTGCACTAAAATATTACTGTGCTATAGTGTATGGCAGGATGGAAGCGCACCAGCAGTAACAAGCAGCCAAATATACCAGACAGGGGCACAGAGCGAGAGTAGTTGTTATAACAAAACCAGCTCAACAACGTTTAGGCACTAGTACTGCGCTACTGTATATGGTGAGAATTGGCACACACCAGTCCCGGCTGCTCTGCATCATCACGCCTCGCCCTGCCCCCTGATCACTCACAGCTGCGCCTTGTGCCGCCGGAGCTTCTGGCATTCGGCCAGCTGACGACACCATGCATCCGGGGCCCCCCCGATCGCCACCCGGGGCCCTGGATGTCACAATATTACAATCCAAACACAAACGGGTTAAGTAACCAAATTTGTAAGAAGAATAATTAATGCAGCATATGAATCCTCACACTGCCGGGCAGCACCTTAAGGCCCGGTTCACACCTAATCGTTTTACAGCGTGTTCCTGCACGCTGTAAAACGCATAAACAGGGAAATCCCATTATTTGCTATGGGACCCGTTCATACCTGGGTGTTTTACAGCGTGCAGGAACGTACTGTAAGGATTGGGTCAAACAAAAGCATTTTTACACGCGAACGTAAAAAAGTGCGTCCGAACGCATTGACGTATTTTTTCACGGAATACGCGGAAACGGTCATACGATGCGCATTGTTGTGCGTGATTTTTTACGGATCCAAACCAGGAAACTTTGGGTGTCTGGACGTTATGTTGGCCAGACACGAGCAGGGTCTGACGTCTCCAAATCACACACACACACCGCTAGCGGGCGCAGCGCACTCTGTACGTCAGTACTAGAGGTTCTGCGTTCTCAAAAAAATGCATTAATTTTCCACTTGCGTTGCGCAGCCGGACTTTCGTGCGACCGTACTTCGTATATTGGCTGTCATTGCCCATCATTTGCTGCTAGTGCGGCCGTAATTAAGTGCGCCAGAACGCACGTTAAAAGTGCGCTGGTCTGACCCCAGCCTAAAACGTCCTACACCCAAAGAAGTACAGGAGCGTCTTTGTGGCGTATTGCAGCGCGTTCACTCTGCAGTCTATGGGCGTGAACGCGCTGCAATGCGCGTTCGCATGTTTTTTACGTATGCACGCTACTCGCGTTAAAAAACGCACGTATTGCGCACGTAAAAAAAACGCAGGTGTGAACCCAGCCTTACAGTATAATTAATGCAACATATGATTCCGCACACTGCCGGCCAGCACCTCTACAGTTTGTGGATCCAGGAATCCGGTGAATATTAGAAAGAAAATAAAAAGTTTTATTTTATGTTGCTGGGGACATTTAAAAATGTCCTCCGATTTTTTTTAAAAATGTGTCGCCTTACCTTAGCCTGGTGGTCAGTGGGGGCTCCCTGTATCCTGGTTGGGCGAAAGGGGGTGTCTGCCGTGGCTCCCTCCCTGGAGTCCCTGCGCCACCTCTCTGCCACATGCACCCGGCTGGCCAGCCCACACAGTCGCAGCTCTGTAATTTTGCTGCCGCATGCTCCTCAAGTCAAGGGGTCCTTGGGAGGGAGGCTCCGGCGGGCTGCCCTCTACAGTGCCTGATTTAGAGGGCCTCGTCTGCCTGATGTTTTAGCAACAAGAATGTTTTATCCCATAGTTTTCAATGTTAAAAATATTCCCGTTTTAATTCAATAGCTAATAAACCATTGCTTATAATATTCTGCAGTAAAGAGTCTCTTTAATTTTAGATTTTTTAAGCATTTTTTATACTTTTTTTTAAAAAAAAAATTCGAACTCGAACCGAACACGCCAAAAAGTTCGAAGTTCGCGAACTTTCGAATTGCCAAAGTTCGAGTCAAACTCCGAACCGATCGAACAGAACAGCTCATCCCTAGTGTTAAACTCTGCCATGATACAAACTTGCAACATTTCAGAGACTTGGACCATTGACCAGGCTTGATCTATCCAACTCTTCAACACTGACCAAGGGCAACACAAGCAGCACCAACAAACTCATTCAACTCATACAGGGTTATTCAGAGAAATGAAAAAAACAGGAGAATGGCAGGAGAAGAGAACAATCTAGACCAAATAGCCGATTTGGAAAGTGAGATAAATGGGAGAATTTTTCTGGTTTGGCTATTTTGACCTGTAATTTTCACTTCTCCAGTCATTCTCCTGGTTTTCACCTCTTGCTGAATAACCCTGTATATGTGGCTTACCTTAACTCACTATCATGATTAGGCAATAAGAGACATTTTTACATTATACATAGAACCAGGAACATAGGGAAGATTCAACCAAAGAGATCTTAATGAGGAATTGAGGTTTTTGAATACTTTAAATGCTATCAGGGTTATTCAGAGAGCACCGAAATGCCACCGTCATATCGGTCTTTCTGATTCGCCGCACTTCGGTGAGTCCGATTCATCGCAGGGTCCCCATAGTGGGGCACATTGGACGCCAAACGAATCGAAACACCACCGACAACCCGCCGCAAACTAGCTGGCCGCCACGCCAACCCGCTAGCCGCTGCTGCAAACCCTCCGCCGCCAACCCACCAGACAGCCACCACAAAGCTGCCAAACGCAGCCGACGAGCTGCTGAACACAGCACCGCCCAGCTGCAGAAAAAAGCCGACAAGCCGCCGGACGGGTGAAAAAAAAAAAAATGATTGAAAGTGTCAAATTTGAAATGCTGTTTGCAAAAAAACTACTGGATGAAAAGGTCTGAAATTAATAAGTCTGTTACAGCACAAAGGAAAAAATGCTTTTAAAAATAAAAAAAAAGGATTTTTTTTTTGCTGAGAAATGCCTAAAAAATCTAAAAATAAAATAAAAATAAAGAGACCTTTTACTGCAGATTAAACGAATTAACAGTTTATTAGATATTAAATAAAAAATGGGACTATTTTTAACATTGAACCCTATGGGATTCGTCTGAATAAGGCTGGGGTCAGACAAACGCAGTGCTAACATGCATTGAGCTGCATTTTATTACGGCCGTAGTAGCAGCAAATGACGTCCAATGACGGGCAATATACGAAGTACGGCCGCATGAAAGTTCGGCCGTGCAACGGAAGCGGCAAACGAACGCATTTTTTTGAGAACGTGGAACCGCTAGTACTAACGCACAGAGTGCGCTGCGTCGGCATAGCGGCGTGTGTGAGTGATTAGGAGACGTCAGACGCTGCACATGTCCGGCCAACATCACGTCCATTTGTTTTTTATAGCTCTGTCAAAAAATACGGCCGACATTGCGCATCGTATGACTGCTATCGTGTCTTCCGTGAAAAAATGTGTTCAGACGCATCAGCACACTTTTTGACGGTAGACGTGAAAAATGCGTTCGTCTGACCCTAGCCTTAGGCTAGGGTCAGATGAACGCATTTTTCACGTGCGTTTAGCCGCACGAAATCACGGCCGTGCTAGCAGCAAATGACGTCCAATGCCGGGGAACATACGACGAGCGGCCGCACGAAAGTTCGTCCGTGCAACGCAAGTGGCCAACGAACGCTTTTTGTCGAGAACGTCAAACCGCTACTACTGACGTACAGAGTGCGCTGCGGCCGCATAGCGGCGTGTTTGCGTGATTGGGAGACGTCAGACTCTGCACACGTCCGGCCAACATAACGTCCAGACGCAAAAAGGGTTTTATTGATGATCCGTACAAAATCACGGACGAAAATGCGCATCGTATGACCGCTATCGCGTATTCCGTGAAAAAATACGTCCATTCGTTTGAACGCACTTTTTCACGGACAACGTGAAAAATGTGTTCGTCTGACCCTAGCCTTAACCTGCCGAATGAAAGCACCGAACATCAGGGCATTTCACTGACATTTCTCTGCTGTATGGTGTTTCTGAATAGATTAACCATTGCTTCTCTATGGGGGATTTCACTGCCGCGGATCAGGCACCGTATTTTGCTGGCAATTCGCTAAAATTTGGTGAACTGCTTGCTCTCTGAATAGCTGAATAGCCCCGAAATGTCACCGTATGGGGAAATTCACTGCTCGGTGCATTTCTGGGGCAAGTTCGGATCTCTATGAATAACCCCTTAGATTTCATCATAAACATCATTCCGTATAAATTTTTGGAAATTCCTTCTGCAAAACACTCGATTGAAAACGTTGAGAGTAAATGACCCTTGCTGCGGATATACAAGCTCTCCATTGCTAAAGCTATATGGAAATATTAATTTACCCTATATATTATATGCACTGCTTTCCAGGGTACTTAGACTCTGTAATTGCATCACATACACTTAACATATTGCTTTCTTTTAATTAGTCGCCGGTCGGCTCACATAACATTGGAGTGCTTTCTGCTTCTGTTATTAGGGCCAAGGGAACCTGGTCTGGGAATAGACAGGACTTAACGAGCTTTCCCTGAGGTTTGTCATTACTATACAGCTACGTTTGCAGATATTCTGTATGTATACAGTATATATATATATATATATAGCTGTGAGTACAGAAAACCTTCACAACACTACTGTGTGGGAGGAAAGCACAGTGACGCACTACAACTTACTTTGTGTCTATAATTTCATTATTGTACGCTTTCCTGTGCATTTACTCATTTTCGGTAGAAAAACACATTTTTTTTATTCCTTTTCATGCTATATGACTGTCCTTAATAAAACTTTCCATATAAGGGGTTATTCAATAAGAGCTGAACTCGCCACTATTTAAACAGGCGAATCCCATAGGTTTCAATATTTTAAAAAAAATACTGTTTTTATTATCTTTTTATTCAACTGTTTATTCTTTTCATTTGCAGCAAAAATGTCTTATTTAATTTTTTATGGCATTTTTCTGGATTTTTTTGGTGAAATTTTTGAATCCCATTTTTTTAAATGGCGTGTTTTTTTATTCTGTAACAGACCTTTTTATTATTATTCATAGGATCTTTTTTTATTATTTTCATGCATTTTTATTGTCTTAAACGCCGTTTAAGGCTGGGGTCAGACCAGCGCACTTTTAACGTGCGTTCTGGCGCACATAATTACGGCCGCACTAGCAGCAAATGACGGGCAATGACGGCCAATATACGATGTACGGCCGCACAAAAGTCCGGCCGTGCAACGCAAGTGGAATTTGAAGGCATTTCTCTGAGAACGCTAAACCGCTAGTACTGACGTACTGAGTGCGCAGCTGCGGCATAGCGGCATGTTTGCGTGATTAGGAGATGTCAGACGCTGCTAATGTCCAGCCTACATAACGTCCAGACGCAAAAAAGAGTTTTATTGACGATCCGTACAAAATCACGCCCGAAAATGCGCGTCGTCTGACCGTTTTTGCGCATTCCGTGAAAAAATACGTTCAATGCGTTCGGATGCACTTTTTCACGTTCGCGGGGAAAAATGCTTTCGTCTGACCCTAGCCTTAGGGTAATGTCAAATGAACACAGTCTGAGCGCACTCTGCGTGCGTGCATAACGGACGGACGTACTGATGGAAGATACTGTAGACACCACACGGTCCTTTTTTTAACGGATGTAGAACAAAAAAGGGAAATATGGGAAACAAAATTTATTATAATTAAAATACAGGTACAGTCAGCCAGACCATAAAAACCTCTGAGCGTCAACGTGATGGACGTGGCACACTCTGCGCGTCCGTCTTAGCGGTTTTACGTTCTTGCCTAATTTGTGTCTGTTTGCCACGTGCCCCTTTTTTTTTTTTTTACCCCAGTTCAGCACCTGATTGGCTCTTTTCTGCCACGTTCGCCAGATCGTTCGCTGTGTTCGCAGACTGTGACTTTGCTCGGTGGTTGACGGCTGCGTTTTTATTATTGCTGCAGCAGATATACTCATATTGATTTTGACAGGCGCAAATACTGAACGGGAGACAATTGTGGTTCTTAATTCTGATTGGCTGAATCTCGTGAAAAAACAGTCCGCACACCGATTTCTGCACGCAACGTTAATGCGCGCGCGTTTTTGCGCATCTTTTTTACGCACGTTATTTTTGGACGGATGAAAAAATGCCCACGGATTGTAATACCACCGTTATTTTTCATGCGTTAATGTTTAACGCTACGCGCAAAGAAAATAGTGCTGCGCGTGCGCTTTTGCGCGATGAATTTAATAGAGCCCATAGTGTCTTCAACTCACTACTGTCTAATTCAGGGGAAGATACAAAAGCATGTTTCAGAAAGAACACTGTCCTTTTTGCCTAAAAGTTGGTGTCTGGAGCGCAGACATACTGTGCTCATTGCCACACAGGGTTTGTCCTCTTGTTGTTCCGCAACACTTGACAGACCCTGTACAGCAATGTTTCACAGGGACAAATGATACAGTGACTTATTACAGTGGCATTTCTCACTTTATAATTAAAAAGCAGAATATACTGCTGCTTTAGAACCAATGAAATAGGATCGTTTTTCTTATGTACATTTTAAATGTTCATTATTTGTGTGATTGGAGAGGCTGGACTTTGACTTTTTCAATGACACCTCCCCTGACCTAGAGGGTTGTATGGAACTGGGATTTCAGTTTGGGGAGACGGGAAATGAAAAAGAGAAGTTTTAATAGATCATGCGCAGAATAGCATCATGGCTATTGAGCAGATCCTGGATCTGGTACCAATTTTGCTCAACAGACTTTACTTTACAGAAGCCTAGCAGCTCACTCCATAATCATCCATTGTTCATTTCTTGTTCCTTCTTCCCACACAGCCCATATGCACCCCATCTACTTCTTGTCCTCTATTTATCCTCACCTAATGTGTCACCCCTCTCAGATTGTAAACTCGAGCAGTATTCTCTCTCCTACTGTTCTGTGTGTGTAATGTGTATGTGAATTTGTTATTCTGTTTGTACAGTGCTGTGGAACTTGTTGGTGCTTGTAACTAACATTTAGGGAACCATTCCCTGGTGAACGCTGTCGTTAGTGTTCGGGTATGTAAGCGGTATGGCCAGGATGAGTGATTTTAACGTATCCTGCCGATACCAACTGCGTAATATTTCCAGAATTCGGCCATTTCTTACCGCTGTCACCACAAAACAACTCATACACGCCCTGGTAATCTCCCGACTCGACTATTGCAATAATCTCTTATCTGGCCTCCCTCTGTCCCGCCTCTCCCCCCTACAATCCATCCTGAACGCCTCCGCCAGGCTAATTCACCTCACCCGCCGCTCTGTCTCTGCCGCTCCCTCTGCGAGTCCCTTCACTGGCTCCCCATCCACTGCAGAATTAAGTTCAAAATCCTTATCCTTACCTACAAAACCCTCACTAACTCAGCGCCCCACTACCTGTCCTCACTAATCACCAAATACACCCCAGCCTGCTCCCTAAGGTCAAACAGTGACCTGCGCCTAGCTTCTCCCCGCATCACCTCTTCCCATGATAGACTGCAGGATTTCTCACGCACAGCCCCCACTCTCTGGAACGCTCTCCCTCGTACTGTCAGACTTTCCCCTAACTTCTTTTCCTTCAAACGCTCCCTTAAAACATTCCTATTTAGGGAAGCCTACCACCCAACTCACTGACGCAACCATCAATCACTCTCACCTTACAGTCCTCTCCTCCTGTTTCCAACCCCAACCCTCCTAGATTGTGAGTTCCTACGGGAATAGGGCCCTCATCTCCTCCTGTACTGTTTGTCAAATGTTGTTCAATGTATTGTAACCCTGTCTATACTGTGCTTATTGTACTGCGCTGCGGAATATGCTGGCACTTTATAAATAAAGAATAATAATAATAATAATAATAATAAACGTATGCCTCCTATATTACCTTCCTAACGCTAAACCCGTATGAAATCACTTAGCGCATCAGTGATTGTGCTAGCTTCCGCAAACTTACTGTACTTTGCGCATTTTTACTTTTCATGGGGAGCCCAATCATTAATAAGGGTTTCGATGAGGTATTATAAAGTGCTAGCGCTAATTACCACAGTGATGCACAGAACTAAATTTTAGCTGCACCTAAAAGCTGGTGTTAACAGAGTTTGCTTTTGCAAAATCATCTAGCATCCCCTAAACCCCCCAATAAATCCAATACTTATCTCTCATCCATACTCCGTTAGCGCTGCGTTCCGAGGAAAGGTGCTGAGATAGCGCCTACCCCGGAATATTGCGTTGGAATGGGGATGCTTTGGGGAAAGCCGCAGGTTTGCCCCATTTAACGCTCAGCACAGAATAGGACCCTTAGTGGGCAACAGTGTATAACTTCTTGTTCATTATACTCTGTGCTTTCTCAAGTTAATGTCAGCTCTATATGTGAAAATACCACTAAATACATGAAAATCTGATAGTATGAAATGATAGTATGATCATCATTCACGCTGGTGTTTCCCCATTTGGCGCTTGCTCCCCTCTGTTGCATTATTATGTACGTTCACGCAGGATGATTATCTTGTCCAGGCGAGTCAGGTTAAACACTTAATGCATGTGTAGCTTGGGTGCTGGGTTGGATGTAATTTGTTGTATAAGGGAAAGTTGTGCAGTGTCAGGGATGGATATGGGGGTAATGAGTCACAATTATTCATAGAAACAAGAGGTGCCATAGTTAGATAAACTGCCCTTTAACAATGGAGCAACAATGGAGCTGCTAACTAAAGACCTGATTGTCTGGTCTTGTTCCTCTAATACCTTAGTGGTGGTCTGCCGGCGGAGATATTCCATAGTGTCATTATACAGTTTACAAAGTATCAGAGAGCATTCGTTAGGCACATGGGAAGAACATTCAAAGACTTCCCCAACTGTCATTATTATTCTGTGCTCGTCCGTTACTTGTTGTGGTATTGAGACCAGAAGAGATTCCTGGATGTCTGATCAATGTGGATACTGTCTGTACATGACATTTATTGGCTGACTGTGACAGTATGGCCTCGATTTAATTCCATTGCCCAATTTAAAATTTAAAAATGTCATCTGCTCGCCTGGGCTATTATCTCGCTGATAAGATCATGTGACAGCTGCGGCTTCAAGAGAGCCGAGAGATTGTTGGAAATAATTGTACTCCCTTTTGGGTTAAAACAGTTTATGGCGGATGAGGAGGTATTATCATTTTATTCTTCTGCCTATCTTCTAAACCTGCAGTCTCCCTTTAAGGCTGGGGTCAGACGAGCGTAGTGTTCACGTCCGTGATTGCGCCTAAAAGTACGTCCGTGATAGCATGAAAGAAAGTCCATTGGAGCCTGACACATGAAGTACGTCCGCACTGAACTGCGGACGCATGACGGACGCTGCAAACGGACGCAGGTTAGGCAAGAACGTAATACTGCTAGAACGGACGTGCGGAGTGCGCCACGTCCACAACGTCTGCATAGCTTTATGTGTGAGTGATGGAGCATGGTCAGACGGACTGCATTTATACGTCCAGCATTTTTGACGGACAGAATGTTTTTTCATTGTAATTTATTTTTCCCTCCTACATCCGTCAAAAAATAACTTCAGTGAAAAAACGGACTGTGTGACCACTACTGCGTCATCCGTACTGACGATGTCCGTACTGCACGGACGTACAGTCCGTAGAAATCACGCTCGTCTGACCCTAGCCTTAGTGTGTATATTTTACTTTCATTTGGCTTTAGTATCTGCCAGTGACTTTGTGTGAATGCATGTAAGACGTTAGCTGGCATAGTTTTTGACTCTATGCCCACTTTTCCAGAGCAGGTGAAACCTGCATTAAAAACAGATAAAAATTATCTGAAAACATTGGCGCAAGCTATTTTATTCCATATTGTTACTTATCAAATCCGAGGGAACGCTCATTCTGTGCTGATCATCGAAAGACTATTTATGTTCAAATCGATCCTAAAGACTCATTACAGCATGCATGCTCAAACATTCAGTACACACAGCGGCGTGGTAATGCTTTTATCAGAGACATTAAGCCTGACTACCTTCATTATCACAGACATTAAGCCTGACTGTCTTCATTATCAGAAACATTAATCCTGACTGTCTTCATTATCACATACATGTTAGAATCTCCACAGTCCATTTTTAAATACTCCCTTAGGGGACTCACCTTACGTACATGGACGAGATTGCGAGGACATCTCTCTGTTTCTCTCCCCTTACCTCTTTCACACAACCTATCTATCCCAAGAGGTATGTCTTAAGGTTCTATTCACAAAAGCATCTAAATTGCATGCTGTGTATTTCGCTGCAATTCGCCGATTCCATTTAGCCGAAAATACGGCAAATTCACTATTTAGTGAATGGTCACTGTATTTTGCCAAAGCAGTTATCAGTCGCTGGCGAAAACCACCGAATTATGTAGATAACCACCAAATTGCAATTCTTAAAAAAAAGATAGGAGTATAAAATCAATAAAATAATGAAAAAGGTCCTTTCAAAAAAGAATAGAAAGGTTTGCTAAAAAATTTTAAAAAACAAAAATGTTGTCTAAAACATACAAAAATAGGTGTTCTAAAGTAAGAAAAGAAAAAGGGGTTTTGGAAAAAATGAAAAGAATAACGGTCTCTAAAAACTAAATTAAAAAAAAAACTTTTTGTACCGAAAGCAGTATCCCCGAGCCACACTCGGGCTGGATACTTACATGTCCTGCGCTCCCTCGCTGATCCCGCAGTCTCCTCCAGCCGCTCGCGACGTCACACTGCCTGGATCTCTTCTCGCGAGGAGTGAACCAGGAAGTGTGACATCGCGATCGGCTGCAGTGACACTGCGGGGACAGCGAGGGAGCGCAGGACATGTAAGTATCGGCCCCAGTGTGGCTCGGGGATACCGCTTTCAGTATTGAAAGTTAACCCCTGAGCCACACTTATACCGCTAGGGGGCCAGATTAATTGGACCAATTCTGACATTTAAAATATGTCTGAATCAGACCGCCAGGAAGGTTAACCCTTTTGGATTGAAACACCGAAAATCATCGCAACTCAGCATTCTGGGAATAGAAGACCTGATAGTCAGGTTCCAACACATTCCAAATACAGAAGGAGGAAAATATGCTCCAATTGTCAGGGTATTAACTGTCCAGGGATCACCAACCACAGGTAATGCATCCAAAGAAGAAGAGGAGGGACCGATCTGACTCAAAGCAGAGTATGCTACAAAGCTTTATTATAGAAATGCAACATATTGGCACTGACACAGGATGTTTCTCAAGCATTAAATTTACATGTAGGTCTGTTAAACAAGTGAATTTAAATATAAACGGTATATATATATATGGCGCTGGATGGCAGTACCCATGTCACCATAGATGGCAGCTATGAGTCTACATATATTTTAGTATTGGGGTGCTGTGTGGGCTGGTGGAGGTACTTTGTTTATGCCTACTTCCTATTAATTTGTATATAAAGATGTTCTGCTCTCTGTCTTTTTTGTCCTTCGTAGGTTGTGTACACTGAACGGGCTGCATCCCCCAAAATGTCTGTACAGTTTGCATGCTCGACAATAAACACTAGAGGAGTTATTCAGAGTGTGGAAATGTCGCCGACGTGGATTATATTGAGAGCGCTGTACCTATTTCTTTGCTATTTTTGAACTTGGGTCCTTCGCGGGACCTTTGCTGGTTTTGGGGAAACCACCATTTGTCGGGTACAAGCGACGTTACACTACTGGTCTGAGGGAATTGTTTTGGTGTGGCGCTTCACTTTTCTTGTATATATGTCTATTAGAGATGCCTGAATTTATAATGTACCTTCAGTCATTTTGGATCTTGCTGCAAGTTTTTCCCTGACTCGTAGCTGGATTTGTTCTGGCTGTTCCACCTATTAGCGATCTCCTTGTAGAATTGCATAATGTGATATATAGTGGTTTAGGACACGTTCTAAACGTTATCTGCACGTTGAATGTTTCTTACCCTGTGGCCCATTTTTCTTACTTTATCCTGTAAGTTTTAAAGACCAGTTTTATGAAGTTTATCCTCACTCGACTTTTAGGCGATTGTACATGCTGTGCATGAAGTCACAGCAGGGTATAACTTAATGTTAATGTAAGAAGTGTATAATGATCCTATTGCTAAGCAACCAGCAGAGTTGTTTTTTTTTTAATCTTTGAAGGCAAGATAAAAAAAATAAAAAAATCAATATATGCTCTTATAAACATTTTTTTTTATATGGTTTAATTTTGGCCCGTGACCTTTAATGACTGGCATCTTGCTGCTTTTTTCAGTTCTGGGCTCGTCCTCATCACATACAGAGACAGAGAATGTCACTAGATGTTGCATCGCTGAATAAAGAAATCTGAAGTTCAGCATGAGTTGAAGCATGCAGAGTCGAGTCAATTGAACAGGTGCCAAGAAATGACGAACAAAACAATGACCATAAACCAGCTAAAACCGTTTCTTTTTGTCAATTTAGCAAATGACGGCTCTAAAGATGTTGCCTTTACACTTAAACATGCTGAGGAAAGAAAACGAAATTCACGTGGTGTAATCAAAGCACACGACTTAGAACATTTGCAAAAATTCCTTGTTTATTAGTTTGGGGAAAATAAACTTCTCATTCAGAGCACAGGTTTATAGGGAATCCTATGATGTACAGTTAGGTCCATATATATTTGGACATGGGGGCATTTTTCATACTTTTGGCTCTGTATGCCACCAGGAAAAAACTAAAACGAAACAATCTAAATGACTTTGAAGGGCAGACTTTCAGCTTTGGGTTTGAACAGAACTATCAAGTACACATTTTAGGAACTGCAACCATTTTTATACACAGACCCCCCCCCATTTCAAAAGTAATCGGACAAATGAATATATGATGGCTACTCTTGAGATCTGTAATTCCTAAACCCTTCCTCCAATTTGGATGTACATACCCTCAAATTAAACCTGAGAGTGTGCACTTTCAGTCCACTTGCATTATATAAATAGCTTGAATAGGTTTTGATAAATACCTGAAAAAAACTCAAATTGTGCTTGTGTCCAAATATACTGTATATAGACCTAACTATATGTAGATTAGACCAATGCCTTATTATCAAACTGGAAAGTATACTTAGAATAGAATTAATAAATCCCACCAAAAACTCTCTCTACCCTGCCTGGCTAAAAAAAAAAAAAAAAAGAAGTCACACTGTAATACTTTGTTGGACCGCCTTTACATTGATAATAGAAACATAGAAAATGTCGGCAGATAAGAACCTTTCGGCTCATCTAGTCTGCCCAATTACATGGATACTTAACCTGGATTTATCTTTTATTTAGGATAGCCTTATGCCTATCCCATGCCTGCTTAAATTCAATTACTGTTTTGGCCTCTACCACTTCTACTGGAAGACTGTTCCATGTATCCACCACCCTCTCAGTAAAATAATGCTTTCTGATGTTACTTTTAAACCTTTGCCCCTCTAATCTAAGACTATGTCCTCTTGTTTTGCTACTTTGTTTCCTTATAAATATACTCCCTTCCTCTACCTTGTGGATTCCCTTTACGTATTTAAATGTTTCTATCATATCTCCTCTGTCTCGTCTTTTTTCCAAGCTGTACATGTTAAGATCATTAAGCCTTTCCTGGTAACTTTTCTCCTTCAAGCCGTACACCATTTTAGTAGCCCTTCTCTGAACTCTCTCTAAGATGTCTATATCCTTCTGGAGATACGGTCTCCAGTACTGCACACAGTACTCCAAGTGAGGTCTCACCAGTGCTCTGTACAGTGGCATGAGCACTTCCTTTTCCTACTGCTAATACCTCTCCCTACACAACCAAGCATAATGGTGCGGTTTCACCATGGAATGATTTTGTTAAGCTCATGCAATGTCACATTTATTTCCATCCAGAGTTGCATTAATTTGTGGCCATGATCTTTAATAGATGATGGGAGAGACGTACGCTGCGTAAAATCTTCACCAGCTCATCCCAAAGATTCTCACTGGGGTTAAATTCTGGATTCTTTGGTGGCCAATCCATGTGTGAAAATGATGTCTCATGCTCCCTGAACCACTCTTGCACAATTTGAGCCCGATGAATCCTGGCATTGCCGTCTTGGAATATGCCCGCTGTGCCATCAGGGAAGAATAAATCCATTGATGGAAAAACCTGCTCCTTCAGTATATTCAGGGAGTCACATGGCCTCATTTTTTCCCGGCTGAAACATATCAATCACTGCAGTAATTATCCCATGGAAAGCTCTTACCAGTTTGCTTAGTTAGATCGAGGTGGTGATTTTTTTGTGGCCAGGCAGTGTAATATATTTATTTATTTTTGTTCTAAATTGAGGTCACAGACAATGCTGTAAAGCTGCCTATGCAAGTTAAATACTTGACTATATTCTATTAAAACAGGGGAAAAATGGGAAAAGGAGAGAGATTTCTCTGACCCCACTGAGTGCACATAACAGAATGATAGCAGGTAATTAAGACATCTGACATAAGCGATAATCCTAGATCTGTAAAAAATCCCCTGCTGATCTACTTGCAAAGCATAAAATTCCACCTCATTGCAATAAATATAAATCTTACAACACCTGCAAATGTTTATACAGATGAACAGAGCTGGCAGACGAGCACTGACTGCTGAATATTCAGGTTTCGCAGCAGCCAGCCGAAAGGACCTGCTTATCATTTGTTCTCCACTGTTGCCTCATTTACAGCCACGGCTACAGGAAACCACAGTGTGTATTGTGAAGTCTTGTAATAATTTAATAATCTGGATCCTGGAGAAAACTTGTTTATGTAATTAGAGGGCTCATCATTCTAAGGCCTCCATGCTTTCAGTAAAGCAAACTGATCCATAATACCACCCTGGGCCCCAAGCAAACGCCAATCCCTGATTTTCACCTGGGTCATCACGCTAAGGTCTCCATCCTTGCAGCAAGCATCTCCTTTCAGCAAGGTGACTCTCAGACTGGACACGATCACCCTATGTTTGCCTCCTATGCTGTTTAATATTTAATAGGCTCACACTATAATATATCAGTGTGTGAATGTGTGCGCATATACAGTATATATTTTTCTTTCCATAGATATCATAGTCCATGTTTGTGTAGGTTGAAATTTATTATGCTACAATTGTATTCTTTCCAATCTGGTGCCAAACTATTATTTTCTACATTTTTCATATCTGTTTTTTCACAAACCATATATTCTTATTTGTCTCCCTGTGTTGCTTCACTGACTCTGAGGATTTTATGACCCCCCCAACCACCTTCTGATCCTATATCGGCTTGAAGGAGAAAAGTTACCAGGAAAGGCTTAATGATCTTAACATGTACAGCTTGGAAAAAAGACAAGACAGAGGAGATATGATAGAAACATTTAAATACGTAAAGGGAATCCACAAGGTAGAGGAAGGGAGTATATTTAAAAGGAAACAAAATAGCAAAACAAGAGGACATAGTCTTAGATTAGAGGGGCAAAGGTTTAAAAGTAACATCAGGAAGCATTATTTTACTGAGAGGGTGGTGGATACATGGAGCAGTCTTCCAGTAGAAGTGGTAGAGGCCAAAACAGTAATTGAATTTAAGCAAGCATGAGATAGGCATAAGGCTATCCTAAACAAAAGATAAATCCAGGTAAAGTATCCATGTAATTGGGCAGACTAGATGGGCCGAAAGGTTCTTATCTGCCGACATTTTTCTATGTTTCTATATGACCATACTTTCTCTTCCAGCAAACTCATCCATTACCACTCTATGCCCCAAGCAAACACCACTCCGTGATTTTCACTTGCACTTTCAGAACTGAGAATAGAGGTGAATAGGATCAATCTACCACGAGGAATCCTGATACTCTTCTCCAAATTCTCTCCCTTCCCTCAAATGCTCTCCCGAATCACTGCGCCCATTCTGCTTGCAGTCTCACCAAATCTTTCTTTATTCATGACCTTTTTAACACTCATTCCCTCCATCTCTTAGCTCTCACAGAAACCTGGCTCTCCCCTTTTGACACTACTATCCCTGCCTCCCCTGTCCTATAGTGGTCTCCAATTGTCTCATGCCAATATCGGGGGATTGCAAGATTTGGGGTCTGGGATTTCTACTCTTTCAAACGTGTACCTTCCAAACTATTCCCCCATATCCTCCCTCCAATTCTGCTCCTTCAAACGTTCGTGCCATTTGCCTTTGCTGATGAGGTTGTCACCCCAATTTTCATAACATAAAATATTTCCGACACACCCCACATCATATTGCAGCGATATACCGCTCCTCTGGTTCTTCTGCAACCTTTTCGGAACATATCTCAGCCTGGCTCCTCACTTACTCTCATCTGGCATTCCATCTCTCATCCTTGGCACTTCAACATTTCCACTGACTCCCCTCCAACCCCTACACCTCTAAATTCCTCTTGATCACCACCTCCACAGTGGTCTAATTCTCCTTATATTCTCCAGCCTCTGTACTATTTCCAAATTGTTGAATATACCCCTCCTCCTTTCTCAGGACCGTCTTCAACGCTGGGTAAAAGGGGCAGTTGCCCCGGGCCCTGTCATTGTTGAGGGGCCCAAAACAGCTGCCCCTTGGGCCCGTGGATACCGTGGACGACCGCCGCCGCCGCTGCTAGCGGAATGCATTAACAGCATTTCGCTAGCAACCCCCTCAACTGGCCATGTCTTCTTGCGAGTGCCAGTGTGCTCCCTCGCATGGCTGCTGACCTGTGAAGGCTGTGACGCGGCCTACTGGCAAGATCTCGCGAGAGCACGCCAGAGCCTTCAGAAGCCAGCGGCTGCGTGGGGCAGAATGCTGGCGCTCGGAGGTCTGTGCTGGGTATATATATTTCTGGGAGTCTGTGCTGGGTACATATATTTCTTGGGGGAGGTCTATGCTGGGTACATATAATTCTGGGGGCCTGTGCAGTATACATATATTACTGGGGGACCTGTGCTGGATACATATATTTGTGGCGGCTTGGAAATGTATGGTGAGAAAGAGCCTAGAAGAGGCTATAATTGCCATGTATGTACTGTTACAGGTCAATCTAAGGACTTATTTTTGAGCCAGTTATTTATTCTTACATTATTAAAGCTTTTTGAGACAAATCCATGATGTATTTGTATTTTTTTTGTTTTGTTTTTGGGATGTTGTGGGTGGAGAGCAACATTATGCAGTGGGTGGGCTTTCAGGAGGAGGGGCAAGAAAATGTTTGCCCAGGGTCCAATCAATATTAAAGACGGGCCTGTCCTTTCTGATTACCACCTCATATCCTGGAAACTTATGACACCAGCCCAGCCTCCTGCTTCTACTCCTACCCAACCTCAACTCAAATGAATCCCTGAATCCATATATGGTCTCTACTGTTATCCAACCTCTTCTCCTTCCCATCTATACTTCTCTCTGCATTGACATGGTCACTGATCTCTACTACTCTGCCCCCTCAACATCACTTGAGGAACTCACTCCTACCTCTGTCCATCCAGCAAACAGGCCCGAACACAATTCATGGCACACTAAACACACACATTATTTTCAGCGGTGTTCCACAATGGCTGAATGAGGCCGAAGGAAGTTTCTCTCTTCTGCTGACTTCTTACATTGCAAATTTATGCTTCGTTCCTATCCTTCTCTTTAATCTTTCAGTGTCTCCTTTGCTGTGCCTCTTCACTCCGGTTCCTCCCTCAGTTGGGATACCTCAAGTCTCTCTACAGAGTCCTCTTCTCTTCTTAATCTATACCGCCTCTCTTGGCAACCTCATCTTTTCCTATGGATTCCAATATCACCTCTCTGCTGAGGACACCCAAATCTAACTTTCCTCTTCCGATCTCTCTCCTCTTGTGTTGGTCCATGTTACTGCCTGCCTATCGGCTGTCTCCTACTGGATGACTTCTCATTTCCTAAAGCCCAATCACTCCAAAACTGAACTTCTTGTCTTCCCTTCCTTAGAACTAGCATTCCTGCACCCATTTCCCTTCAGGCAAATTGTGCCACCATTACTTCTACCTCACAGGCTCGTTGCCTCAGTGTCCGCTTCGACTCCGATCTCTCCTTCACCCCTCACACTCAGTTACTAACCATATCTTGCTATTTCCATTTAAAAAAGATTGAATGCATCCAGCCCTTTCATAATCAGTACTGTACTAACAGACTCAACCAAGCTCTTATTATCTCCGGCCTTGACTACCGTAAACCTCTTCTCCTTGCCCTTACACAATCTCAGATTCTTTCTCTGCAGTCTGTAATGAACGCCTGTGCCAGGCTCATCCACATCAACTCCCACACCTCACCTGTTTGTCAATCTCTACACTGGTTCCCTGTTACCTTTAGAATCTAATTCAAAATAATGGTAGTCACGCACAAAGCTCTCTTTAACTGCGCCCCTGCCTACATCTCTTCCCTTATTAGCAGGTACATCCAATCCCAGACAATCGCTCTGCCAATGATCTGATGTTATTAACTCCTCGCACCCGAAACCCCAACTCTCGCCATCAGGACTACTCCCGACTTGCCCCCTTTTTATGAAACGCTCTCCCTCACAATATCAGACTCTCTCCGTCTCTTCAGTCCTTCAAGAAGACTATCAGCTCACTCTTTAATCCTCAATTGTACCTTTTCTGCTCCATCTTCCCACATAGCCCACATGCACTCCGCTATACTTCATATTCATTATATACCCCTCTCCTCTTTAATTGTAAGCTCTCAAGCAGGGCCCGGGCCCTCTCTCCTACAGTTCTGTGTGTGTCTCGCTTGTATTTATATTTGTTGTTTTGTCTGGCCCAATGTACAGCGCTGCAGAACTTGTTGGCACTTTTTAAATACTTGTAGCTGTAACTTGTAATACACTATGCAGAGACATATATACAAACATACATACACGCAAAAGTTGGCAGATCCAATTATATATATATATATATATGTTTCGAATTTATATTTATAGATTTCTAAATTTATATATATATTATTGCAGACGTAATTTACATATCCCAGCAATTCGGAGAACTGCTTCACAGACCTCATGTGCCACATTCCCCACATGCGCCATGGAACTCTGGGTAAGAATTGCAAATGACGTTTGCAATTTCTCATTTTTTTGCAACCTGGGTCTGTGTTAACCGAGAACCCTCTCACCAGTGCCATGTCATGGTAGAGGACCTTTTGTAGCAAAGGTCAGGTTTAGGCAACAGTTCACAGCCACTCCTGTACTGTGATTTTGGGCTTATTGTGTCCTCATCAGCAGGAGATAGGCTGTGACTAGTTTCAGTTTGGTGCTTTAGGCCCATGGGCAAATAAACACTAGAAACATAGAAAAATATCGGCAGATAAGAAAGTTTCGGCCCATCTAGTCTGCCCAATTACATGGATACTTTACCTGGATTTATCTTTTGTTTAGGATAGCCTTATGCCTATCCCATGCCTGCTTAAATTCAATCACTGTTTTGGCCTCTACCACTTCAACTGGAAGACTGTTCCATGTATCCACCACCCTCTCAGTAAAATAATGCTTCCTGATGTTACTTTTAAACCTTTGCCCCTCTAATCTAAGACTATGTCCTCTTGTTTTGCTACTTTGTTTCCTTTTAAATATACTCCCTTCCTCTACCTTGTGGATTCCCTTTACGTAGTTAAATGTTTCTATCATATCTCCTCTGTCTCCTCTGTCTCGTCTGTATATATATATATATATACACGCACACACACACGCTACACTATATTATTTTGACTTTATTTGAAAGTATTAAGGTAAAACTTTAAATGAATTTATACAAGGGGTGGGATGGAGTTTAAATATTGGTTGAGGTGTAAAAAGGGCAATTCGTTTGCATTTGTCCTCGAGGCCAAAATTACTAGTCTTCATGTTTAACTGGGGAGGTGCCATTATTTGATAGATTTATTAGAAACGCTGTGACATTTGAAAAAGTCAACTCTAATTTACGTTATACAATTAATTTCATGTACAACAGAGCTGGAACACCAAATGTCAGCCCGAGGATCCAGCAAGGCAAGCTTGTTCAGTTCACTGGACTTAATCAGGGCCTAGCGGCACAGCAAAGCCTGAGACCAGATTTATAGTCTGTGGAAATCAGGGACAGCATAGGGATATCCCAGGACAGAAGACCCAGGTTATAAACTCGGTTAGTGGTTATCACCCTGGAATATATGTTGGAATGATTGCATCACTAAGGAAGATGTTTTATACAAAAAGATTGAAGTACTACTTTTTTCTACTGTAAAAATACAGGCCTATTTCAGGCTCAGTAACCCTTCTGAGTGCCCATTGACTTTGCAAAGAAATATTTTGTCCTTTGCATTTATTACTTTCAGGCTAAAGAAAAAAAATAAAGAAGCTTCCAGGGGCATTAATTCCTGAGATCCGGAAGGGTTGAATCTTGAATTTGTTATCATGTAGCTCTCTTGAAGCCTGAGAACAGGACAACCTTAACAAAATAATTAACCTCTCTTCAATAGTGTTAATTAATATGTAGATAATCAGCATAGGTTGTAGGAAACATAAGGCCGTTCGAGCGCAGAACTTAAGTGTATAGGGGTTATTCAGAAAGAGCTGACCTGGCCTCGAAATGTCACCAAACAGGGAATTTCTACATACGATGACATTTTGGGGCCATTAGACTATTCAGAGAGCAGGCAGTTTGCCAAATTTGGGCGAATTGCAAGCAAGTACGGTGCCTGTTCAACGGCAGTGAAATCCCCTATAGAGAAGCAATGGTTAATCTATTCAGAGAACACCGAACAGCAGTGAAAAGTTGCCAATGTGCCCTGGTGTTCGATGGTTTCATTCGGCAGGTTTATTCAGGCGAACCCCTTAGGCTTCAATGTTAAAAATATTCCTGTTTTTAATCAATATCTAATAAACTGTTTAATATTTTAATCTGCAGTAAAACCTCTTTATTTACTGATATTTTTATTATCTTTTAGACATTTTTTCGTCAAATTTTTTTTCCGTTTTCTTTTTTAAAGGTTTTTCTTTTTGCTGTAACAGACCTTTTTATTATCATTCATAGGACCTTATATGTAAATTCCAGGCATTTTCGTTCAGTAGTTTTTTTGCAAACAGCGTTTCAGTTTTGATACTTGTAGGCTAGGGTCAGATGAGCGCATTTTCTACGGACTGTGCGTCCGTGCAGTACGGACGTACTTTCTGACTGACTACAAGGTAGTGGCCACACAGTCCGTTTTTTTCACTGATGTACTATTTGACTGATGTAGCAGGGAAAATAAATTACAGTGAAAAAACATTCTGTCCGTCAAAAATGCTGGACGTATAAATGCAGTCCGTCTGACCATGCTCCATCACTCACACACAAAGCTATGTGGACGTTGTGGACGTGGCGCACTCCGCACGTCCGTTCTAGCAGTATTACGTTCTTGCCTAACCTGCGTCCGTTTGCAGCGTCCGTCAGCCTCCGCACTTCTGTGCGGACGTACTTCGTGTGTGGGGCTCCATTTAACACAATTGTATGCTATCACGGACGTACTTATGTGCGGGCAACACGGACGTTAACACTGCGCTCGTCTGACCCCAGCCTTAATCGTATGGGTCTTTTTTTTTCTTCTTTTACCCGTCCGGCACCTTGTCGACTTCGCTTGGCGGCCCTCTGGCGGGTTTGCGGCAGATGTTCGGCGGGTTGGTGGCAGCAGGTCTGAGGTGGGTTTGCGTCGGCGGCCGGTGGGTTTGAGGCAGCATTCGGCGGCTGATTCCCTGCATTTCGGAGACCCTTCATCATTCACCGCAGAGTGGGGAAATTTGATTCCCTGAAGTGCGGGGAATGAGAGAGCTTTGAAATGTCGGTGACATTTCAGCGCTCTCTAACTAACCCCCTCTGTCAGGAGTGCAAAAATCAAATCATTTTATTTCAAACCAAACCCAAGGTGCCTAGGTGAAAGCTTGAACATCAAATGTTATAGAATACTACCAGTTTATGTCCCCATCCCCAAAAATCCACGTAAATAGATGTTTAAAATCTCTCTGTGGAAAATCCATGGAGTCAACAAAAGCGAATCCACTGCATATAGTCGAATACATATCTAGAAGAATCTACGGTATGTTCTGATAAAACAATGTGTAAGTATGAAAATAAAGGACGCTGCCAAAAGAAAATATACCCAGAATAGAGAAATATTGTACGATACCAAGGCGAGTGACTGTGCTAAAGAAAGCCACTCATTTAACTCCTTACTACCAGGTGGGTTGCACCCTGGCAGCGGGGTGTTAATGCTGGCAGGGTGTACTAGTATGGCCTGGTTGCCCCTCCTCCAGCCCACCTATGCATCTGACGTGCCGCCAGTGTCATTGGCTTCCAGGGGTTGGCCTGAGTTAAGGCTGTCCCACAGCAGCCAACGGCACGTGGCTAGCACCAACTGGTGGGAGAGTGAAGGAAGCCCATTGAAACCAATGGGCCGTACTCTGCCGCCCCTCGCGGCTTCAAGGCCCACCCACCTCGGGACGTCATGGTACGCCCGGGTCATTAAGCTTTTTTTTAAAAGGCATTTTAACCTGTTATCTGACAGACTATCATATGAATATCTCTCACCTGTCAAAAATTGAGTAAAAAATTATTATCAGAACTTCAACAGTATATAAATAAACCTTAATTTAATAACCACTTCACTAGCAAGTGGTTGCCGTAAAACCACTGTCAGAAACCAGTGGGCTTATGGAGAACGACTTTCTCTTACCCAAACTTTAACAATATATGTAACATGTTGTCTGTACCCTCATCCTTACAATGCAGTGCTATGCAATACAGTAAGCTCATTTGACAGAGGTCTCCTCCTGGTGGTCAAATTTCGATACTGTTGCATATATCCATGACGCACATGGCTGAGCCCCGCGGTAAGAAAGCAGATTGTACAACAAATGCTTATGCCGGCTATTGATTACAGAGATGTAGTGTACGCAGCCGCCCCGCAAACACATCTTCAGAAACTTACTACATTACATAACTCATTCTGCCGCTTTGCATTACAATGTAACTACATAACCCACCATTGTGACATGTTAACCCTTTAAGGACGGGAGTAATTTTACAACTTCGGCGCTGTTTCGGAAGTAGAAGTTTGCTGAGCTCATTTTGACCATTTTTAAGTCACGTATTATTATACCACCCAGACAAATTATATATCGTTCTTTCCGGCAGACTCGGCAGTTTAATAATATATCATTATTATATGTATATGTCATGCCCTGCCAAAATGCTATAGCAAAAAATGTAAAAGAATGTGAATTTTCAATAAAATTTCAATCTTCCACAGTGTGTAAAGTGTTTTTTTTTTTAATTTTATTATCCGAGCCTCTGCGGTCATATTCTATGGGGTAGATTTGTTAAAAAAATTAGAACGGGGAACCCATTTTTTTTTTGGGGAGAAATTGTGTGATTTTAGCTAAACCCCCCAAAAAAAATTCATTAGTGAAGCATCATTGTTCACATTATAATTGAAATGTGAACAATAGTGCTGCATTAAAAAAAACAAATTTTTTTTTTATTATTATATTTATTATTTTTTTATTATTTAATTTATTATTTTTTTATTATTTTTATTTTTACTTTTTTACACTTTTATTTTACATATAACATGGTCATGTTTGATATCATTGGAAAGGCCATGCTCAATATCAGACATGACCCCCTAGCTGCCACCGATCAGGAGATAAAGGGGTTCAAAGAACCCCCTATCTCCTGCAAGGGATTTCCATAGGAAATCCCTTTGCAGCTAGGGGGTTCCCCGGTTAACTGACATCATCGCGCATGGCGCGATGAGTCAGTTGACCAGGGGGGGACCCAGAGGTGGGGGATTCCATCCAAGATGGCGGCCCCCACCGGAAATAGGCCGCGATCGGGCACAAATTAGTGCCCGGTCGCGACCTGGCAGCTAAGGGGTTAACCCCCCATACATCGCTGGAAAGGTCAGGCTGTGACCCTTCCAGCGATGCTGGCCACAGCCGCCTGGTCCCCGGCGATGGGGAGATAGAGGGATCCAAACGATCCCCCGCTCCCCTTCAGGCGCTTCCCCTGCTCCGGCGGGGGGGGGGACGGGGACGCCTGAAACTGACGTCATCGCGCCACCGGCGCGATGACGTCACAGCGCCGGAGGAGGGATCACACTGATCTGACTCCGCGGGAGTCAGAGCAGCGTGGGAGCGACCGGAGGAGGTAAGTATTACCGGAGGGGGGCTGTAAACGCCGAGGACGTACATTTGCGTCCTGCGGCATCAAAGCCCGCCTAATGCAGGACGTAAATGTACGTCCTGCGGCGTTAAGGGGTTAAAAGAGCTAAACTGGCCATCGCTGGAATCTAGACGCACCCTTCACCTTTCCAGCCTGGTGTTTAAGAGCTTTTCTGGGAAGCTGCCACCCTACCTGAATAGGCTGCTTCCCCCAGCAGTTCCCTCATCCTATAACCTCCGATCCAGGACCAGCACCTTACTTGCAATACCACAATACAAAAAGACAGTGGCTCGATCCTCATTTTCCTACAGAGCACCGCAGTTATGGAATAACCTCCCAGACACCATAAAATCTTCCCCCAGTCTTAAGTCACTCAAGAGCTCCTTACTAACATACCTCAATACAGAATGCACCTGTAAACATGTAACATAATGACTTTTTCTACATATTTATTTTCTGTTAATCTGTATATTTGTGTTTTTTAATATCCTGCATTGTATTACTTTGTATTTCTGTAACATTTTAATGTTCTGGAACCCAGGACATACTTGAAAATGAGAGAAATCTCAATGTATCCTTCCTGGTAAAATCCTTTATAAATAAATAAATAAACATGCAGGCAAGAGTCTGTGTCTGTTTTGAATACTGAGAGCAGTTCCGGGAGCTGCAGCACATCAACTCTAATGTCTGATATGCTGCAACTTTACGTACATGTTTTGGAGATCGTATGCAAATTAATTTTGTTTGCAATAATGTAAATTCCTCCAGAATAAAACCAGATTGAGTTTACTTAATCTTGGGGCACCTGCAGGAGTTTTTGATGATCGAGTATACTCAACCATGGTAGTGAAGTGGTTAAAATATATTATGATAGAATACTGTGATGGTCCAACACATTTTCTTCCATAATCAATTTGTTGGAACACCATCAGGGATAATATCCCATGAATTAATCCCTCTTTTTATTCTCTCAGTGTGTCACTAAATACCAATATATCTGTTTGGAGATAATCTGATATCAGTGACCGGATATGCATGTTTTAAAAGCACACTAGCAAAGCATGCATGTCCCTTTAAGACTTGCTATGCATCACAGGATGTCAGAAGGCATACTGCCAGCATGTATCTTGCTTTTCAATTGGACACCCCCTCACCAAACTCTTAATTATTTGACTTATTCAATATCTGATATGAGTCTCCAGAATTTTATTGTTTTTTACTGTTTCATCATCTTGCCTGGTGAATGTGAAGTAAACAACTAGGGAATTAACTGCTCATAAGTTAATATGCACGAGTTCGTTCAATTTTTGTTAGCATCACCGAGACTTTTTATATTAAAAAATCCAACAAAAAAAAACAGGAAAGGGAAATAAACTCTTTCTGGTCCATTTAATGTATATATTTGTAGCATATTTCTGCCTCATTAGATTTGCAGTTGTATTGTATGTTTTAATATCTATTTAATGGACCAGAAAGAGAACAAACACATTTTAATAAAAAGGCACCACTGCCGCAGGAGAAAAAAAAAGGAAAAAGGCAAGTCCTACTTAGACAAACATTAAGACGAATGTATAGAACAGAAAGAAGGATGGATCTCCAGTGGAAAAGAGGTGCCAAACGGTTTATTCATGGAACAGCAACCCTTGAAAAATCAGTGACGTTTCGACCCTGAGGTCTTAATCATACATACAGACTGCAGCACATAACATCCTTAAATACCCCGACCAGACAATTAAACAATTAAGATTTTAAACAACATCTCATTAAACAATCAAGTAATTAGGTAGAGATAAAGTGTCACGGGGTATATTCAATTAAAGGAAGAAAAATGTGGCCACATTGACGTGATTTAAAAGAAATGAGGGGAATATATAAGTGTAAACAGAAAAATATAAAAAAGTATATCGGGTCAGGGTATTTAAGGATGTTATGTGCTGCAGTCTGTATGTATGATTAAGACCTCAGGGTCGAAACGTCACTGATTTTTCAAGGGTTGCTGTTCCATGAATAAACCGTTTGGCACCTCTTTTCCACTGGAGATCCATCCTTCTTTCTATTCAACGTATCCAGGGGGCTGGTGGCGTCCCCATCCGATAGGAATCTCGTGGAGATGGTTGGTTAATCGGGTCTCCCACCGCAGCGTTGTTCGTGGCGCTTTGATACCGAATGTATAGAACAAAGACGTGGACCTTGTTTTACGTTTTTGATGTTCATTGTCTCCTCTGCAGCAAGAATGGTCACCGTTTATTCATCTTTGGCCCGATGTTCCTATATCTGTGCAAATGATGATACGTGTCGATTGTGATTCTTACTCGATGAGAAACATCTGTGTAATTACACATGCAGACTGGCTGACAATCCCCATGCAATCTATTTGTTTAGTTGGCTTGCCGGGCCCGTGTAGGGTACAGCCGGTAATACATTAATTAAACATTAATTTCCTAAAAACAGCTGTGCAAATCATTTGTAAAATATAGTGTTGCTGACGTCGGCTGTGAAGTATTCTGAAAGGAAAAAATGTGTCCGATAGGCCGTCGTTAACCTCTGATCTGCGTTTCACGTGGCTGAAATAAAACCTCTAAAAGTTGATTTTAGAGAGGTGTGGTTTGTGTATGGCGCCACTAATGGATCTATTTTAAATTAATGGGTGCAAGGATTTTAGTGCGACAATATTAGGGGTATTCGAGGAGAGGAGTTTCTGTATGATGCCTCTAACCAATCTATTTAAATTGCAGGAAAATTGTGTGACCAACAAGTTATTTAAGCGCTGGTCAGGACTTTTAGGATTGTATAGCAAGTGTGGGCTGGTTATATTAAGGTATCACCAACCCAATATAATTTAAATTTTAAAGTGCAAAATATTAAAAAAAAATTGACACCCACTGATGAAGCTGCATGCAGTGAAACGCGTTTGCGGTATATCCCATGTATCTTTGCCTTCAATAAACCCATTGTGGATTTAACCATCTCGAGTAGTTCTTGGTGGAAAACCCTGGGAAGACATCGCTCCATACCTTCGGTTCTGGAGACTGAGAAGGGGAATCGGTGTCCCTAATTAATTCACCGATTGCCTGCCGTTTGGTGCCGTTTTATATAAACAGGCACAGGAAAATGTGAGTAAAAGTCCCCTTACTTATCCATTCTGTCTATTTTAAGCAGTCTACACAGAGCGTATTTTTTTCTCTTCTTTCGAGGAACTGATATCAGAATATACCAGCCTCTACTCCTCATGATGCGGATGGAAATTTAGTGCCAGCGTCCAGCACCAACTCTTTAACTTTAAAAGTTGATTTTGTTTTGCTCTTATTTTAGAAATGTTAATTTTTAGGATCTTTTCTTTATCTCTTTAATTATATTTCGCCTTTCATTTTGTTATTTCTTAAGCTGGGGTCAGACTAGCGCATTTTTAACGTGCGTTTTGGCGCACTTAATCACGGCCGCAGTAGCAGCAAATGACCGGCAATGACGGACAATATACGAAGTACGGCCGCACGAAAGTCCGGCCGCGCAACGCAAGTGGAAAATGAACACATTTTTTCGAGAACGCAGAACCGCTAGTACTGACGTACAGAGTGCGCTGCGACAGCATAGCGGCGTGTGTGCGTGATTAGGAGATGTCAGACGCTGCTAATGTCCAGCCAACATAACGTCCAGACGCAAAAAGTGTTTTATTGACGGTCCGTAAAAAAATCACGCACGAAAATGCGCATCGTCTGACCGTTTTCACGCATTCCGTGAAAAAATATGTCAATGCGTTTGGACGCAATTTTTGACAGTCGCTGCAAATAATGCGTTCATTTGACCCTAGCCTTATGCCTAAATATATTCCAGAGAAATTGACATGTGCATAGGATAAAAAAAGAAAAATCAATCACGAGTATGGCATTTTGGCATGCTGCATGTGATGGAAACTAAGCAAAGACTAGGGATACAGCCCAGTTTAAAAAAAACATCACTTACTACGCAGCCAGAAATACTAATTGGTTTTGCATTGTGTTTATGACAGAGGGAAACATTAACTGGGCTGTTACTCCTGGCAGTTGCTGCCGCTCCGGTGAGTATGGGCGCGACACCATTTTTTCTGTATTTATGTATATCATGCTTGTAACACCAGTCCGTCTTTCTGCAGCTGTTCCTCTTTCCATGTTTTTGTTTTTAATCCCAAATCGGAAGTGTTTGGTGCGTGTATAAATAAAACCCACCATATCTTTGCCTCTCCTTGGCTGAAAAGCAGCAGGAGGGGCTTGGAGCTGCTCAGTAGAGCGGCCTTTTGGTACATGTTAGGTACTCACTCTGTAAAGAGGTGCCTTGAAGTGGCGAGTGGGCTTACGTTGCAATGGCCATTGAAACAAACAAACAAAAACCTCAGTTTTGTTGTACATGGAACACATAGAAACGAGCGCAGATGACACCTTTTTTCCTCGTTATGTTTTATACATTAACTGGGCTGTTACTTCTGGCAGTTGCTGCCGCTCCGGTTAGTATGGGCGCGACGCCATTTTTTCTGTATTTATGTTAGATAGAAACGCCTATTGTAATTTCTCACTGTGCTTAAATAATGAATAAATGTAATTGAAGATGGTTTTTATTCTAGCTATAGCAAAATGGATGGGATAGAATCTCTGAACTTATTTCATAGTGCAGAAACCACATAGAAAGAGTAGACGAAGCGCTGTGTTACTCTAAAAGGTGACACCGTGTTTAACCCTTTTGCTGCTGAGCCATTTCAACCCTGTGTGCTGAACTCATTTTTACCGTTTTTGCTCATTATGCTTACACGCGCTTTAAAGTCATGTTTTTTAATACATGACCCAGACAAATTATATATTTTTCAGTAGACACGGCAAATTCATAATATATCATTACTATATGTATACGTCATGTCCTGTCAGACTGCTATAACAAAAATTGTAAAAAAAAAGGGAATTTCCAATCATCTACAGCGTGTAAAAATATTTTTTTCACATTTTATCATCTGAGCCTTTGCGGCTATTTATTCTATGGGGTATGTTTGTTAAAAAAATTAGAACCGGAAACCCATTCCTTTTATTTTTCCGAGAAATTACGTGATTTTAGCTACCCCCCTTCAAAAAAAATCGTTAGTGCAGCATCATTGTTCACATTATAATTGAAATGTGAACAATAATGCTGCATTAATAAAAAAACCTTTTTTTTAGAAAAAAAAAAAATCATCTTTTAATTATTATTATTATTTTTTCATTACTTATAACATGGTCATGTTTGGTATCATTGGAAAGTCCAATATCTTTATCCTGTAGTGGGTCTTTATTTTATCCCCCCCCACAACTTTTCTGTATTCTATTTCATAGTGCTATGGACACACTGTAAAACAGTGTTTAGTATTAAAATTATAGTGAATGGGAGTACTCATGGGCAAAGGTGACTTTATTAGTAGACAAAATAGAAGTTTGCCTAAGGCTGCTTATGAAGCAACCTTGGCCGCTCAAAGGGCGTCCTTTGAGGGGGGCAACTGTCGCAGTCCTCGCCGCCGGCGTAAGAAAGGCAGATCTGTTGCTGCCTTTCCGGTATTTCACCACCACCTTGCTGCTCAGGTCGGTACTTTCACCAGAATAATATAGGGCATCAAGAGTAACCACAAATCCTTACAGTCCCAGTTGCAGGATATCCAGGCCTATGTCAAGGCGCCATACATAGTCCTCCCAAATACACTCCTAAATTCACAAACTCCCAGCTAACATGAGAGCATGTGGAGCCTTCATTATCTAAAAGGCATTAGGATTATGTATAACAACATAGACCTTGCGTCTGAGCTTTGCTTTAGGTCTCTCAAAATCTAGGGCTTGGGCCACCTCTGCTCACAGGACCCATGCCAGCATGATACATAATGAGAGAGGATAATGCGTGTAGTGTTGCAAGAAGGAAAAGTCTGCTGCTTCCTAATACCATTTCACTCAAATGATAGTGTCCCAAGCCAGCACATATTGTATTTGAATGACATAAATACATAAAAATATATATCCAACATGTTTAATTCCACCTAGGGAATTTATTATAGATTTAAGATTAAGTACATCATGTGGAAAAAACATGGCAGATAATGTATTTTTAAACTGAAGTGACTTCAGAGAACGTTTCAAACTGTATCTAGTTGTCTTCTAGAGCCAGGAAAGGGTTTTCTTCACTGAAGAGTGTATTCTAAGTGATCTTGTCATTGACAGGTTCACCCCCCCAGGGGATGTCCCATCAGAGTATGGATAGCATCATATTTGTCCTCCGTGGGTGGTGAACTTTGACGTTAACTGCTCAACACCGCATGATTGAGCAGTGATGTTGGCATGCTGAATCAGTCAGCACGATGGCACTCAATCAAGTACCAGGAGTGACCACTATCCTGTAGGACAGTGGTTCCCAATCGCAGTCCTCACGTCCCCCTAACATGCTGAGTTTTAAGGATTCCCTTGGGGAAATGCAGACTGAATCCTGCAATCACTGAGCAGCAAATCACATCACCTGGGTTGTGCTTCAGCTATCTGGAAAACCTGACCTGTTGGGGGTACTTGAGAACTGTGGTTGGGAACCACTGCTGTAGGACACTCAGTCAGTACCACACTGCGGGTAAGCAGTGGCACCGTGTTGATAGGAATTTCCAATTAGGCATGGTTCCCCAAACCTGTTCTCAGCAACAGCCTACAGTCCAGGTTTACCAGATTTCTGAAGCACAGCACAGGTGATATAGTTTGCTCCACCGGGATTTCAGGATTCAGTCGGCTTTTCGCCAAGGAAATCCTTAAAATCTGGCCTGTTAGGGGTAGTTAAACACTGCAGTAAGGAATTGAATTTGAAGTCCCATGGTAGTATTTTTTCCTGGGGTGTGTAGGGGTGGTGTAGGTAAATTTAGAAGAGCAATATATATATTTTTATATTTTTCTCACATCAGAATAATGTCATCAGGGTAGCAGCAACAAATGACACATAAGGACATTTGTGTCCTCTGTCCTGCCTGAGAGCATTTGACACATGCTCTATGTCTACGCAGGAGGGTTCAGCCCCAAGTCATCAAGATGCCATAAAAATGCTAACAAATCTACACCTTATCAAATGATTCAAACATGTCTTGGGTGTGATAAGGGCACTGTCAGTACCAATGTATTCATATGCAGGAGGAAGTTTAATACATTTCCACAAAAGCCAGCTGAGATGTGCACAGAGAACAGTTTTATGTTTGTCAATGTCCAGTTTTTATAAAACCAGGGGTGGTGTAAACCTAGCAGTGCAAAGCTTGTGAATCATTGACTGGAAATCCACACATTATACTGCATCATATGGAACAATGACAGCTACATAAACACTTTGCTCCCTTTGTCTTCATGTAATTTATTCAAAGATTATGCTAAAGAAGCAGTCTTTGGCAGTCAAATGGATACAAAAACACATACGATTGCTGCATAAATTCATGAATCTGTTTACTGAGCATAACAGTCTTGTCCTTCATTCCTTCTGAGAAGAATAGAAATATGTTAACCTTTAGGCAGTACTGAGAAAGGTGTTTTAAAGTTGTTCCCACGCAGAGTCACTCTAGACGAGATGATTGCTACAGAAACACATGATTTTCCCCTTCTCGATCTGCACATAACCTATTATTAAATCCACCTGGATGTATTGTGCATCTTCATAGCATCACATCAGCTCACAGTCATGCATATCGGTGTAAATATTAAGTTAAAGGCAAAGTCATGCTGTGGAAGCTTCTAAATAGGATGAACCAAAGGTTTAATACCCATCACACGATGTGAAACATACAGATAAGTCAATACATGCAGTTAAGACTCTTGTAGTAGGACTTTATTGCTGTCAGAACTAGGGATGAGCGTTCGGTTCGGATCTGTTCGGAGTTCGATTCGAACATCGCCCGTTCGTCTGTTCGTCGAACTCCGAACATTTCCGCGTGTTCGCCCACATTGCACCACAATGGACCACAATGCACTTTTCCACTGGCCTGACGCTTGTAATTGGCTACAGCCTTGCACCTGACCCCAGGTCAGGTGCAAGACAGGTGCAAGACTATGCCAATCATTGCTCAATCATGGGCTCACAGAGCTAAGTCCAGCAGCACACTATATAAGGCTTCCCTGCCTGCAGCCCCAACGTGTGTGTTTGCAGGAGTGAATCAGAGAGGAGAGGAGATGAGATTGTTCTGTCAGGGTGTATTAGTGACGTTGTAGGAGATTTCTGGGAATTAGAATCTGTGTTGGCACTGCCAGGCTATCAGGGAGAGTGTGTATCAGTGAGTTCTACCAGAGTTCAGCAAATTAGAATCTGTCTTGGCACAGCCTGTTATCAGTGTGTATCAGTGAGTTATACCACAGTTCAGCAAATTTGAATCTGTCTTGGCACAATATTTGGGTGCACTGCCGCTGACACTGACGCCTATACCAGATTCAAATAATTTTTAATATTGGACCACAGGGTCCACCACTGCACTCTTCCACAATACCACAGAGGGGTTACGGTGTGAAGGCACTTGCTGCAACTAAAGTTAAAATATTTGGGTGCACTGCCACTAACGCCTATACCAGATTCATATAATTTTAATATTTGACCGCAGGGTCCACCCCTGCACTCTTCCACAATACCACAGAGGGGTTACGGTGTGAAGGCACTTGCTGCCACAAAGGTAAAATATTTGGGTGCACTGCCACTGACGCCTATACCAGATTCATATAATTTTAATTTTTGACCAGAGGGTCCAACCCTGCACTCTTCCACAATACCACAGAGAGGTTACGGTGTGATGGCACTGTTGCCGACACTAAAGGCCCAATTTTAAAGCACCTATTGTTACTTTCATCCAAAGCCTGCATAAGTTTCACCATAATTTAGCCCAAAAAAATCACTAAACATGTTCTGCGTGTCCTAAAACGTCTCCTCCTTTCATACAGGCTGCCGCCCCAAGCAGTTATTTATGAATAGATTAAAGGAAAACCATTTACCGTCACTTGAAATGTCATTTTTTTGTTTTTAAATGTTTCTAAACATCCTACAAATCCGCCACTTCACGGGCAGGTTATGGGGACCTCCTAGGCACGATATTCGAAGGAATTTTTCGTTTTTATTCTTAACATTTCATGGAAAACTCAAGTTTTTTAAAACTTTTTGTCCTTGTTTCCTGTCCCCCAGGGCACTACCCGGATCCCCATACACCTTTTATGGAAAATATCTAGCATATATGCCCTCTTCGAGGGCACGCTAAAAATCGAATGTTCGGGTCCCATTGACTTACATTGAGTTCGGATCGTGTTCGAGTTCAAACTCGAACTTTTGAAATTGTTCGAGTTCGAAGTCAAACCGAAGACGGGGGCGTTCGGCTCATCCCTAGTCACAACTGAAATTATGCAATGGATACATTTTATTTTCTCTAAAGAAGGACGACAAGTGGTTCATTTCCTCTTTGGTTTTCCCATCAATATATATATACCCAAATTCTTTGCATTCTTTCACTGATACATAGAGGACATTGACATTAAATCTATGGCATTGAGAAAAGCCTGGTTTCCGACATGAAAATGCATTTAAGACAGTTTTTCCCAAATCTGTCCTCGGGATCCTCAACCAGGCCAGATTTTGCAGGTCATCTTGGGGAAATACAGACTAAGGCTAGGGTCAGACGAACGCATTTTTCACGTTGTCTGTGAAAAAGTGCGTTTGAACGAATGGACGTATTTTTTCACGGAATACGCGAGAGCGGTCATACGATGCGCATTTTCGTCCGTGATTTTGTACGGATCATCAATAAAACCCTTTTGCGTCTGGACGTTATGTTGGCCGGACGTGTGCAGCGTCTGACGTCTCCCAATCACGCAAACACGCCGCTATGCGGCCGCAGCGCACTCTGTACGTCAGTAGTAGCAGTTCGACGTTCTCGAAAAAATGCGTTCGTTGGCTACTTGCGTTGCACGGACGACCTTTCGTGCGGCCGTTCGTCGTATGTTCCCCGGCATTGGACGTCATTTGCTGCTAGCACGGCCGTGATTTCGTGCGGCTAAACGCATGTGAAAAATGCGTTCGTCTGACCCTAGCCTGAATCCTGGAATCACTGAGCAGCAAATCATATCACCTGTGCTGTGCTTCAGATATGCTGCAAACCTGGCGAGGCGGAGGGTCCTGAGGACAGGTTTGGGAAACACTGCTTTAAGACATTCTTTGTGTATTCCATTGGTAATGAGTCTGTAAAAAATCTTATCAATTTATTTAGGTGCCTACAGGGGTGTCTTAATAAATACATTTATTTGTATATTTTGGGGTTCATGTAGTGGTTCTGGAGGTGGAATCCGGTAGGCGTTTGATATACAGGGAGCTGGATATGTGATTTGCACAGTGAACTACAAAAATGGCAGCCGTGGATACGGACAGAACTACTAAGATGGCGGCCAAGAATAGAAGTGGCATAAGAAAGAAACAGGAAATGACCACGGGAAGTATAGGAGATCCGCGCGGAGGAAGTGCGTCATTTGGAGGCGACCCAGGATGGCGTTGGTCGACACAAGGTGCCGGGATGCTTTTTTTGTACCATTTTTATTGCTCCTTATTTATCTAAATAAATAGATTGGTTTTATAACCCCCCCCACTTGCTACCTTCTCCGACTCTTCAATTTCGACATACCTGGATTGTCTGCTGCTGAGATAAAGGGGGTCTAGGCCTTCACCCTTAAGAGTGCCCAAGGCTATATTTATTGAGCCTAATACCGTGAGGCTCCAGAATTGGTGAGTGTGGTCCCTTCTCCCTATCTCTATTATTATTTTTTAAATACAGTTTTACGCTATGGGAGTGTCGTCTCCCGATTCTTTCTGCTTTATTTAGTACCTATTACGGACGAAAGAAGGGAAGTGCCACCCTGTATTTGGCCATAGGCTTTCTTTCCTTGAGCCAGGACCCTTGGGCTGCCCTAAATCTGAGTGGTCTGTACTTTGGCTAAAACATTTTTGACCAACTCTGTGATGACTATCTGCACTATTATTGTTTTTCTATGATGTGCTTTTTTTTGAGGAATACTGATGAACAAATGAATTCGACACCAGCACTTTAGAGAAGACCAACATATTCCTCTCTCCGTTTTTCTTGAGTATTGGATTAACTATACACTTGAGTATCTCCCCTCTTTTTATTTCGCACATTGGACTTTGCTATTGGAAATTCACTTTATGCACGTGCACTTTAAAAATGATGGTATTTTGAATTTTCTTCAAGCAATGTTGCACTTTACTATGAACTTTTGCATGTTCACTTATTAACCAACTGGATGCGCCATATGGTTTTGTTCTTTCCTTTACAATACATTGAGACTGAACAACATATTGACAAACCAATACAGGAGGAAACGAGGGCCCTATTCCCATGGGAATTTACAATCTAGAAAGTCTTCTCCAGTACATCCCAAAGATTCTCAATGGGGTTAAGGTCTGGACTGTGTGGTGGCCAATCCATGTGTGAAAATGATGTCTCATGCTCCTTGAACCACTCTTGCACAATCTGAGCCCGATGAATCCTGGCATTGGCGTCTTGGAATATGCCCAAAACTCTCCCCTCTTCATTTTCTACCTTGTTACTAGTATAACACTGCTGAGTCTACTTTTCTACTGACATTTATTAAAAAAGAACAAGAAGAAAAAAAATTACATTGTACTTGTTATAATAATAACAGGTTTCATAAACTCTCAAAATAATTAAATAAATGCCAGTCAGGAATTAGAATTGAGTGATTCAAGATTAGAAGTAGCTAATGCAATCCAGATCCACAGGAACATTTTCATAACAGGAAACATGAAATGACCAATATAAAGATGCCTTGATAACCTACTAAATCCACCCTAAACAGACTGTTCACACTCCTCACACATTGTTACTAAACCAGTCTAACATTGCTGCCACATGGCCCTCAAATAACTACTACATGCCCTCTTTGCACCACGTTAACACATCCTACAACGCGCCCACTTGCCCATTGCCCACACATTTCCCACCATCCTCATTGCTCTTTGGACACTCTACACATACATATAGTGTGATACAGGAATAAAGGTAGACAGAGATTTGAAGTTGGGTAATCAGAGCCCCTGATCCCCTTAGTCTCAAATAAGGATAGATGGAGTATTTTCTGGTCATCCAGTAAGGTGGTAGCTGTGAGAAGGGAGTGCGTTTCCAGGTGCACACATGCGTAAGGTAAGGAAATACTTTTATTTGGTACTTTTGGTTTATAGGACATGTTACTGATACCCTAGTGTGAAAGCATCTAATGAAATACACTTTAACAGAGCCCACAATTGCTGGTCCTTCATGGGTTTCTTGGACTCTATTCAAGAGGATCATCTCTGGATGTGTCAAAATTCACCTGAAGGAAAGCCCTAACTTCATTTAGGTTGAATAAGAGACCAAGACCACCAAATGTGAAGGTATTAACACATTCCCTGCATCATCAAAGCATGCATAGTCTCTGGCGTGGAGGGAAGAAGATACTGCACCAGGACAACACCTTATAGCTACGCTCATTAAGCCAATTTTCCGTTCAAGTGAACAGTGTAGCCAAAATTCCCATGCTATTCCTCATCTTCCTACTCCTCCGATCAGGCCATTATCCCATTTACTTGTAAGACAGGTGTTTTCTTTAAGTATTAGTCATGTGTAGGAATCAACTCTATTGTTGCCGGACAAGTCATGTAGGATCATGTCATGTAGGCTATGACCAAACATGGGCTTAGTGAATTATTTTGAGCAGCTCCTGTATAACTTGCTGCTGTTGGTTGCACATTTCAACGGCGCTGTAATAAGAAGAGACATTGATGTGATGGGAGAGACTGGGATGCTACTGGCTTGATACATGAAACATGCTGTCATTTTGTGCTGTAAATGTTTTATTTGTGACTTGTGCCATACTACATGGGACCAGGTTGACTTTTAATGATAAAGGACTTTGGATATATGGGTTTAAATGTATTAACCCTTTCACTGCTGAGGACATGTGGGTAACGTCCTCATTGACTCCTAAGGAAAGATAAGGGTGGAGATAGGGGGTTCCTTTGAACCCCGATATCTCCCGACTGTTGGCAGCTCATGTTTGGTATCATTAGAAAGGCCAGAGCATGGCCTTTCCAATGATACCAAATATGACCATGTTTGAAGTAAAGAAAAAAAAAATTAATAAATAAAAGAAAAACGTGTTTTTTTAAGACGTGAAATGGCTCAGCAGTGAAGGGGTTAAAGTACAATGTCCACACAAAATATCTACAGTATTTGTATATATTTTATATAAAACACTATAACTGTACACACAACAAATGTGCTGTGTATATGTATATATTTGTAAATATACAATAATACAGTTGTGTTCAAAATCATTCAACCCCCACTGAAATTGAGTGTTTTGGTCAGTTTGACATTGATTTTGATCATTCAGTCATCTTGCTTACAATTAAATCAAAGAGGCACGTGTAGGTCAGACAAATATAACATAACATTTATAATGAAATAACCACAAATGTCTTTTCTGTGCTCACATCATATCAGTTTTATTCAACCCCAAGTGACATTCAATCTTAGTACTTAGTACAACATCCTTTTACAGTTATAACAGCTTTTAAACGTGAAGCATAGCTTGACACAAGTGTCTTGCAGTGATCTACGGGTATCTTCGCCCATTTGTCATGGACAAAAGCCTCCAGTTCAGTCACATTCTTAGGCTTGCGCACTGCAATGCTTTCTTTAAGTCCCACCAGAGGTTCTCAATCGGATTTAAGTCAGGTGACTGCGATGGCCACTTCCAAAACGTTCCAGCCTTTAATCTGCAACCATGCTCTAGTGGACTTGGAGGTATGCTTGGATCATTGTCCTGTTGAAAGGTCCAACGTCTCCCAAGCCTTCAGGTTTGTGATGGACTGCATCACATTGTCATCCAATATCTCCTGGTACTGAAGAGAATTCATGGTACCTTGCACACGCTGAAGCTTCCCTGTACCTGCAGAAGAAAAACAGCCCCAAAGCATGATTGACCCCCCGCCATGCTTCACAGTAGGCAAGGTGTTCTTTTCTTCATAGGCCTTGTTCTTCCTCCTCCAAACATAGCATTGATCCATGGGCCCAAACGGTTCTAATTTTGTTTCATCAGTCCACAGAACACTATCCCAAAACTTCTGTGGTTTGTCCACATGACTTTTGGCATACTGCAGTCGACTCTTCTTATTCTTTGGAGACAGCAAGGGGGGTGCGCCTGGGAGTTCTGGCATGGAGGCCTTCATTACGCAGTGTGCGCCGTATTGTCTGAGCTGAAACTTCAGTACCCACATCTGACAAATCTTTTCTCAGTTCCTCAGCAGTCACACGGGGACTTTTCTCCACTCTACGCTTCAGGTAGCGCACAGCAGTCGAAGTCAGCATCTTCTTTCTGCCACGACCAGGTAGAGTTTCAACAGTGCCCTTTGCCTTGAATTTGCGAATGATGCTTCCTATGGTCTCTCTTGGTATGTTTAACATCTTTGCAATCTTCTTATAGCCATTGCCCTTCCTGTAAAGAGTAATCACCTCTTCTCTTGTCTTCCTGGACCATTCTCTTGACTTCACCATGTTTGTAACCACACCAGTAAATGTCTAGAAGGAGCTGAGTATCACAGTCATTTTAAAGCTGCCTAATTGGTGCTTATTATGCTTTATTGCTGCTCCGTGACATCCACAGGTGTTTTCAATACCTGATTGAAAACACTTGAATGAACCTCTGTTCTTCAGAGTGGTAGTCTTTAAGGGTTGAATAATTGTTCAATGAAGAATTCACAAAGAAACATTTACTACTGTATTACAAAACCAATTGATGTCATTTTAGTTGCATATGATTCTTTAAAAAGTCCTTGTAGGATTTCATTCTGAATACAATTACAAATGTACACTAAATTCCCTAAAACCCTTTACAGCATTGGGGGTTGAATAATTTTGAACACAACTGTATATAATTTATTTACAATGCTATAGAGATCTATATACACTGTCAGGCCTTGATAAATCTTGATGAATCCTATAGTGTCTTATTATGACATGTCTATGGATATCAAAGGTGCCTTTGTCAAAAGAGACGTGGAATCCCTTGCAAGTTGCAATATTCACTCATTATGGATAGCTAATAAGGGAATTGCAAATTTCAGCAAGAATAATTGAGCTTGTGAAACAGCTGAGCTGTAAATTTCTTTTTTTTCATTCCAGTTAATTTTTACAAAATAAATCCCATTCCCTTGTCAGTTGCCCACGCTTTCTATTTCAATGGTGAATTACCCCCAATGTCAATGTGCTAAAGAACTGTTAAAAAAAACCCACAAATTTTAATGATTTCAATATTAACTTCCTTTTTTTCCATTTTTTTGTTCATCAGTAACATATCCTATCAAGTTTATAAAACCAGTGCGTAGGTCAAAAAAACAAAATTAATAGCTAAGTAAGTACCCATTTGGAGTCAGTACTGGATAATCGAATTAATAACACATACAGGGTTATCCAAAGAGATTCGAAAAGTCACCGCACGTTCGGTGACTTTTCGTTCTCTTCAATTCGGTTCCTTTTGCCGATCCCATTTTGGTGACCCTGCGGTGTATTCAGCAAGCACCACAGGGTCCCCGAATTGCAGGGAAAAGCTGCCGCAAACCCGACGAAAACTCACCGAATGCACGCTGAAAACAAGCAAAAACATCTGGATTAACCTTGGAAAAACCCGAACAGGAGCCGAACATGAGCCGAATCACACAGAGCCGAAGCAGCTGTGACGTAGAGGAGGCAGTGAATAAATTAGAAAAACCATTTGTATGAATCTGGGAAAATGAAATGCTGTTTGCAAAGAAACTACTGAGTGAAAATGTCTGAAATTTTCACAGGAGGTCCAGGGAATGATAATAAAGAGGGCTGTTACAAAAAAAATAAGTAAACTGAAAAAAAATCAAAAAAAAAATCGGACTTTTAATTTTTTTTTAAAAAATTCAGAAAAATGCTTAAAGTATCCTAAAAAATCTATAAATAAAGAGACTTTTTGCTGCAGAATTTTATAATGAACGGTTTATTAGATATTGAATTAAAACGGGAATATTTTTAACATTGAAGCCTATGGGATTCTCCTGAATAAATTTGCCGAATTAAACCACCGAATGGCAGGGCATTAGGGGAACCTTTCACTGCTGGTTTGTGTTCTCTGAATAGCCGAAGCAGTGCTTTTTCATGGGGATTTCACTGCCCTCGAACAGGGACCGAACAGGCACCGTATGTGCAGGCAATTCGCCAGGATTTGGCGAATTGCCTGCTCTCTGGATAGCCGAATGGCCAGGAAAGGTAACCGAACGCTGATTTTCAGCGTTCGGTTACCTTTCTCAAGCAATTCGGATCTCTTTGGATAACCCTGATGATGCTGCCTTCTTTGAGAAAATGAGGGTCTCTACTCATATGTTCCATTTGTACTGGGGTGCTCAATCACCCAATGAAAACTAAACAGTCCACAAATATAGAAATTTAGCCCAAATGATAAATATAGACTATTTGATAAATATATAATGAATGTACAATTGCTAAAGAACTACTGACTAACAGCTCCAAAGGACCCAAACCGACATATAGCACTTAATTACACTGGTAGCACATGTAACTAGACATGTGCATTTCGTATCATCGAAATTTCGTTTTCGTCCGAGATTTGTATCTTTGTTATTTTTTTCGTTTATTGGCCATCCGATATTACGAATCTGCTTAAATTACAAATTGCAGTAGATTCGAAAACAATCCGAAACTATATCAAACGGTTCCAAAATGATCCGAATCGATATCAAATGGAAAGAGAATGTAAAATGTAATGAAAATGACCCAATTTTTTTTTTTTTTTTTATATTTAAAGTTTTTATTTTGGAAGAGTCAGCTTAACAACATACAACGTAATGAATGGCCTCGCAGGGCCATGAAATGTCAGAGAAATCACAGCATTATAAAACAAAAAAGTCATCTAATGGAAGTCACATATTAGCAATAAACATCCCCAAAGAGGGGGGTCTCGTCGAGGGATAATCAACAGAAAAAATGAGAAGTCGGCTAAAGGCATCCAGTATACTGAGGTAAAGCAGAAATCGGTGGAACACCTCAAGTAGACCGACAGTCAGCTAAACTAGTAAAGGTCATCTTAGAGAAAATTGGGGAAAGGAAACATCTGAGAGCAAAACATGTACTGCGGAGAGGAAAGAGAAAGACAAAGAAAAAAAAAAAAAAAAAAAAAAAAAAAAATTTAGGGGGAGAAAGGGTCAGCAAAGTTTGTCTCTAAGAGGCATAAAGGTCAACCCCAGCTGGGGTACATCAGCGAAAATGTCATCAAAAGATATAATAGGAAGTCTCAGCGAGGGATGGGAACAAACAAAGTCCACAGGAGGGGTGCCCCAGGAAAGGTCTGCCTCAAAAAGAAAACCACCCAGCAGAAAAAGCGGGAAAAAAGGCCTCAACCAGTGTCCCGGAACAGGGGGGGTACCAGGGCCCCCAGCATAGCGTGTGGGAGGCAATGCGGAACACAAGGGCCTCCAACCTCGCTAGAGGTATAGTGAGCATTTCTCTGCCAAGAAGCCCCCACAACCTCCCTGACAACTCTAGGAATCCAGGGGGTACACAGCTCCACTGCGATGGCCGATCCCTGAAGTGCAGTCCCGGGGGGAACCTCGGCAACCAGCCCAACGACATCCACACAGTCCCAGATCTCACAGCCAGCCGGCGGATCCTCACCGTCTTCAGCCTGCAGCACCTTGCTCTCCTTCTCCTCTGCCGCCCAACAGCCACATGGGTCCTCCTCAGGTCGATCGTCCCCTGAAACACCTCCATCCGAGGCCTCCACTCTCCCATCAGGCCGCAGCATCGCCATCATACGGCGCATGTCACCGCGCGTTAGTGGCGCTCATCGTCCTCCAGGAAGAGCAGCAAGGCATCCAATACGGCCGGGAAACATGCCCTCCGTCTCCACGGCCCTCATTGTGGGTCCCAACAGGATCGGGGTCCCAAGACAGGGAGGCCGGGGAACCACGGAAGCCTAAAGATAGGCCCCAAAATGGCCGCCGTCAGTATACTCCGGCTGGAGAGTTGGCGGGCAGCAGCTTCTCTCTGAACCGGAGGGGGGCCACACGGGCTCCGGTCGGTGCACACCCGATGGCCGGCCGTTGGTAAGCCACTTATATAAAATATATCTGCTAAGAAAGTCCTCAAAAGGCCACGGGGAGATAAGATCACAGCGGAGCTCCTTCTAGATGCGACCTCTCCCGTCCACGGCTAGCCACGCCCCCCGACCCAATTTTTTTTAACATTATACCTATAAACCTATAAGTGAATCCTAGAAGTTGGAATATTAAAAAAAAAAAAAGAAGACATTTTTATTAAATATTTCTTAAACCGTATATTCTTTTTTCACTTGGAGCAAAAGCCATTTTCTTTATTTTTTGGGATTTTTTGGGTGAAATGTTCGGTTTCCTATTTCCCCATAGATTTCAATGTAAAAAAATATTCACATTTTAATTAAATATTTCTTAAACCATTTTTTTTTTTTAACTGCCCCAAGAGGTTTCTTCACTTATTTATCTTTTAGGATTTTTTTGGCATTTTTCGGGATTTTTTGGGTGCAATTTTAGGTTTCCTAACTCTTATTAAAGTTTTTGTTCAATAGTTTATTTGCAAACAGCGCTTCAATTTTGACACTTTCAATCTGATTTTTGTTTTTTCTTTACCCATCTGGCGGCTTGTCGGCTTTGTTCATTCCAGGTTCAATGGATCAACGGATCCAAGTGGCATCCTAAGTGGACGTTCAGAGTTGATTTCCTGGAGTTTTATCCAAGATCCCCTATGCCATCCACCATCACGATCCCTAATTCCTGTGTCTCCTCTCTCCACAGGTAAGACTTTATCACCCATTATCCACAGACACCCACATCTCAACTGATCCCCTGCATACTTTTGCTGGTAAGACTTATCACCCAGTATCCACAGACACCCACATCTCAACTGATCCCCTGCATACTTTTGCTGGTAAGATTTTATCACCCATTATCCAAGACATCCACATCTCAACTGATCCCTTGCATACTTTTGCTGGTAAGACTTTATCACCCTTATCACAGACACCACATCTAACTGATCCCCTGCATACTTCGCTGGTAAGACATTATCACCCATTATCCACAGACACCCACATCTCAACTGATCCCCTGCATACTTTTGCTGGTAGGACCCCCATCACCCAGTAGTCGCAGGCACCCACATTGTAACGTTACCTTGGTCTTTTTTTAGTTTATTTATTTTTGTCTTTCTCCACCATTTGCTTTGCTAATTAGCATGTGAATCTCCTGCCCTATTGACACAGCCCATCCAGCATCAGGTGTTTACCTTTTAACTGCCTGAATGCAATCAGTCTGCCCTATATAACAGCTAAGACTGGCTCCAGTGACCTCCCCAAGTGGCATCCTAAGTGGACGTTCAGAGTTGATTTCCTGGAGTTGCGGGACTGGAGGAAGGACTGCAAGGCCCACTTTTTTACTCGGGTAAACACACGTCTATATCATGCTTTCTCTCACGCTTCTGCTCTTTACTTCTACCTTTCTCCTTAAATGGAACTCCTGCCCCTCTACCACGACCCCTACACTATCTGCATCTCTCCCTCCTCCTCTCGTCCCACATGATGGCCTCACATGAGCTCCTTTGTTTCCTCAGAACATGGTCTCCCTCTATCTCTCGCGTGCTGCCAATCACTCCCACTCCCACAAATCCCATTCCCACCTTCTCTTTCTCACCCTCCTGCTGTTACTCTATTCAGGTGACATATCCCCTAACCCTGGCCCCACAACACATCCAATACTTTCCCTCTCATCCTATCTCCATCGCACAAAAATCACCTCCCTGCAAGCCCAGCAGCCTCATTCCCATAATCCCTCAGCGCCTGTCCTTTTTCTCCTGTGCCCTCTGGAACGCTCGCTCTGTGTGCAACAAACTCACAGCCGTCCATGACCTCTTCCTTTCAAATTCCTTCAACCTCCTAGCTTTAACTGAAATCTGGCTAACTCCCTCTGACACGGCCTCCGTTGCTGCTCTCACATGGTGGTCTACACTTGAGCCATACCCCCAGACCGGGTGAGAGAAATGGTGGCGGTAGGAATCCTGCTCTCTCCCACCTGCACCTACCAGCATCTCCCTCCACCCCCATCCCTCTCCTCTCCTCCTTCGAGACACACTGCATCTGCCTGTTCTCCTCTGGCTCTCAGGGTGGCAGTCATCTACCGCCCCCGGGACCAACCTCCCAGTTCTTTGACCACTTTGCTACCTGGCTTTCTCACTTCCTGTCTTCTAATCTTCCATGCCTAGTTCTCGGGGACTTCAACATTCCCTTTGATGATCCTTCCGCCCCTGCTGCCTCCAAACTTCTTTCACTCACGTCCTCCCTTGGACTCACACAATCCTCCCTCCTCCCTACCCACTGCGATGGTCACGCTATTGACCTTGTCTTTTCCAACCTCTGCTCCATTTCTGAGTTCAACTGTCACCCTTTCCCCAACTCTGACCACCATCTTATCTCTTTCAACCTATCTGGACTTCCTAAACACCTTGCTCCCCCACCCCGCACACACACTCGCAGAAATCGACATGCTGTGGACCCCCATCAATTCTCCAACCTACTTCACCACCTCCCTCATACCTCATCCTTCACCTGCCCTGATGCTGCCACTAATCACTACAACACTACGCTTAGCTCTGCTCTAGACACTCTTGCTCCTCTTTGACTCTGTAAGGCCCCACGCCGCCAGCTTCAGCCCTGGCACACCCTCCAGACTCGCTACCTGCAAAGATGCTCCCGCACTGCAGAGTGTGCCTGGAGGAAATCCCGCTCTGAAGCTGATTTTGTTCACTTCAAGTTTATTCTCCGGTCATACACCTCTGCCCTCCACTTGGCAAAACAATCCTTCTCATCTCTTATATCTTCGCTGTCCTCCAACCCTAAACGGCTCTGGTCCACCTTCAACACCCTCCTCTACCCACCTGCACCTCCCCCCCACAGCTGCCTTCAGCGCTCAAGACCTGGCAGACTACTTCCTCAGTAAAACTCTAACTATCAGAAGCAACATCCCAACACAAGATAGTTATCTGCCACCTCCACTCCCACAGGTCCCCTCTGCCACCCTCTGCCGCTTCCTTCCTCCCAGCCACTGAGGAGGAAGTCAATTCCTTATTGTCCTCCTCACATCTCACCACGTGCCCGCTCGACCCCATTCCCTCACATCTAATTCCTCCCCTCTCCTCCTCCCTCACCCCTGCTCTCACACACATCTTCAACCTATCTCTCTCTACTGGCTCCTTTCCATCCGCCTTCAAACACGCGCTAGTTACCCCTTACTAAAGAAACCATCCCTAGATCCCAACTCTCCATCCAACTACCGCCCTGTATCCCTGCTTCCCTTCACATCAAAAGCTCTTAGAAAAACTAGTCTTCAACCGCCTCTCCCGCTTCCTGTCCTCCAATTCCTACTTGACCCCCTGCAATCTGGCTTCTGTCCCCTACACTCAACTGAAACTGCCCTCACCAAAGTCACCAACGACCTCCTAACTGCTAAAAAACATGGCCACTATTCTATTCTCATCCTGCTTGACCTCTCGGCTGCTTTTGACACTGTTGACCACCCCCTCCTTCTACAGACCCTCAACTCTCTGGGTCTCGGTGACACTGCACTTGCTTGGGTTGACTCCTATTTATCCATCAGGTCCTTCTGTGTGTCCTTTGCTGGTAACTCCTCCTCTTCATTGCCTCTATCTGTTGGTGTACCTCAAGGCTCTGTCCTTGGTCCTCTGCTCTTTTCCATCTACACCTCTTCCCTGGGCAGATCAACAGCTTTGGCTTTAATTACCACCTCTACGCTGATGACACTCAGATCTACCTCTCTACCCCTGATCTCTCTCCCCCTGTCCTTTCAAAAGTCAGTGACTGTTTATCTGGCATCTCCTCCTGGATGGCCTCCCACCACCTAAAGATCAACATGTCAAAGACTGAGCTCCTACTTATTCCTCCCTCCAATGCCTCCCCACCTCCTGACTTCTCTATCACGGTGGAGGGTATCACCATCTCCCCATCAAACCAAGTTCGCTGTTTTGGAGTTACACTTGACTCTGCTCTTTCCTTCATCCCCCACATCAAGTCTCTTTCCTCCTCCTGCCGATACAACTGCGTAATATTTCCAGAATTCGGCCATTTCTTACTGCTGTCACCACAAAACAACTCATACATGCCCTGGTAATCTCCCGACTCGACTATTGCAATAATCTCTTATCTGGCCTCCCTCTGTCCCGCCTCTCCCCCTACAATCCATCCTGAACCTCCGCCGGCTAATCACGCCTCACCTGTCCCGTCTGCCTCTGCCAGCTCCCCATCTGCGATCCCTCACGCTCTCGCTCCTCTGCGCTCCGCGAGTCCTTCACTGGCTCCCCTCCACTGCAGAATTAAGTTCAAAATCCTTATCCTTACCTAAAAACCCTCACTAACTCAGCTCCCCACTACCTGTCCTCACTAATCACCAAATACACCCCAGCCCGCTCCCTAAGGTCAAACAGTGACCTGCGCCTAGCTTCTCCCCGCATCACCTCTTCCCATGATAGACTGCAGGATTTCTCACGCGCAGCCCCACTCTCTGGAACGCTCTCCCTCGTACTGTCAGACTTTCCCCTAACTTCTCTTCCTTCAAACGCTCCCTGAAAACATTCCTATTTAGGGAAGCCTACCAAACTCACTGACGCAACCATCAATCACTCTCACCTTACAGTCCTCTCCTCCTGTTTCCAACCCCAACCCTCCCAGATTGTGAGTTCCTACGGGAATAGGGCCCTCATCCTCCTGTACTGTTTGTCAAATGTTGTTCAATGTATTGTAACCCTGTCTATATCCCGTGCTTATTGTACAGCGCTGCGGAATATGCTGGCGCTTTATAAATAAAGAATAATAATAATAATAATAGGATACGAAATTATCGATCTGAAATTATCGGATCCGCAAACTGAAGTGATCCATGAAAGATCGGTCCAAAATTACGAATTGCGGTGAAATAACGAATGACCCGAAACGAAAAAAAAAAACCAGCTGAAAATGGCCTGAAATCACCCGAAATGAGAAAAACTGCTGTGCACAAGTCTACATGTAACCACATGCAAAACACAAGAAATTTATAATTAAAAGATAATGAATAATGTGCGGGAATATTTCCAGAATATAAACTAACACTGCAGTAATAGATTCAACCGTGACAAACTGTGTGTTTCATTATGCAGTCCAGCTTGTTGCTCAGAACATAAACTCGCAACAATGAATATTGATAACTGAAACAAAGTGATAGAGTCTTTATCTCTGAAAGAGGTGCAGAAACTGTGACTATTGTACGGACTATTCCACAAGGATTGAGGTTTACACACAATGAGTTATCTTGTTTACATAGGGGGGTTAGTTAGTAACCACCGGAGTTTAGCTTTGTTGTAAAAACAATAAACAAAGGTGATAGCGAATGGACATTCAAACAGCACCTGGAGAAAATTCATACACACACATACACATGTATTGTGCCTTTTCACCACCTAGGAGCCACCTATAACATGCCGACAACCATAACAATAATGGCCTGCAGGCAACAATGACGGGACATCACTGTGCATGTACAGCATGGATGTGCACCGTGTCACACATGGGGACTTCAATGCTACCCTCTTTTGCCCTTCACACATTTTTTTTACGTATATGACTTTACATACAGACACATCTATCTATTTATATGTATACACCCAGCAGTAAGATTTAGCAGGCAGTGGAGTCTGCTGACATTTCAAATTGGTGGGACGCCAGACTGGAAACATGAATGTTTTTAATCATGAATAGGACTATGTCTATAGGACACTACTACCTCCAAAATATGTGGATGATCCCGCGTATAGGGAATAAACCTTATAGACATATCCCTATTAATGAGCCAAATAAAATAGCCATAAATTCAAGGATTACAATTATAATCCAGGAATTACCCACAAGATGTGTACATAAAACATTATATAGTCTAAAAAAATCTAGCAGGGTCATTCAAAGAGATTCGAAAAGTCACCGCACGTTCGGTGACTTTTCGTTCTCTTCAATTCGGTACGTTTTGCCGATCCCATTTCGGTGACCCTGCGGTGTATTCAGCAAGCACCACAGGGTCCCCGAATTGCAGGGAAAGGCTGCCGCAACCCCGACGAAAACTAACTGCAAAACCCGGCGAATGCACGCTGAAAACCCGCAAAAACATCTGGATTAAACTAACCGAAAACCACGGAAAAATCCGAGCGGGAGCCGATCACCCGCAGCGAAGCCGCTGAAAAAAGCCGACACCGCAGACGAGTGAAGTGAATGAATTAGCAAAACAGTTTGCATGAATGTTTGAAAAGGGAAACACTGTTTGCAAAGAAACTACTGAGCGAAAATGTCTGAAATTTACATATAAGATCCAATGAATGATAATAAAAAGGGCTGTTACATAAAAAATAAGTAAACTTAAAAAAAATAAAAAATCTGACTTTTATTTAAAAAAGCTTTCCAGAAAAATGCTTAAAATATCATAAAAAAATCTATAAATAAAGAGACTCTTTACTGCAGAATTTTATAATGAACGATTTATTAGATACTAGGTGCAAAAGCCTGCCCAGAGGGCAGTCTATTGTTAAGCGAAGCAGCTCACATGGATATATTTGCCCCCGCTCACATGGGTAGATTTGCCCCAGCTCACATTGGTATAATTGCCCCAGCTCACATGGGTATATTTGCCCCCAGCTCACATGGGTATAATTCCCCCAGCTCACATGGGTATATTTGCCCCAGCTCACATGGGTATAATCACCCCCAGATCACATGGGTATATATTCCCCCAGCTCACATGGGTATATTTGCTCCCGCTCACATGGGTATATTTGGCCCCCAGCTCACATGGGTATAATTGCCCCATCTCACATGGGTATATTTGCCCCCAGCTCACATGGGTATAATTACCCCAGCTCACATGGGTATAATTACCCCAGCTCACATGGGTATATTTGCCCCAGCTCACATGGGTATAATCGCCCCCAGATCACATGGGTATAATCGCCCCCAGATCACATGGGTACATATTCCCCCAGCTCACATGGGTATATTTGCCCCAGCTCACATGGGTATATTTGCCCCAGCTCACATGGGTTTATTTGCCCCCAGCTCACATGGGTATAATTGCCCAAGACTCACATGGGTATAATTGCCCCAGCTCACATGGGTATATTTGCCCCACCTCACATGGGTATATTTGCCCCCAGCTCACATGGGTATAATTATCCCAGTTCACATGGGTATATTTGCCCCAGCTCACATGGGTATAATCGCCCCCAGATCACATGGGTATATATTCCCCCAGCTCACATGGGTATATTTGCCGCCGCTCACATGGGTATATTTGGCCCCCAGCTCACATGGGTATAATTGCCCCAGCTCACATGGGTATAATTGCCCCAGCTCACATGGGTATAATTACCCCAGCTCAAATGGGTATATTTGCCCCAGCTCACATGGGTATAATCGCCCCCAGATCACATGGGTATATATTCCCCCAGCTCACATGGGTATATTTGCCCCCGCTCACATGGGTATATTTGCCCCCGCTCACATGGGTATATTTGCCCCCCAGCTCACATGGGTATATTTGCCCCCGCTCACATGGGTATATTGCCCCCGCTCACATGGGTATATTTGCCCCCCAGCTCACATGGGTATATTTGCCCCCTGCTCACATGGGTATATTTGCCCCCCAGCTCACATGGGTATATTTGCCCCCCAGCTCACATGGGTATATTTGCCCCCGCTCACATGGGATATTTGCCCCCAGCTCACATGGGTATAATTACCCCAGTTCACATGGGTATATTTGCCCCAGCTCACATGGGTATAATCACCCCCAGATCACATGGGTATAATCACCCCCAGCTCACATGGGTATATTTGCCCCCGCTCACATGGGTATATTTGGCCCCCAGCTCACATGGGTATATTTGCCCCCCCTCACATGGGTATATTTGGCCCCCAGCTCACATGGGTATAATTGCCCCAGCTCACATGGGTATATTTGCCCCAGCTCACATGGGTATAATTACCCCAGCTCACATGGGTATAATTACCCCAGCTCACATGGGTATATTTGCCCCAGCACACATGGGTATAATCGCCCCCAGATCACATGGGTATAAGCGCCCCCAGATCACATGGGTATATATTCCCCCAGCTCACATGGGTATATTTGCCCCAGCTCACATGGGTATTTTTGCCCCAGCTCACATGGGTATTTTTGCCCCAGCTCACATGGGTATATTTGCCCCCGCTCACATGGGTATATTTGGCCCCAGCTCACATGGGTATAATTGCCCAAGGCTCACATGGGTATAATTTCCCCAGCTCACATGGGTATATTTGCCCCACCTCACATGGGTATATTTGCCCCCAGCTCACATGGGTATAATTATCACAGTTCACATGGGTATATTTGCCCCAGCTCACAGGGGTATAATCGCCCCCAGATCACATGGGTATATATTCCCCCAGCTCACATGGGTATATTTGCCCCCGCTCACATGGGTATATTTGGCCCCCAGCTCACATGGGTATAATTGCCCCAGCTCACATGGGTATAATTGCCCCCAGCTCACATGGGTATAATTACCCCAGCTCACATGGGTATATTTGCCCCAGCTCACATGGGTATAATCGCCCCCAGATCATATGGGTATATATTCCCCCAGCTCACATGGGTATATTTGCCCCCGCTCACATGGGTATATTTGCCCCCAGCTCACATGGGTATATTTGCCCCCGCTCACATGGGTATATTTTCCCCCAGCTCACATGGGTATATTTGCCCCCGCTCACATGGGTATATTTGCCCCCAGCTCACATGGGTATATTTGCCCCCGCTCACATGGGTATATTTGCCCCCAGCTCACATGGGTATATTTGCCCCAGCTCACATGGGTATATTTGCCCCCCAGCTCACATGGTATATTTGCCCCCGCTCACATGGGTATATTTGCCCCCCAGCTCACATGGGAATATTTGCCCCCGCTCACATGGGTATATTTGCCCCCAGCTCACATGGGTATATTTGACCCCCGCTCACATGGGTATATTTGCCTCCTGCTCACATGGTATATTTGCCCCCCAGCTCACATGGGTATATTTTGCCCCCGCTCACATGGGTATATTTGCCCCCCAGCTCACATTGGTATATTTGCCCCAGCTCACATGGGTATATTTGCCCCCCAGCTCACATGGGTATATTTACCCCCGCTCACATGGGTATATTGCCCCCAGCTCACATGGGTATATTTGCCCCCGCTCACATGGGTATATTTGCCCCCCAGCTCACATGGGTATATTTGCCCCCGCTCACATGGGTATATTTGCCCCAGCTCACATGGGTATATTTGCCCCCGCTCACATGGGTATATTTGCCCCCGCTCACATGGGTATATTTGCCCCCCGCTCACATGGGTATATTTGCCCCCCGCTCACATGGGTATATTTGCCTCCTGCTCACATGGGTATATTTGCCCCCACTCACATGGGTATATTTGCCCCCACTCACATGGGTATATTTGCCCCCCAGCTCACATGGGTATATTTGCCCCCGCTCACATGGGTATATTGCCCCCAGCTCACATGGGTATATTTGCCCCCGCTCACATGGGTATATTTGCCCCCGCTCACATGGGTATATTTGTCCCCAGCTCACATGGGTATAGTTGCCCCCAGCTCCCGTGGGTATAGTTGCCCCCAGCTCCAGTGGGTATAAGTGCCCCCAATTAAGACGCTGGATACGCGCGCAGCCTCTACCTGTCGGCCGCGCGCGCATCCAGGAGAACAGGAAGCGCGCGCAGCCGCCGGATAGAGGCTGCGCGCGCATCCTGTAGAGCCGGATGCGCTCAGAGCAGACAGCGATAGGCTGCGTGCGCATCCTGGTCCACTGGATGCGCGTGTAGCCTATAGCTGTCTGCTGCGAGCGCATCCGGCTCTACAGATGCGTGCACAGCCTTTACCCGGCTGCTGCGTGCGCATCCTGTAAACGCCGCGGCACGCGCCGCAGCAGTTGGATGCGCGCGCGGCAGCCGGGTAGAGACTGCGAGCGCAACTGGCTCTACAGGATGCGCGCAGCCTCTACCCGGCTGCTGCGTGCGCATCTTGTAACCGCCGCGGCAAGCGCACAGCCGGCTCGTGCCGCGGCGGTTGCATGCGCGCGCAGCCAACCGTCGCTGGTTGCGCGCGCATGCGCAGTTCAGGCTTGGCAACAGACACGCCAAGCCTTAATGCATTATAGTATAGATTGAATTAAAACCAGAATATTTTTCATATTGAAGTCTATGGGATTCGCCTGAATAAACCTGTCGAATGAAACCACCGAATGGCAGGGCATTTTGGGAACCTTTCACTGCTGGTTTGTGTTCTCTGAATAGCCGAAGCAGTGCTTTTTCATGGGGATTTCACTGCCCTCGAACAGGCACCAAACAGGCGAATTGCCTGCTCTCTGGATAGCCGAATGGCCAAGAAAGGTAACCGACCGCTTATTTTCAGCGTTCGGTTACCTTTCTCAAGCAATTCGGATCTCTTTGAATTACCCTGTAAAGTGAAAACAGTGATTTTTATCATTATTTACTAAAATTAAAAACTGAACGCTGATCCTACCATTTTATTAAATATGGTGCAGTTCGCAGCAGTTCGACGATCTACGGCAGTGAAATTGTCCCATAGAGAACTAATGGTTCATCTATCCAGAGAATGCCGAACTGCAAAGTGACAGCAAAATTACCAGATTTTTGGTGATTCAGTTCGACAAGTTTCAACAAGCGAATCCCTTAGGATTCAATGTATTGTAAATAGGGGTTATTTTAAATTTTAGTTTTTTAAATAATATTTATTCTTTCCATTTTCAGAAAAAAGACTATTTTTTAGAACACCTTTTTTATATTTTTTAGATTAAATTTTTGTTTCCCAATTTTTTTAATAAAGCGTTCTTTTTGTTCTGTAACAGACCTTTTTATAATTTTTTAAAGAACTTTTTTTATTATTTTGATGCATTTTAATGCATTTTTATTGGTTTACACCTATTACAAGAATAGGAGAGTTCCAGAATTCTGCCAATGCCAGTTCGCCACTCTTTGGGCAGTCTTTGGCAACGTTCGCCAAATTTTTTCTGAGTCTTCGGTGACTCCATCTTTGGTGCCCTATGGTGACCCTATGTTGAATAGTGAATTCACCATAGTTTCGGCAAAATGGATTTACCGAACTGCACTGAAGTGAAACGCGTTGTGAATAACCCCTTCTGAGTATACAAAACTTCAGTGTATGAAAGAAAAAATCCTGTTTACTATTGCTATTTAGCACATTAAGGCAAATGTTTTCATTAATTTCAAGTTCATTCTGTGGTCACACACCTCGGCCATTCACTTGGCCAAACAAGCCTTCTTCTCATCTCTTATATCCACTCTGTCCTCCAACCCTAAACGACTATGGTCCACTTTCAACTCTCTCCTCTACCCACCTGCATCTCCCCCCTCATCTGCCTGTAGCGCTCAGGACCTGGCAGATTACCTCTTAAATAAATGTCTCACTATCAGAAGCAACATCCCAACACAAACCAATAATCCACCACCTCCAATCCCAGAAGCCCCCTCTGCTACCCTTTGCCACTTCCTCCCAGCCACTGAGAAGGAAGTTATTTCCTTACTCTCCTCACATCTCACCACGTGCCCACTCGAACCCATTCCCTCATATCTAATACCTCCACTCTCCTCCTCCCTCACCCCTGCTCTCACACACATCTTCAACCTATCTCTCTCCACCAGCTCCTTTCCATCGGCTCCACCGGTTCCCCTTCAAACATGCACAGGTTACCCCTATACTAAAGAAACCCTCCCTCGATCCCAACTCTCCATCCAACTACTGTCCTGTATACCTGCTTCCATTAACCTCTAAGCTCTTGGAAAAACTAGTTTTCAACGGCTCTCCCTCTTCCTATCCTCTAATTCCCTACTCAACCCCCTGCAATCAGGCTTCCATCCCCTACACTCAGCTGAAACTGCCCTCAACAAAGTCATCAACGACCTCCTAACTGCTAAAAACCATGGCCACTATTCTATTCTCATCCTGCTTGACACTGTCGGCTATCCCCTCCTTCTACAGGCTGTCAACTCTCTTGTTGTCTGTGACACTGCACTCTCTTGGATTGACTCCCCTCTGTCTAACAGGTCCTTCTCTCTGTCATTTGCTGGTAACTCCTGCTCTTCAATGCCTTTATCAGTTTGTGTACCCCAAGGCTCTGTCCTAGGTCCTCTGCTTTTCACTATCTATACCTCCTCCCTAGGAAATATCATTAACAGGTTTGGCTTTAATTTCTGTCCTCACTAATCACCAAATACACCCCAGCCCGCTCCCTAAGATCAAACAGTGACCTACGCCTAGCTTCTCCCTGCATCACCTCTTCCCATGATAGGCTGCAGGATTTCTCATGCTCTGCTACATCCTCTGGAATGCTCTACCACGTATGGTCGATTTTCCCCTAGTCTCCCTTCCTTCAAATGCTTACTTAAGACATTCCTATTTAGAGAAGCCTACCACCCCATTCGCTGATGCAACCAGTCCATCACTCTCACCAGTCCATCACTCTCACCTTGCAGTCCTTTCCTCCTGTTTTCACCCCCAACTCTTCAAGATTGTAAGTTCCCATGTGAACAGGGCCTTTATTTCCTCCTGTACTGGTTTGTCAAATGTTGTTCAATGTATTGTAACCCTGTCTATATTGTGCCCATTGTACAGTGCTGTGGAATATGCTGGCACTATACAAATAAAGAATAATAATAATAATAAAAATGTTGGGTGCATTTTCTGTCATTGAGAGGTTAAGGCAGGCAACTGGTTTGTGTAGTAGAAAGAACTTTGGACAGTTTGTTTGACGCTCATCAGAGCTCAATTAGCCAGCAGCAGGAAGCTTGATAACAGCAGTGGTCTGTGATTGCCAAGACTTCCCTTAGAGCCCTTATCAGAATTCTGAACTTGGTCACATTAAGTTTCTTTTTTTTAACTGTGCCTAGGAACAGTTGAGAAGACAATGACACTGCTTAAAGAGACATAACACATATCAATCAGGCACATGTTAAATGGCACAATTTTTTTATATATATATATATATAGTTTTCATTTTTTTATTTTATTGCAAAAAAAATGTCAGGGCGCTGCCCCATCTGACCTTTTGGTGAGCCACCACTGTTAGCAGGCCAAACTCTGGGCCCCCATTGTGCACAACTGTGATCCCTCAGCATATACAGTAGAGTTCGAAACCGTGTAACATTCTTCGTTTCTACATATCAGTTTGTAAATTCCAAGGTGAGATTATCAAGGGCATGACTAACAGACTTAATGATGGCAAACAGACACAACATTAACACAAACACAGTAATAAATAACATTCTAAAAATAGTAAGATGTTGCTTAATGGAAAATTAGCACTTAAATCATTATTATTTATGTTAATTATAAGTAGCTTGCTTATACTTAATGTACAGTGACATATCTTGGGCTTAGAAGGGACGGCTCATTAGAATGTAATGTTTGATTGTTTCTTGCATGAGCTGCTTTCCTGTATTCAACATTACACAACCACTTAAACAACATTTTTCATGAACTACTAGTCTATTCCACAATGCTTTTTGTTCACAATTGTTTAACCATAACATATTTTTTGAAACATGGGGTGCCAAGCTACCAGTTAAACATAGGGAAAAATAAAGAAAAAATGTTCTGAGATAGTAAAAAATGTAAATAAAATATTGCTAATTTTTAATTGTTCAGGTATTTGTTTATCGTTTACAGAAATACCAATGGAATGAAAGATTATGAACTCTAAAGAGTGTCCTTTTATCTTACAGAATCACACACATGGCCTCGGTATTGGCATACAGCACTGGCAGATCCAGGGAGGGGGCACAGAGGGGATTTTCACCCCCCAACTGCTATCCCATTGTAGGAGGTTTCATACACCCTACATTAGACAAATGAGGTGTCAATGGAAAGGGCAGAGTCTGCTCTTTCCAGTGATAACAAGCAACCAGGTGTACAATTATTATTATTATTATTATTATTATTCTTTATTTATAAAGCGCCAGCATATTCCGCAGCGCTGTACAATAAGCACAGTATAGACAGGGTTACAATACTTTGAACAACATTTGACAAACAGTACAGGAGGAGATGAGGGCCCTATTCCCGTAGGAACTCACAATCTGGAGGGTTGGGGTTGGAAACAGGAGGAGAGGACTGTAAGGTGAGAGTGATTGATGGTTGCGTCAGTGAGTTGGGTGGTAGGCTTCCCTAAATAGGAACATTTTAAGGGAGCGTTTGAAGGAAGAGAAGTTAGGGGAAAGTCTGACAGTACGAGGGAGAGCGTTCCAGAGAGTGGGGGCTGCGCGTGAGAAATCCTGCAGTCTATCATGGGAAGAGGTGATGCGGGGAGAAGCTAGGCGCAGGTCACTGTTTGACCTTAGGGAGCGGGCTGGGGTGTATTTGGTGATTAGTGAGGACAGGTAGTGGGGCGCTGAGTTAGTGAGGGTTTTGTAGGTAAGGATAAGGATTTTGAACTTAATTCTGCATTGGATGGGGAGCCAGTGAAGGGACTCGCAGAGGGGAGCGACAGAGCGGTGGGTGAGGTGAATTAGCCTGGTGGAGGCGTTCAGGATGGATTGTAGGGGGAGAGGCGGGAAAGAGGGAGGCCAGATAAGAGATTATTGCAATAGTCGAGTCGGGAGATTATCAGGGCGTGTATGAGTTGTTTTGTGGTGACAGCGGTAAGAAATGGCCGAATTCTGGAAATATTACGCAGTTGGTATCGGCAAGAGGAGGAAAGAGACTTGATGTGGGGGATGAAGGAAAGAGCAGAGTCAAGTGTAACTCCAAGACAGCGACCTTGGTTTGATGGGGAGATGGTGATACCCTCCACCGTGATAGAGAAGTCAGGAGGTGGGGAGGCATTGGAGGGAGGAATAAGTAGGAGTTCAGTCTTTGACATGTTGATCTTTAGGTGGTGGGAGGCCATCCAGGAGGAGATGCCAGATAAACAGTCACTGACTTTTGAAAGGACAGGGGGAGAGAGATCAGGGGTAGAGAGGTAGATCTGAGTGTCATCAGCGTAGAGGTGGTAATTAAGGCCAAAGCTGTTGATGATTTTGCCCAGGGAGGAGGTGTAGATGGAAAAGAGCAGAGGACCAAGGACAGAGATTTGAGGTACACCAACAGATAGAGGCAATGAGGAGGAGGAGTTACCAGCAAAGGACACACAGAAGGACCTATTGGATAAATAGGAGTCAACCCAAGCAAGTGCAGTGTCACCGAGACCCAGAGAGCTGAGGGTCTGTAGAAGGAGGCGGTGGTCAACAGTGTCAAAAGCAGCCGAGAGGTCAAGCAGGATGAGAATAGAATAGTGGCCGTGTTTTTTAGCAGTTAGGAGGTCGTTGGTGACTTTGGTGAGAGCAATTTTGTTCAATTCTTGTTAAAATTATGGAATGGTTTGATCATTATAAATCCCCATAAGCAGGAGATATGGCCATTTTTATTATTTATCTTTATTACAATTACAGTATTTGACAGAAAGGTCACTTCTGTCTGTATGCTGATAACACAGCCCTCGTGTGACATAGTGTGTGATATGGGACACCATCTAGAGTTGAGAATCCTTCATTCTGTCAATAGCGCTAGGAATGGATAAATGAATACATGAAAAATTAAAAAAGAGATCAAACTTACATCATTTAATTTTTTTTTACCTTCTCAGAACAGCAATTTCTGTGCAAATTTTCTATTTTATCAAGATTAGTGAAAGCACAAACATGTGCAGGAAAAAAAAAAAGGAAAATAAATAAGTCAAAAGTGAATAACAACCCGCCGCTTAAAATATAGGGGGTTACCCTCAAATATATAAATCCAAAAACACCTGATATAAGCTTGGAGGACGCAGATAAAACATAGATTTTAAGATAGTAATTAATAATAATCTGTGAAAAATACAGAACACACTACAAAAAAATATATATAAAGACTAGAATATATTTCAGGGTAAGGAGAGGAACAAAAAGTAAACTAAGTGATGCAAAACCGTAATTCCCTAATAGAGTAAAGCACTCCTTTAAGAGCCAGAAACAGGCCTTCTAGGGTCCATATGGATAGGACAGAAGTGGAAAAAAGCTAATGGGTTAATTGCAGCTGTTCCTTTCTGGCCTAATGATACAATTAACCCATTAACCTTTTTTCGACTTCTCTCCTATCCATCCATTCCTCTCCTTACTCTGTGATATATTCTATTTTTTCAATTTTTTTTATGTTTGTTCTGTATTTTGCACTGTTTTTATTTTTATTACTTACTAGATTAAAAGCTACGTGATTTATAGGTCAGTAAGAGCAGAGTCCGGCTAAGCATACTTCCATACAGTATAAAATACTACTTAAAAATCTTTTTATGTTGATTGCATTATTATTATTTTTATGGCAGCTTCCCTTTAAGATAAGGATTACTGGATAAAAGCACAGAAAAGAATGTAGGAAAATGGATTATCCCATTTATGTGATATTTCAAGGCAGCGTTGATTTAATGGCGGTGCACGCGCCAGCTGTGTATCAGTTGGATGAGCAACTTACTCAGTAGCCAACAGTGAAAAGTACGCAAGGGCTCATTTGTGGCATCTTAAATCACTGTCACACAGATTTTCTAAATAAAAAAAACCAATAAAAATAAAAATAACATTTCTACTCCTGGTGAAAATTTGGCTCAAACAATGCACTGAAGAATACTTTTGCTCAGTGGAGGTAATCATTCTTCCATGACACATCCCATTTATATGCATTTCAGGTTTTAACTCCACTAAAGTTCCAGCTCAGTAAACATTTTCATTAATGTATCCGTATTGGACTGATTACAAAGGCAACCTGTACTGTATATCTTCCCGTAAAATGCTCCAATGCGCCAGACAGTGACATGCTGCACTGGCTTCTGGGTAATGGAACATAACTTACCATACTGGAGGACATAACCTTTAGCTTCATTCTCTTACATAATTCGCTTTCATGCTCAACATTTTTAATCATTTCCTACACCAAGATAAGGAAATGTGTTGTAAAGCCATCTCTCGATTTACACCTTGATACAACGGCAGCCGGTACTCGGTGAAAAGTTATAACTTTAATTATCCTCAACATATCTTAATTAAAAAGCCATTTAGATTTGTCATGGCTGAAACCCTCGATGACTACCACCGAGCTATTAACTGTGAAATGAATTGAGTGCATTAGAATAAAATAAAGATTTTTTTGGGGCTATAGCCACAGCTGGAAATGGTGATCAATTAAGTAAAAATTACATTTGTATTTTTTCAGCATGGTTCTTTACAGTGAGTTTAAATCAAGAGTGCTATTTGCAGTGCTGCAGAATGGGCATCCTGTCAAATGTGCGTTGTAGGATGGAGACTACAGACGCCAACCTTGAATTTAATTGTCAATGTACAGCTTTATTCCACAGAATTTCATCTCTGAACGTCACACAATGGAGCTGAATTACTTGAATTGTTTCAGCTTGTGACATCACGTTCACGATGACACATCCTTTTTAACAGCATAATCGATGTAATGGAACATAGGTTTAAAGTTGGCAGGTCTACTTTAGTCTCTCTGAATACTAGCACCCCTTGTAACCAAGGTTGGCATCCATCCCTCTGAACTATGTTTCTAGGAATTCCTCAACTCATACTTTTTGAACACCATAAATGAATTTAGCTGTCCATTTGCAGTTACAGTGCTGTCACATTCAGCTTCCTTCTCCTGCTCATGATGAATTGTTCCAGCTCCGTGCCCTAACATATAAATTCTGCCTGTCACCTCTCATTACTCTTATAGCGACTGAAGCCATATACAATGTGCAGATCTGTCTTAGAATGGTTCACTCATGTCAGGGAGGTAGCAGTCCATGGTCTGGAGACCACATGATGGCAGATTACATTCTCTGCAGTGACTGCACTTAGACACCTCACTTCGGCTATGCAGCATGTGATCTGTAAAATCAAAGAAGTTATCCAAACAAACCGATATTCTAACTGCATAATTCAGGTATTTGGGGAGCAGGATGAAATACCCAATTAAATATAATCTCAAAACAACTGATCTGTTTCAGAAATTTCATCACAGCAGGAATACAATATGTTGCTTATTTTACACGTAAGTCAGACAAATATAAGACAGCAATGTTTTCATAACGACATTGGACAATTAATTATTTAAAAATACAGTAGGCGATCATTAATTCCATGTATCAAAACACATTCCATATCTATGCTGTGTGGTCATCTCTACCAGTTTTATTTCCTCTATTCTCCGGCCCCATCTGGACAAGGAAATTTAATAACCCATGCTTCAAATTGCTAGGACTAACATCTGGGAGGAGGTAAATGGACGAAGTGAAAGTGTTAGATCTCTAAGGAGGTGAACCATGTTCCACCACATTCTTGTGCATTGCTCCGACTCCCTGTACCTATGGAAGCTCAGGATTCTCCACTCTACGTTAAGGTGTAGTACTGATACTGAATATTTCAGTCACTGTTGGTCTTCAAGTAGTTCAATCTGATGCCTGGGTAATAGGGAGACCAACCACAGTTGCTGGAGCTGTGCCTGTATACCTGCTATTGAACGGTTACTTCCTGTACTTGGTCTTCTTCTTGTCTTGTGACTCTGCCTTTTGGATTGCTACTACTGGATTACAACTACTGTGCCCTGATTGCATCTGAGCTGTTAATAGTGACTTGTATATGAATAACTTGTGCTCAAGCCTTTATCCATTTGCGGCTTGCTGCTAATGGCTCTATTCTGACCTTGCCCCTGTATTAATGGCACTACCACTGGCATAGACTCAAGAAGTCCATAGGGCTAAGTGCGGTCCTGTGTGAGCTTTGAAAAAAGGTTCCACAGAAGCTGCAGAAAGGCACTGTGTGTCATTTGTTCCACTGCTTGAGGGGAGAGGTCATGGTGGATTGATCCACCCTCTATGTTTCTTTATTGAAAGGCTACCATTGTTATCGAGTATCTCCAATTCCATGGCATTTGGCTTTCCCTCTAACAGTAACAATGCAAGGACCTACCCTGGTTGCCACCCAGAATGGGAAATAACAAGTTAGAGTGTTCACGTTTAATCATTAAAAAGAGAAATCATTTTGGAGCACCATACGATCTGTTCAATCTGTGACAAGTGATTATTCTGTTTATATATATTCCTGTTATGTTCTGCCAGTAAGGAGTGAGCTCATACATTCATAGTAATATTAATAACTACTTCTTTTATTAGGAGTAAGGATGCTCAATTCCATAGATTACAGAAATTTATGGGCAACACGGAATCATAAAAAAATGACAGTCCTGGCCAAGATTGGAGAAGGAGATTTAATAGCATGATTTAATGGAAAATGGAATATTTTTGATGATGAGAAAGGGAAGTGACTAATCCTGGAGAAGTATAATTAAGGTATGAGTCTAAGGAAAGGATGCAGAATTTACAATAAAACAAAATAATCCCAAGAAACATCCCTCTTAAATTCCCAAGGATCCTGTCCATTATATAGCTACTTTATATAACCAGGTGAGTCACTGTACCGGAGCATTGGCCGGCAGTGACTGGGGCAGCCTGCATACTTTATACTGAAGCCGGGAGGCTCTCTTGGTAGGATAAAAATAAAATCTGAAGTACGTGCAATTTATCTTGAAGCTTGCTGGAATTTTTTTCTATTTAAAGAAGCTTAGGTTGGGATCTTGTTAATGTCACTAAAACCTCCTTGGAAAAAAAAAACAACCTGCAATTCTATGTGTATTTTTAATAGAATCAGCTACATGGTTACTTAACAAGCGATTTTAATGAGGCAGGATATACTCAGGGAGCCTGACAAGAGCCAAACATCAAAACAGCAGTGCTATTTAACGTGACATTTTCCTCTACAATGGCGATATTGAATTGATAATGACTTTTCATGCACTGAATGTTTTGTGCTGAGCTGCATAGTACGTACAGCTATGCCAAAGAATTTAGCATAGAGCATCTACGTGACATACACCTTTAAAATTGACCATGATTTTTTCAGTATGAAAGAAAATAAAATAAATTTACGCCACTACATGCTGAAATAGAATAAGGTAGGCCTTTCTCAGGCAGTCACAATGTGTGGTTTTCTGGCCTTTTCGCATCCATGGCTTTAGAATACTCTATCATATTGAAGTTGCCGGATATCATAATGAAGAGAGTGGCCATATCTGCCTTAGAAACAATGGAGGCTTTATTCTTTTCTTTTATCATCTGAACACCGGTCAAGTACCTTATCCGGAATTCAGAAATAAGAGATGCTCCAAAATCCTAAATTTTTTGAGCACCGACATGAGACCAAAAGTGGAAAATTTCACATCTGATCACATGTGATGGAGAGCGAAATTATTAAAATATTGTAAACAAATTACCTTCAGGCTTTGTGTATAATGTGTTTATGAATCGTAAATGAATTTTGTGTTTAGACTTGTGTTCCAGCCACCAAATGTCCCATTAGTACAGGCAAATATTACAAAATAATGAAAAACAAAACACTTCTTCCCAAGCATTGTGGAGAAGGGAAACTCTTCATATATAGTATTTTACATTTATTTATTTATTTATAAAGTATTTTACCAGGACGGATACATTGAGATTTCTCTCGTTTTCAAGTACGTCCTGGGTTCAAGAACATTGAAATGTTACAGTTGTTACAGAAATACAAAGTAATACAATGCAAGATATTAAAAACAAATACACAAATATACAGATTAACAGAAAATAAATATGTAGGAAATATAGTCATTATGTTAGATGTTTACAGGTGCATTCTGTATTGAGGTATGTTAATAGGGATCTCGAGTGACTTAAGACTGGGGGAAGATTTGATGGTGTCTGGGAGGTTATTCCATAACTGCGGTGCTCTGTAGGAAAAGGAGGACGAGACACTTTCTTTTTGTATTGTGGTATTGTAAGGAAGGTGCAGGTCCTGGAACGGAGGTTATAGGATGAGGGAACTGCTGGAGGAAGCAGTCTATTCAGGTAGGGTGGTAGCTTCCCAGAAAAGCTCTTAAACTCCAGGTTGGAAAGGTGAAGGGGGCGTCTAGATTCAGTGTTATCTAGCAGATATAGTGGCTCCACTAATTTGGATGATTTAATTGAAAGGACACGCATAATATGTATCTGTATTATTAAAAATGTCAATATTGCTGACATTACATGGATTGTCGTCATGTGGCTCACAGTATAATAGGTCTCGCAGACTCCTGCTCTGAATTCCGTTACACAAGTACACAGGAAAGTGCTGATAATAGTATGGCAAATGCCCAAACCTTTGCAGTCTACCTTCCTGTCTGCCATAACAACCTCCAAGCAATAGTTCTGGATATTGCTCACCACTTGTTTTGTGCCAGAATGGATCCACTCCCAAATCCAGTAAAAAAATTTTTATCACTGGATACCATAACAACCTGGCTCCCCCTTGTTACTATTCCTGCTCAGGTTCAACATAAAGAGGTGTGGGAACTCACTAGGATTTCTGACTAACCCAACATCCCCTAGTAATCATTTTCATCTTGCCCACAGCCCACAAAGAAATGTGATTCTGATTTGATAACAAAGCTATAGTCAGACTGGGTTTTAGGTAATAAATGTTTTTATTTTTATTGCGACTTAAAAGGAGAGGCATATTTGAAACCCCCCAAAATAAAGCTTTTAAATATGTGGCCAAATGGAAACTCTGTTCCTTCTGCAAAAAAATGTGAGGGAAACTAGGTTGCGCTGTGTTCCTGCTCGAACTGACCCCTGCTCCTGTTGCACCTGCATCCTTGCATCTTCAAGTTGACACAGCACGCCCTCAGAGTGACACGATTACCCATAAATTCAGACGCAGCATGTTTCTACAAGCATAGTTTAAATAACGCTTCTATCAAGTGTCATAATTGGGACACTGGCACCAAAGCGTCATTCCGCATTCGCACGTTTTGGCGCACAAGGATTCCAACCAATAGCATTATGACTTGCTCTATATAACCTGCTTTCTGCTTCCACCTGGCCATGCTGCGGTTTCTAGTTAGTACCCACTAACACGTTTCATAGTGGTTGTTTTTCTTGGTATTCTGACTCGGCTTTCTCTTGACTATTCTGTTCTCTTTGACCTGACTCCTGATCCGGCTTTGCTCTATGATATTTCTATTTCTTGAACCCTTGACCGCTGCTATGCTTTCTTACTATTCTCTCTCTGTGTAATCAATCAGCCCCGCCTTTTCCAAGGCACAGTATTAGGCTTTCTCCTGTTGTCCCACCTGTGTGCTGGGGACGATGTATCCTTGACAAAGGCCTTTGGCTGAAACGTTGGGACGTCTGGTCTCTGCTGGTTTGTTTCACTGAGAGATTTCCCCTTTTCTCGTATATGATTTGTTATGGTTTGCTTTTATCGCTTTAAGAGATGTGTTTCAGGATGTACCATTAAACTCATTGGTTTTTGGCTATTGTTTCATGCTTGCCTGAGCTATATTGTTATACATGGAATATAGGAACCGAGTTGGTTTGTTACATGTGGCTAGAATTTTGATTTATCATCATTAAACATGTTAGGTTTCTTTTGTTTGTCCATGGCAGTTGTGTATACTCATTAAACTAGTGTATTCTGCTCTCTTTTTTTTGTGTGTCACGTTTCCACATTTCAACCAGGCCCACTGGTGATGAGAGCGATTCCAGACAGCTCGCTCTTGTATTGTCTGGGCTAGCCAGTCCAGGCAAGTCTGTCTCTGGACTGATCTGGCCTGAGCTCACCTGGTCTGCCCTGTTCCCATAAATATTGCAAGCAGTGCAATAGCTCCTGGCTCCTGCATGGGCCATTGTTTCCTGAGAGTCTGCTATTGTTTTATATGTTCTGTGTTACTCTGTGTATGGTTTTGGTCTGGCATTGACAACTCTTTTGGATATTCCTTGTATGCTACTCATTGTCATTCTGTGTATGACTTGGCCTGGTTTTGGTTTTGACTATTCTCTTGTCTGCTCCCTGTACTCTGTATTTTGCTATCTGTGTACCGACCTCTGCTTGTCTGACCTGCTCTCCTGGCTCTTGATCCCTGGCATACAGCTGACACAGTACCCTGGTGTTTAGACCCTTTTGCAATCCCGACTATTCTCTAGTTTATCCCTATTTTTATTCCTTGTGCCCTGTATCCTGTTTAGCAATAGAAGGCCAGTATAAGGACCTTACCCCAGATCAGGGTTTCCTTGTGTGTGTGTGCCATTTCCTATTGTTCCAGTTCTCTCTATTGTCCAGTATCTGTGCTGTGGTCTGTCTATGCAGCCAGCAGCAAACCTGCCTAAAGGGCTTAACACCCAGTACAAAGGGCCCACCTTGGCTCACGCCGGGTGCACACGAGACATTTTGGCTACAATAAATTTGATCTTTATTTATTCATGAGTGTGCTTGCTTATTTTTATTTCTGATCTCTTTAGGACTTACTGAGGAGAAGTCTTGTCTTTGGTTAGACCCAACTTTGTGTTTAATGATCAGTGTGCATTACAGCATTTTACATTATTCTGGGGCTGAGTCTGCCATGACATATTGAGAATGCCGTATGTGACATTATTATTCTGATGATTACGTCTACATTAGCCTTTGTAATAATTTTCAGGAGATTGTCATTCACCTCAGAATCAAAATAGGTTTTCTGTTCAGATACAAAATTAAAAAGAAAGAGAGAATAAAAGAAAATAGCTGATCCTCCAGTTAATATTTTGGCTGTGTTTGTTCTCAGGTTAATAAAAGCTTGTCATGGCAATCATTCATATCCTAGGCATCCTGATCTCTTCTGAAATAAACAGGTTCTTAACATTGTGCTTTAAAGCTCTCTATCCTCGTACAGTTCCCCAGGTACTATAAAAAAGATTATCAGAGAAACTAAAGCAGCAAAATGAAAAGCACAGCGGCATGAATATCTTTTATTATCGGTCGGATTAAGAGCCCATGGGGCTGGATGAACGCTGCCAGTTTCCTTTCCTCCTGTTCCATATGTTATTATCCCGCCATGTTACACTTCATAAACCAAAAACGATTCCTTTAATTCATTACCTGTGATGATCCCAGAAATCCCATGCTTATAGAAATAAAGGAATACATTTATAGTGACGTCATTACTGATAACACTGATGGATAAAATAATTCAAATAAAAATATTAAAGTGAAATGATATGGTCTCCAATACCTTCAACTAAACCTCAAGTGTGAAAATAACAATTATTTTTACTGAGATATTCATTCTTTTTGCAGATAAGAAAAAAAACCTGTTAAATATCCTTATCTATAACCAGTGGCGTCACAAGGGGGGGTTCTTTTGCGGCCCCGTTTTAGCACGATATTACAATGCAGGCACTAGAAAAGCTGCCTGCATTTTTGTCGGGCGCTAAGCCTCGGGATGCGCGTGGCAGCGTTAAACACCGCCGCGAGCATCCACTCGATACAGTCCATAGAACTCTATTGTGGTATACGGCACCTGTCACATGACCTGCCGGATCTCGCCTCGCGAGTGAGTGAGTAATTGACTTTTTTGGGGGGGGGGGGTTACTGCTGGTGTTGACTGATTCTGCAGCAGCGGAATCCGGTAGCACCAAGTCCTGGCTGTGGTTAACTTTTAGCTAACCGCAGACGGACGTTAAATAGCATTAGTATATTGTAATACTAACGCTAATTAACACTTTATGCTCCCTATACTTAACATGGGGAGCGCAAAGTACAGTAACCTCGCACAGTACAGCGCAAGATTCCAATCGCTAACGGGTTTTTTAACCCATTAGCGTTTGGATTGTTACATAGGTGGGTCGCGTTAGGGCTACCAGGGCTAACGTTAACGCTCACGCAGGTGAGCGCTAACGTTAGCACCAAGTATGTAATGTGGCCCCTTATGTTTTACTCCAATCAAGTAAATATTAAATAATTGTAGCAAACGTAACCGACAGCTTTGTATTTTTTGCGGTAATTAGTACCAATTTCAGTTTAGTAGGGTCGAGCTGGCCATTGGGCACACTGTGACAGTGGATGACAGACAGCGTGGACACTTTTTTTACGACCAAACCCACACCTGCTGGACCAATTCCTCCTACTTTTGCACCATGTACGCTATACACATGAGGCCTGCGCTTCAGTTCCACCTCTTCCCACCCACAGACATACCCATTATCATCTATAGACATGTCACTCTCCACCACCACCAGAAATGCCTCTTCCCACCCATAGACACACAAGTCTGTTCCTACTCCCAAACGTTCAGGGTCACACAAACACACACAATAATTTTATAAAAAATTCCATAAATCATTTGAAGAGTATGACCTTTCAGACCCTGCCTGAATCTCCTTTAAGGAATCCTGATATAACATCTATGTATTCAAGGGTCGGTTTGAGCAGGAACGCATAGGAACTCAGTTTCTCCAATATTTTGGCAGGGGGGGCGGAGTTCCAATTACTCCTACACATTATAAAGCTCTTAAGAGATTCAATTATAAATTTCTTTGGTAAGTCATAATAAATAATTTTTATTGTACATTTTTCATAAACACTGTCTATAAACACTTAAATGTCAAATTATAGTGTAGGTGGTGTTTTAATTGAGGTATGACTTGGATAAACTGTGTGTGCGGGGGGTGTCTTGGGAGTTTCCACACTTAATTTATTTTAATGTGATCCCTGTATGTATTGATGAAAATGGATTACCTTGTTTATGGGTTGGCAACCTTGGACCTTCAGATATTTTAGAACTGCATCTTCCTGCAACTCATGAGATTGGCTGAGCCTTGAGGGAAATGCAGTTACAAAACGAAGGCCAAGGCCGCCCAAGTCTGTCCTAGTTCCTTATCATTGTGAAGATGTTAAATGGTGTAAACAGGGAGGCGGAGCTAGCTGTGGAAGCGAGCAGCAGCATTTTGGAGGAGCTCTGTGTCTACCACGGATTTTATTGCTTTTTTCGCCGTTTGCACTGCCCTGTGAGCTTCCCGGTTGGCTAGAGGGATCCTGGAGAGTTGAGGTACCTGATTTAGCCCTGAGTTTCGTGCCCGGGGACAGATTGCTGCCGGCAGCGCGATTTGGGCCTAGTCACAGCGGCCATCTTGGAAGCCTACTCGAGGCGTATTGAGATTCCCTCACCGCCCTGCGACCTCGTGCCAGCCCAGCATCTCCGGAACCATGCCTACCGGTCGTTCCCAGCGACGGGCCCCCCGACAGAGGGACATTCGGGATGTTTTGCGAGGTGGGTCCGCTTTTACGGGACTGACTGCTTCTTCCTCCCTCCCCCCGGGCTATGGCTCCTCGGAGGCTGACAGCGACTATGAACCTCAGGGGGGTATTACTGGGATGCCCTGGCTTGCCCCGCAGTCACCGGCGTCTGACTCCCGACCCCTCTCGGCGGCTGCTAGGAAACGGGCACAGAAGAAGAGAAAATCAGCAATGCGGACATCGTCCGGGGCAACGCCGGACACAGAGGATATTTTTGATGGGGACCCGACTGAGATTCCCCTTACCTCCGCCAGTAATAGTGTGACCTCGGATCATCAGTCTGCAGTGGGGACGGGACTTCGACAGCAACAGGTGCAGGAGGAGGACGACCATCTCCCCTCCACGAAGGGGGATCTCCGCAGGATCTTGGAGGAGCTTCGGGTGATACGTGAGGTGTGGCAGCCTGAGGTGGCGGCGGTCCGCACGGAGATAGCGGCGATGCGTGCTCAGGTGAAGGTGGTACAGGAGACGACTTCTGCTGTGACAACGGAACAAACTCACCTGTCTGGTCAGGTTGCTGGTTTGCGATACCAAGTCGAACTTCTGACACGCTCTGTGGAGATGCTTGAAACGAGACACAGACGCCGAAACATCAGGGTCAGGGGTGTCCCGGACTCTATTACCTCCGACGCTCTGCCGTCCTACGTGACTCGTCTTGTGCTTTAGGTCACGGGGCTTCCCCCTGACACACCTGACATGCTTGGGTCGGTGTTTCGGGTCAGGAGACCTGCGACGAACCCACCTGGGGCTCCTCGAGACGTCGTAGTGGCCTTCCGTGAAGTGGCTTTCAAGGTCAAGGTTATGTCTGCTCCGGGCGCGAGGGATCCCGTACGCTTTGAGGGCTCCACTCTGGCCCTGTATCATGATCTCCCATTCCAGACCTTGATGGCTCGCAGGCGTTTTCGTGAAGTGACATCAGTTCTTCGCCGACAGGGTGTCCGATATCGCTGGGGTCTGGCAGGAGCTTTGGTGGTGACCCACGCAAATGTCCCCTATACCATCACGGATCCCGCGGTGGCTTGGATTGACCTTGCGGCTGCGGGCCTCTCACCAGATCCTCCGGACCCTCGACCGGATTGAAGGCTGGTTTCTATGCCCTCTACCTCTCCAGGTCTGAGCTTTACTGAATTACACCCCCTCCCCTGCATTTCTCTTATATGCTTACGTGTCCCTGGTCTCTAGCTTGGCCTAGTGCCTGGACTTTCAGGACGGTTCGTAATTTGTTTTGATCAGTCCCAGCCTGCATTGCATAGGGCTTTTGCTTTTTTGCCTGCACATGGTACGTTCTGCCTTTTTACTTATTTTTACCGCCCTGTCCTTCTTTGCGACGCATGTTTTTTGACCAGCTGACCGTAGTTACCTTGGCCGGCCTTAAGTGGCTGCATTTATATATGTTTGATTTCCCACCTTGATGAGACCCCCCGTCTAGGGGATGTTTTCTGCTAACATATTGCTATCCTTCGATTTTTTCGATTCGCTGTTTTTACGATGACACTTTTTTGGCCATGTGTGGTTTCCGTTGCTTGTTATGTCTTCTTGTTTGGCCCTGCGAGGTCATCCATTATTTTACAGTATGATGTAATGCTGACTTATTTCAAAATAAAAAACTTTAAATTTAAAAAAAAAAAAAAAAATGGTGTAAACAGTGGAAATATTAAGCAAACACTAAGGGCTCTATTACATTCATAACGCTAACGTTAGCGCTCACCTGTGTGAGTGTTAACGGTAGCTGTGGTTGCCTTAGCACAGGCGGACCATATTACAATCTAAACACCAACAGGTTAAAAAATCCATTAGTGATTCAGATCTTGTGCTTTTCAGCGAGAGCTTACTGTACTTTGCCCTCCCTATACTTAACATGGAGAGCGCAAAGTGTTAATTAGCATTAGGATTACAAAGTCACAACGCTATTTACGTCCCGCTGCGGTTAACTGAAAAGTTAAACACAGCTAGGACCTGGTGCTAACGGATTCTGCGGAATCAGACAGCACCAACTGAAACCCTCCCCACCAAAATCACATACTTCCGTCTCCTCCGCGAATCACTAAGCCAACCTGCCGGATCTCGCAAGGCGAGATCCTGCAGGTCACGTGACCGGCAGCTGAAGCCTCAATGGAGTCCTATGGCAGCTGGGTGCTGCCGCGAGCATCTTGAGGCTTAACGCTGTGTTACGGTGCAGGCTGCTGGTTTAGCTCCTGTACCGTAATAGCACGCTAAAACGGGGATGCTAAGGTGAAACCTGCAGGTGCAGGTTTTTTTTCCTTAGCGTCCCGTTTTAGGGTGATGATTGTAATATAGCCCTTTTGCTGTCATTTAATTTTTTTTTCTACCTTTTGCATTGGACATTAATACATGATGTAAAATCTGAAGTATTTTCAAATCACTTTTCAAATTCACCGATCTAAATATATGGGTTTAATAGTTAGTTGTAGGTATACAAGACAATGACTAAAACATAATTACTGGATAAAGAAGTTATTTAGAAAAATAAAACTAAATATGTTAATTGGCCATTTTCAGACTGTATCAGTTTAATTCAGAGGTCAGTACATGAATATGTGGCCTGTTAATTACCACAAAGCATTCTCAAACACTCCAAAAATCCTTCCCAAGAACACTGTGCTCTGTAAACAGCAAGACAGCAAAAGCACATACAATAAAAATGCACGCAAATGCTTTTTCCAATGGTTTCTTACAATAGTAATACATACAATAGTAATTGTACTTACAGACGTGCAATTGGTTTCCGAACCTTCTTCTGCTAATCCAATTCGACAAAGGTTCTTGGAGTTCTGGAGCCAATATTCCAAAGATTCTGAAGGTCGGTTTGTGCATAAAACCTGGGCAAGTAGAGAAAGATACTGACAGTCAGCTCTGCTTGTCATGGACATGATGAGTATCACAGCTGGAGGGTAGTAACCTTACTTTTCAGGTTCATTGGCAGCTCATCACTCCATTCGTGGATCAAATATGTCATGAGAGAAAACTTTTTATGATTTATTATCTTATGAACAATAGAACCACAGTGACCACAATCACCTATAAGTTATATACCCATTGTATGTTTTTTTATTTAAATGTAACCATTTACTGCAATGAGTAGGTTTGAATACTTTCATTTACCCTCACACATAAATATATTGCAAGAAGGCCGGGCCGAGTCTAGTGTTTCGGGACCAGGTAGAAGGTAAAATGCGTGGCCACTTATTCATAACGAAAGTAACTGAATGATGGATATGGGGGGCTGAGTAGCATGTGTGTCATAGAGATTGATGAATGTGTGTGGCTGGAGTGAACTAGGAGTGGATTTGTGGTTGGGTGAGTGATGTAGGAGTGAGTGCATTAAAGGAGGGGTTATTCAATAAGCCTCAAACAGGCCACCGAATTGCAATGATCTCGGTCACTGCTGTTAGCATAGTAGCCATTCACTTCTCCTTGTGTTCTGGTCATAATTCCTCATAGTAGGCTTCTTCAGATTGGTCCTTTGTTGAACAATCCTTTGTTGAATAATCAGATGCATGAATTTCCCATAGACATTTCCCTGACTTGCGTCTGTCCAGCAACACTTACCATTGTATCCACTGCACAGACCATAAAGGGGGAGAGAGACAGTAGACTTATAAGGGAGTGTGGAGTGGTGATTGTGTTGGTGTCAGGAGCTCAAAATAGGAGCACACAGGAGAATGCATGCTCGTGCCAGGTCTAGCATCTTCTGACTACATCTACAATCTTCATGCACTGTGAACTCCATTCCAGGAGTCCCTCAGTCCACGCTAGGACTGCCTGATTTCATCCTGAATTCCTCCAATTCAGGTGTTCTCCCTCTGTGTGCTGACATACTCCCATTAAAAAGGGAGACACCCCCAAAGACCCATGCTTCTGCATTGTGTGTTGTTCAACATTCACTGTGCATCCTGAAGCCTATGCTTACCACCCTTAGTACCTGCTGTCATTTGCTGGAGCTCTGAACGACTGCCTTCAGCCTGGACCACAGCCTCCAGCATACTGTGTACCACAGCCTCCATTATGCCAAGACTCCCAGTGTCTCCAAGACCCCTTCTCCTTCAGTGGCTCCCATACCCCTGCTCCTCCAGTGCCTCAAAGACCTCTGCTCCTCCAGTGCTCCCTAGTTCAGTGCCTCCTGTGTATTCCTGTGCGCTCTCTCCTTGTGTCTGTATCCAGAGCTGTCTTTAATATTGACTTGATAATGGGCAAACACTTTTTTGGGCCCCCCATGCAATTCATATACAAAATGTATATATTTTTTCTCTTTTAGATTTTACATGGTCAGGTTTGTTAACATTGGAAAGGCTAGACTCTGACCTGTTCAATGGCACCTAATTTTAACTTGTGGGATGTAAAGAATGGAGATACAGGGGTCCAAAGCACTCTCGCTCTCCTTGCAGTGGCTTGTGTTTTAGATGGATAGATTTGTAATAAAGCATTGCACCATCTTCTCCCCATTTGTCCCGACATGGGAAATGAGAAGGCGAGTTATTGCAGTGGCTTTGTTTGCTTTCTATGTAGGAGCACATAAGGCCACTGCCTTATTTTGCATTAATTTTGCATTTTGCATTAATTTGTTTTGTTCATTTTTCTATTTTTACACATTACATGGTCATATTTGGTATCGATGGAAAGGCTAGACTCTGGCCTATCCAATGACATCTTGCTTGACCTTGTGTGGTGTAAACAATACAGTCGCAAGGTTCTAAAGTTCACCTGCAACCCTCGCTGTGGTGCGGCGATTTAGGTTTTTGATGGAATAATGCGTACTCATACATGTGCCATCACCTCCACACTTGCTGGCAACATGAGAAATGAGATGGTGAGTTAGTGCAGCATCATTGTTTGCTTTATAACTGAAAAGTGAACAGCAGTGCTGCATTAGACCAACAACAAAAAAATATTTTTTGATTTTTACATAAAACATTTTTAAATAATACATGGACATGTTTGATATCATTGGAAAGGGAATTTTCTGGCCTTTCCATCAATGCCTCATGAGACTCTCTAGCCTCTGTAGTTCTGAAGATGCAGGGGTCCAACTAACCCCTGTATCTCCTCCATAGGAATTTCCCTGCCCACTTCTGACGTAATCGCACACTTGCCCTGCTTTATTCCTGATCCCATGGTCATTCTCCCTGTATTTAGTTTATTCCAGTCATTGCATAACCTGACCTGTTATTCTCTTTGCCTTGTTTCTAATAAAACCACAGCTACGGTGTCAGTCTCCCTTTGTATGTGCTGCATCCGGATTCAAACTGTCCCATTACCTGCCACTTGGTTATGGGTTTCAATCACTATAGAAACATAGAAAATGTCGGCAGATAAGAACCTTTTGGCCCATCTAGTCTGCCCAATTACATGGATACTTTACCTGGATTTATCTTTTGTTTAGGATAGCCTTATGCCTATCCCATGCCTGCTTAAATTCAATTACTGTAGAAACATAGATAAAGTTGAAGTGGTTATTGAAATCTTAACACTATTTCGGACAGTGGTATAATCGTATGTGACAGGGATAAGCTCCGAGACAAACTTTGTAATAAAACTGTTCTTTCAGAATTCTCAAACATAACCAATATGAGTCTCCTTCGGCATTCCTGCCATAAGACTATTTTATTCTGTTTTTTATATAAAAACGCAGTAGTGGCAACATTCGTCTAAAGAAAACCGGTGTGAATTATTTGTTAAACTTCGAGGAATGGGTCAGACTCATTTTTTTGTTAGATAGCAATACAGCGTAAAGATTACGGTCTGTTTGGTTCAGCCATTCCTATTTCTGTTATTCCTGGTGATTCAAATGTACATGCACAGTCATACAATTACAGAAATTTTCAACTGTGCCACAAAAAGGAGAAAACTAACTTTTAGGCTAGGGTCAGACGAAAGCATTTTTCGCCGCAAACGTGAAAAAGTGCGTCCGAACGCATTGACGTATTTTTTCACGGAATGCGCAAAAACGGTCAGACGATGCGCATTTTCGGGCGTGATTTTGTACGGATCGTCAATAAAACTCTTTTTGCGTCTGGACGTTATGTTGGCTGGACATTAGCAGTGTCTGACATCTCCTAATCACGCAAACATGCCGCTATGCCGCAGCTGCGCACTCTGTACGTCAGTACTAGCGGTTCAGCGTTCTCAAAAAAATGCGTTCAAATTCCACTTGCGTTGCATGGCCGGACTTTTGTGCGGCCGTACATCGTATATTGGCCGTCATTGCCCGTCATCTGCTGCTAGTGCGGCCGTAATTATGTGCGCCAGAACGCACGTTAAAAGTGCGCTGGTCTGAACCCAGCCTTACAGCCAAGATAACCATCTGATTTCTGTTTGGTTAGTTTCTGTGGTAATTGCTCCAGATGAGGCACTTTGTGTCGGCTTGGATCGAAGAAAGAATATCGTTCAGCACCTCTTTGGCTAGAGCAAAGGGTTAATACTAGAGCGACCAATAAGAAGCTTATGCATATTTAATAGAAATAAATAATTGTTGCTTCCCTTTGCAAATAAGGCTTCTGCCTACTCAGACACGAAACCATAGCTGATTGAATTACCTTGCCTAATTAGAGGTTATTAACAGGAAAACAAGCTGGGATTGGATTCATTGCAGCAGCAACGGAACAGGCATGAGACTAATGGGGGTCTATTAACTAAACAATGAGCTGTGACGAGTCACTGACAGATCTGCGGTATTTATGCTAAATTAAATAAATGGGACCTTGAGTTTTCTTAGTCTCTCAAAGCGGAGCCTTTTGGCTTCAATCTGCAATTTGGATGTAAAATCTGATGGAGTCGCTCTTGTAGTTAATAGCCCCCCAACACTTAAAATCACGCCATTGCTTCACATATTCGAAAAATGGAGTATGTATGTGAACATGAGATTCTTCCCAGCTGCCTGCAGATTCCATGTGTCTCAGCGCCGAGAGAAGCGGTGTTGTACTTTGAATATAGATGTGCCTAAAGGACGTCGCCTGTGGATTGCGAGGGCGTTCATAGCACATTTTAGGAGCAAGTCGCATGAAGTCATTAAAGAGCACTGAGTGGTACATGATAAACAGTATTTTAGATGAAAAACACTTAATTTAAATAAATAAAACTTAATTTTTAGAAGATATTTAGTGAAAATTGAGGGGATAGAGTTGTAGGAACATTTTCAGAATGATTGTAAAGGCCAACAGATTTCCCACTGCCCACTTCCATATGGAACACAGTGAGGGAACTAATTAATAATGCAAAAGGTGATCCAGAAAACTAGCCAAGATCCCATTAAAAACATAGAATGTATCAGCACATGATGCTACAAAGTGTTCACTTATGCTGTGACAAAAGGGAAGCCGAGGAACTTCAATCGATGTGTTTTGTTGGAAAATAAGGACTATTTTTTTTTCTAAACAGCCTTGTTATGCAATTCAGAATAAAGTAACACACACACAATTTCCAACAGTTTACTCTGGGATTTACGGCTTTCTGATAACAGAAGAGCATTTTAAAATTGTGCTGGATCCCAGGAAACACAGAAAGTGTGAACAAGAAACTCTCACTAGAATCTGGCTGAGTGTCCTCTGTGTTTTGCTACATGTTGGACACCAAGTCCAACATCATAAAGATTTTGCATGTAAAGCAATGAGATTTACAGGGTTATTCAAAGAGAATCGAAAAGCCACCGCACGTTCGGTGACTTTTCGTTCTCTTCAATTCGGTGCGATTTGGCGATCCCATTTCGGCCATCCTCCGGCGTATTCAGCAAGCACCACAGGGCCGCCGAAATGCAGGGAAAAGTCACCGCAAACCCGCCGAAAACTCACCACAAAACGAGGGTGAAAGCACACGAAACCCGCAAAAACATCTGGATTAACATAGGCGAAAACGCCGGAAAATCCCGAGCAGGAGCCGATCACACGCAGCGCAGCCGTCGGAAAAAGCTGACACCGCAGACGAATGGAGTGAATAAATTAAAAAAATAGTTTGCTTGAATGTTTGAAAAGTGAAACGCTGTTTGCAAAGAAACTACTGAGCGAAAATGTCTGAAATTTACATATGAGATCCAATGAATGATAATAAAAACGAAAAATGCTTAAAATATCCTACAAAATCTATAAATAAAGAGTCTCTTTACTGCAGAATATTATAATCAACGGTTTATTAGATATTGAGTTAAAACAGGAATATTGTTAACATTGAAGCCTATGGGATTCGCCTGAATAAACCTGTCGAATTAAACAACCGAATGGCAGGGCATTTCGGGAACCTTTCACTGCTGGTTTGTGTTCTCTGAATAGCCGAAGCAGTGCTTTTTCATGGGGTTTTCACTGCCCTCGAACAGGCACCGAACAGGCACCGTATGTGCAGGCAATTCGCCAGGATTTGGCGAATTGCCTGCTCTCTGGATAGCCGAATGGCCAAGAAAGGTAACCGAACGCTGAATTTCAGCGTTCCGTTCCCTTTCGGGAGCCATTTGGATCTCTTTGAATAACTCTGTAACAGATAGCAATAACAATTAGAACTTCATTAAACTCTAAACATTCTAAACCAAGGTCCCTAAACGAAGCTGAACGACCCCATAAACCGAACAATAACGACAGTTGCATTGCCAAAATTCTCACATTTTTAATGTTGAGTTTGGAAAGATGAAATAAAAATACTGAACCTAATCAATTTTTTTAAGAATTGTTTTTATGCAGCTATAGGTTCAATTACTGGCTGGCTTGCCAGATGTGAGAATTGTTTTTTTCCCCTTGTTTTCATAGAAGAATGTAGAAAAATAAGGAGAACTACCTAAAAAAATTCCAGATTTCTGTTGGTTCAGCAAAAATCACCAGTATTCTCAAACAAAGCAAGCCATGTGACTAACTAAAACTACAGGGTCTATTTACTAAGCACCAAACTTGCCATCGAATTGCACCATTCGGTGAAATTTTGGCGCAGTTTATTCACTAAGCTACTAAGCTGTGAATTTGCCAAATACAGGGGAATCGACAGTCAAATAAGGTGCATGTCCCAGGGCCCAGCAAGACCCCAGGGCCCAGCCAGACCCCAGGGCACAGCCAGACCCCAGGGCCCAGCCAGACCCCAGGGCACAGCCAGACCCCAGGGCCCAGCCAGATCAGATTCTTCCAAATTGTCAAATCCAGAAGAGTATGAAATCCAGAATTTATGGGATCCCTAGCATTCCGTGTTAGGTATTAATTGCACTAATGCTTGAATACTAATTGTCCTAATGATTGTCTTAATGTTCGTGACCATTAATAATATCTGGTCTATCACTTGCAAGTAGGCCTCTTGGTCTCTATTGCTCGATCCTGCTTTTCACAGCGGCTTTCTAATCTGCTGTATCAGCTAAATTCTATTGTTCTGAACCTTGAACAGTTCTGAGCTCCTGTATGTTTACTTAACATCCGTTAACCCGGCAGAACAAACAATATTATCGATTTGGTCTCTCTTGGTCTCTAGGAATAGGACAGGTCGCCTTGACCAAAGTTAATTGATATCTGCTTACGTGCGGTGGTGGTCATAAATGATGAATAACCACAGATCCAGCCTTTTAATATATTTTGATGTACTTAATCTTAGCTATGTATGTTTATGATTGGTGAGCTGCGTGTCACACGATATTCTACCTCCCCAAGTCCTCCCTAATAACGTCCCCTTCTTTTTCTGTATCCTCCCCACAAGCCAGCTGGGTGGAGTGGAGGTAACATCACTGCTCTGGTTGGAGAGAGCCTGTGGAGACACAGGTTCGATCCCAGCAAGAGCACCTCTCCAGTAAGTGTCCTTGGGCAAGACACCTAACGGTACATACTCGCCACCCAGGACATACTTGAAAACGAGAGAAATCTCAATGTATCCTTCCTGGTAAAATACTTTCTCAAGAAAAAAAAAAAAAAAAGAAACCTATAAATACTCTGCATCAAGGATGAATCAATAGAATACATCACACACGAAATTCCACTCGTCTGTGTTTTTTTATTCTCCGGTCGACCGTCACATGACTCAACCAGAATACGAAGGAGATGTGTTGCAGATAGTTGTCTTGACTTTTTCATTCCGGATAAGGGGTGCGCAACCAGTATCATTAAATGTTTCTTTAGAATTTATCCCCATAAGAAGCAACTTACTTTCTTCCAAGCTGTGATAGAGCTGCCCAGGTTACTAATGGTAGAGTCTGCAATGCTGCTTCCTCCACTCTTCCCATGATTGTCTGAAGATCCGTACATCACACTTGGCTCGAGGTTACTGAAAGAAGAACAGCGAGTGAGTTAACTAAACATACTTCAAAAGGAATAAACACTGGGGAAAATAGATACAATTTATCCCCTTCACCACTGAAATCGATACAACTAAATGGTGATTTTGAAGTCCAAAGATATCTTGATCTGCAGCTCTGAATGACATTTTCTGCAAACAAATTTAGTTTGCTTTAGGGCTGCAGAAGGTGCTCCCAAAGGTTTAGCCCCGTGGGCATAATGTTCGGGGTGCTAAAACTGTTAAAAATTGGCTAACGAATGCCCTGACATGTCGGCTGACAGTCCAAAGCAAACAAAATGCATTTACAACAAACAAATTTTATATGCCTTTGGGCTGCAGATCGAGATATCTCAATATCGGGGCACCGGATGTGGTGCCTTCAAAGCCCGAGATATCTTGATCTTGGTAGAAAAGGGGTTTACGCAGCCTCACAAAAATGAAGATGACTTGAGCTAAAGATTTTCTTCTTACAATTTACTGTAATCACAATCTGTTTTAACTAATAACACACAGATTACTGTATTGTTCATGAATATTGAATATAACAGTGAAAGATTCACAGCATAGGTTGGAGAAAGTACATGAAACCCTAGGCTAACGACTTACAACAACACCAGCTAATTTAATTTGGAAATGGGCAAACCAGAATTGCGGTTAAGGAGTCGAAGTTGGAGGTGTGGGATAGAGCTACTGTCACTTCTAAAAAGTGAAAATCTGTTTTCAGTTTGCAATTCACAAAAAGCATCAGTTGATGTGAACCATGCTGTGCAAAAAACAGCTGCGATCAAGGGTTGTGAAGGTATAAATCTGAAAAGGGTTACATAGTTATCTGAAAGAGCTTAGATATTCATCAGTCCTCTGTTAGACAAATGGTCTGTAAATGGCATGGATTTACTACAGTGAACACTGAGAGCCATTTCGTTGGCTAAAGGCTTGCTTAAGCATCCGGACTTCTGTCCCCTGCGGTCAAGTGACCTTCTGCAGCTGGCAGCATGTCAAATCCAGAGGAGTTCAGAGGGGGTGCAGCGCTGGATTTAAAACTAAAGAGTTAAAATGGGTTTGGTGTGTGTAGAGGGGAATAGGAGGGGTTAATATTTGACTGCTCCATCCAATCCCTCATGATTTAAGGCCTTTAAATGTTTTTGGATGTGGAGGTTTTGTTATGTACATGCCCATTGCATAGAAAGGGTTAAGCTTATGCTGTGTGACAGGCATTTATCATTCGGCAGATTTCCATTTCTTCTCTATTAGTTTCTCCTGGGCTGCATTCTGCACATTGTTAAGATCATCCACTGAGGCACTGCGGTGTGACTGATTAATGTGTGGAAATATATATTGTATAAATGTTGGCGATTCTAACTTCAGCAAGTGATAAAGAAAATCAATCATACGAAACAGACCTGTCTGCTTAAGTTAAAGAAAATTTAGAGCTGGATTTATTTCTTGGAAAGAGAGAAAAAAGGACCCCTTTATTAAAAGTGACCTATCTCAGAACATACACGTAAGCAACAGAGACAAACGATGGAACTACATGAGTGATGGAGGTGTTTCGCTCCAGGAGAGAAGAGAAAACTGAATATATTCTTGTTCATAACAAGGAAATTACAGATTATCAACATACATTACTTTCATCTGTAATTCAAATTACCACCTAGAAGGCTTATAAATGTTATGGATATAATGGGGGGACCCGATAAATACAGAAATCCATGGTACTCATCGAGGCTTCAATTTAATTCGGCCCAATAGACACATTTTCAGTCGTATTGTGTCCATTTTTCGATTCAGGAGATTAAAACGCAGTTTTACAAGCATTTTGATGATAAAATTTCAGGTCAAATATCAGCGCTCTTCTGGCTATAATTTATATTGGAAACATCCACTTTAGTGATTCAAATATATCAGCATGACTTGCTTCTCTATGGTCCGAAAAAAAAATCAAGTGATATAATGGTGTTGATAAATGAATTTTTATATACGGAAATAGAAAAATATTTCAGTTTTATTCCCTCTAACAGACATGTTTAACGTCAAAAATTCTGTGTGATGCCCACCGAAAATAAGCGTATTCAAAAACTTTATCGGACAGCTTTTTTGGACCATTCTTGAATTTGGAAAAGATAGATACACTATATTGCCAAAAGTTTTCGCTCACCCATCCATATGCGAGTCAAGGCAGGTGAGCCAATACTTTTGGCAATATAGTGTATGTACTCAAAACTAAATAAAGAAAAATCTCCTAATTCTGTAACAGAAACATTGGATAAAAAAGTAATATAGAAAACTCTTAAAGCAGGGGTCAGCAACCTCGGATACTTTGGAACTACAGTTTCCATGAGTCTCGGCCAACTTAATAAGTGGTTGAGCCTCATGCGAGATGTAAAATTAAGCCCCAATTAGAGGCTATTTAGTCAAGAAAGAACATAATAAAATGTACCTTTTATTTGATTAGATTATTTTATTTTAAACTAATTTCTCGTTTAAAAATAGAAATGTTGATACGATGTTTCAACTTATCTATACTTCAAAGATTATATTTGTTCTGCCCTCGCAGTGTGTCTGAGGTACAAAGCTTGGCAGACAGCTAACATAATAAAAATCTGGAAGCAGGATTGAAGAAAAGTCTTTACTGAACTTTATTTGTATCTTTACTTTTCAGATCTTTAAACTTTGTAAAACTGTGGAAAATACGGAATTATGGCAATATATTAGTCTAGGAATGCAAATCTACACAAATAAGTGACAGGCATGCTACCTAGATGTAAATTACTGGCTAACATAAGTTTAACTTAATGTGAAGACAATCAAACACTACTAAACTAATCTAACAGTGCTTTGAGTTGCTAAAAATATATACATAACTAAAAACATGAAGGTTCTACTTACAGACTTATAAGCAGAAGGCCTGTGTAACAGAACTGTGGAGCTTGCTTTCTGCTTGACTCACTGGTAGCTATGCTGGTTGAATCTGGCTCTACCAGGAAGTAACTGTACTGCATGGCATCAGTAATGGCCGCTCAATTAAAGAAACAGTACTCTAATAAACTAAATGCTTAGAAATTTGTGAGTGACAGAACACTCCCCACTTTGGATAATAACATTATGCAACTATGTATCCTTTTTGAGAAGTAAGACAACTTCAGAAACAGGCCTAAAATAAACTTTTGGAGTACCTTCCTTCATGACTTTAATTTCTACCTTTCTAACTTTGTTGTCAACACTAGGTACAACTTTGATAATAAGTCCAACAGGCCATTCATTTCTATGAACTTGAGTGTCTTTCAGTAAGACAACGTCTCCGACTTGTAAGTTAGGCTTGTCAGCTTGCCATTTCCTGCGTGGCTGGAGCGTCACTAAATATTCCTGTCTCCATCGTCTCCAGAATGTGTCTGCAAGACTCTGCACTTGCTTCCACTGCTTGGTATGAAGATCTTTGAGTTCAAAATCTCCAGGAGGTGCCGTTGTTGTTTTGACTTTCAGAGTCAGAAGCATCGCGGGTGTCAATACTTCTGGCATTTCAGGATCTGTGGATACTGGAACTAAAGGTCGAGCGTTCATGATGGCCATGACTTCAGCCATGAGTGTGGTCAGGACTTCATGTGTAAGACGTGTAGAGGTAGCTTTTAGAAGCAAGGCATCTAGAATACGACGAGCGACTCCGATCATCCTTTCCCAAGCTCCTCCCATATGTGATGCATGCGGAGGATTAAAGGTCCAAATACATCCTTGTTCTTGAAGGTAAGTATCCATCTCAGAGCCTTCCGTGTTAATCTTCAGTTCCTTGCAAGCTCCTACAAAGTTCGTACCACAGTCAGAGCGAAGTTGCTTTACGGGTCCTCGGATAGAAATAAATCTTCTCAGGGCATTGATGAAGCTTGACGTAGACAAGGACTCAATCACTTCTATGTGTGCTGCTCTAGTGCTCATACAAGAAAACAGAACGGCCCAACGCTTACTCCCTGTGCTGTGTCCTCTGGTCCGACGAAAGGAGACGTTCCAAGGACCAAAGACATCTAATCCAACATGCGTGAATGGTGGTTCCGAAGTAAGTCTATCTATGGGTAAGTCTGACATCTTTTGTTCTTCAAGTTTTCCTCTAATTTTTCTACAAATTACACATTTATGAATTACATTGGAGATTAGTCGTTTACCTCCTATAATCCAGAATCCAGATGACCGGACTGCTCCTTCAGTGAAGTGGCGTCCTTGATGACCAATTTGTTCATGATAATGTCTTATCAATAGCAACGAAAGGTGATGGTTCTTGGGTATGATGTAGGGATGTTTCTCCTCAATAGTTATGTCACTTGCTGACATACGACCTCCAATTTTCATGACTCCGTTTTCATCCAAGATAGGGTTCAGTTTTCTAAGTGAACTATGTTTGGGGAGCTCTTCTCTTTTAGTAAGACACTTGATGTCTTCTTTGAAAACTTCTTGTTGTACACATCTGATAATGTTGATTTTAGCTTGTACGAGATGATTGTCATCACACTTGTCAGTGTTTGTAGCTCTGCAGAAAGATTTGGCTAAAGTAATAAGTTTTGCTACTGCTCGAGTAAGTGACTTCCAACTTGAGAATCTTTCAAACCTGTACGTGCCTAGACTACCTCCGGTAGATTTAGTAATTAACGCTGTGACTTGTGGTCGTATTTCCTTGTCATCATCTGGTTCTATAAGTTCAAAGGTCTCTGACTGAGCACTCTCTCCTTTCTCTCTCCTGTTTAGAAAGGGTGGACCTGAGAACCAGTTAGTGTGTTGTAGGGCAGATGCTGTTATAGGTCTAGTCCCGTGGTCAGCTGGATTTTTATCTGTACTGATGTAATGCCACTGTTCTGGATGGGTGGACTTCCTAATGCGGGTCACTCTGTTCAGAGTGCATTGCATGGAAAGGAGACGCTTCATTGCTTGTCTTCTGTTATTCGGGAGGTGACATCGTGGTAAACGGAAAGGTAAAGGAGCTACCCAGTTGTTTGATTCATCTATGAAGACTTCTTTGCTCATGATCTCAAGGAAGAGGTTATCTTCCACAGATAATGCTTGTTTGTCATCACTTTGTGTTCTTTCGAACACCTTGCACCCTAATCTATCTGTATCTTCTGTTGAAGCTGTAGTCGCCATGTAGACCTGATGCTTCTGGTGTTGCTTCGAGAGGACTAGTCTCTCTTTGATTTGCATGTTGTTTGTACAAGGGCTCAAACATGACGTGCGTCCATTTTGCAACAGGTTCGTTTTGTAGACATTCACTTTTGTTGGCTTGTGAACTCCGTCCAGACACACGTCACCAATGATAACCCATCCAAGGTCGAGACGTTGCGCAAATGGTGCGTTGTGTAGCCCATTGTACTGTTCCCTAACCTTGTGTACTCTCAGTATGTCTCTTCCAAGTAGGAGGAGGATTGCAGAGTCTGGGTCAAGTATTGGTATCTTTTCTGCTATTTGTCTCAGATGAGGATGTCGACGTGCAATTTCGGGCGTGGGGATCTCTGATCTATCATCTGGTATCGTATCGCATTCTATGAGAGTTGGGAGGGACAACTGTGTTTTTCCATCTATTGACTCGATGATATAGTTGGTTGCTCTTCTCCCTGATGTCTCTATAATACCTGAGCAAGTCTTCAAGGTATATGAAACCGGATTTCCACTATCGTTGAAGATGTTGAAAAACTCTGTTCTGGCCAAAGACCTGTTGCTCTGCTCATCTAATACTGCATACATTCTCACAGTTTTCTCTCTGTGACCTTCAGGATATACTTTTACTAAACATATCTTTGAGCATGATCTAGGACTAAATGTCTTTGTGCAGATCTCTGTACACGTTGACGTTATTGCTGGTGCTACGTCCTCTTTTTGCTCCCCACCATGATCTTCTTGGGTGGTTACGTTCTCCTCTGCCCATGGTGCTGGGCCTGGATGCATTGCAGAAAGATGCTTGTCACTGTGGCATTCTCTGCATTGTATTGCTGTCCTACAATCTTTTGCGAGATGTTGAGTTGAAGCACAGCATCTGAAGCAGATGTAATGGTCTTTAAGATAGGACTTACGTTCTTCGATTGTCTTGATCCTGAAACCGCGACATTTTTTCAGAGGATGAGGTTTGTTGTGTATCGGACACTGATCGTCTGGATCTTCAATTTTCTTTTCTGCGATTCTATTGTTGACGTATTCAGACTCAGGTGGTACTTCTGTCTTCCGTACAGACACCGTTGTCCTTGATTCCCTGTTCGGCTGCAGTGATTCTGTTCTGCTATAGTTTGGGTTTCCCAGGTTCAAAAAGGCAAAGCTTGGGTCATTGCGGGTTTTCGCTTGGTTCGTTATGAACTTAGTGAAGAAGGAGAAAGGTGGAAATGCCACTTGATAGCATTCTTTGTATTTTGACGCTGCTGTAACCCATCTTTCTTGCAAGTTGTAAGGAAGCTTCACTATTATAGGGTTGACCCCACGTGCAGTGTCTAGATATGAGAGACCTGGTAGGTGTCCACCATTTTTTGCTGATTCCATCTCCAGGAGTATGTCTCCAAGCTCTCTTAACTTCTGATTGTCTTTGTTTGTTACTTTTGGGAAATTTTCAATTTTCTTCAGGAGTGCATCTTCAATTACTTCTGGTGATCCATAACCTTCCTCCAATCTCTGCCACACCATAGCGAGTCCTGTTGTTGCGTTGTGAGCGTGTACGGACCTAATTCTTTTGGCTTGTTCGGAAGATTCTGGTCCGAGCCATTTAGAGAGTAGATCTAGTTTTTCTCTGTCTGTCATGTTTAAGTCTTGGGTGCTGCTAAGGAAAGATGACTTCCAGGCCCAATAATTTTCAGGACGGTCGTCAAACTTCAGGAGACCGGAACTCACCATTTCACGGCGTATCAGGTACTTCGTTACATCTGAAATTCCAGCTGCCTCAGGTGAACGTACTCTGGGAACAGACCCCGGGCTTGGCTGTGGCTGATAGGACGGTGGGGTTGTTAGGTCAGGCTTGATCTGGTTATATGGTGTGTTTTCCTCATTGTAAATAACTCTCCTATAGCCCACATTGGTGTGTGCCTGGGTAGGAATCGTGTCGTTATTGATTTGATGTCTGGAAGAGCTGGCTAACTGGTCTTTGGGTTCGTAAACATTTGGCTTGTCGTGTTGGAACTCTGTTTTGGCTTTGCAGACTTTAGGTGATTCTAGGTAGCCGTCTGCTAGAGGGGCTTTTGATAGTTTTAATGCATTGTCAGTTTGTTGATCGGTGTACACGGTTGTGTGTAACTGAACATACTCCCTGGTACGATGAATTGCACTGAGAGGTGTCACCTGTTCTTCTATGACAGGGAATGTTTCTTGATACTCTTCTTCTGCCGCATTCATGAGAACTTCAGCTTCTGCTACTGCTTTCATGAGAACTTCAGCTTCTGCTGCTGCTGCTGAAGCTGCTTTCTCGTGTTGAAGAATATGTAGAGATGCTTTTACCTCTGCTTTTCTTCTAGTAGTTTCAGCTTCATTCTTATGCTGTTCTTCCTCTATGTAGCCCTGTTCTCTTATCATTTCAGCTTCGCGTATTGCATAGGCAGCCATTGCATATGCTTTTTCTGCTTTTGCACGTGCCTTGATGGCAGCAGCACTCGCCGTCGACAGGTTGGAGCAGATTGAGTGTCTTGAACTAGTGTGTTTGGACCTGGCAGTTTTAGCACTAGCTGATGTCAGATCTGATTTACTAGAGACTGTGGAGCTTGTGCACCGTGACCTGGTCTTTGGTGTGCTGAGTGTGCTTTGCTCTGCATCTGAAAGCTGAGGAATGGCTGGAGTAGCATGCTGTTCTGTGTGCTGCATGGTGAGACAGATTACTACTTTGCAGGATGCTTGAGGAAGTTAGAGATAGATGTGTAGAAAGAATCCACTTTTCTTTTGATTAGGTCTGCTGTGTATAAAGTCTTTTTACTGTTCTGCCCTCACAGTGTGTCTGAGGTACAAAGCTTGGCAGACAGCTAACATAATAAAAATCTGGAAGCAGGATTGAAGAAAAGTCTTTACTGAACTTTATTTGTATCTTTACTTTTCAGATCTTTAAACTTTGTAAAACTGTGGAAAATACGGAATTATGGCAATATATTAGTCTAGGAATGCAAATCTACACAAATAAGTGACAGGCATGCTACCTAGATGTAAATTACTGGCTAACAGAAGTTTAACTTAATGTGAAGACAATCAAACACTACTAAACTAATCTAACAGTGCTTTGAGTTGCTAAAAATATATACATAACTAAAAACATGAAGGTTCTACTTACAGACTTATAAGCAGAAGGTCTGTGTAACAGAACTGTGGAGCTTGCTTTCTGCTTGACTCACTGGTAGCTATGCTGGTTGAATCTGGCTCTACCAGGAAGTAACTGTACTGCATGGCATCAGTAATGGCCGCTCAATTAAAGAAACAGTACTCTAATAAACTAAATGCTTAGAAATTTGTGAGTGACAGAACAATATTCCTAAAATACATGTTATTGGTTAAATTGGTTCCGTTTTTACGTGCCCCCCCCCCATATATTGTTTTGTAGAGTCACCACTGCTCTCATCTCATTCCATTGTTTTATTTCTATTGCACGGTTTTTCCACCTGTGTTGGGGTTTTTTCTTTTTTCTTTGGTAGACCAGAGGTTCTAACTTGCAGTCATGTTTTTAAAGTGCACCTGGCCTGGGCAAAATTACGTTTGCCCATTTGACAAGGCACCTCTCCTTAGGCTGGGGTCAGACGAGCGTGATTTCTACGGGCTGTACGTCCGTGCAGTACGGACATCGTCAGTACGGATGACGCAGTAGTGGTCACACAGTCCGTTTTTTCACTGAAGTTATTTTTGACGGATGTAGGAGGGAAAAATAAATTACAATGAAAAAACATTCTGTCCGTCAAAAATGCTGGACGTATAAATGCAGTCCGTCTGACCATGCTCCATCACTCACACACAAAGCTATGCAGACGTTGTGGACGTGGCGCACTCCGCACGTCCGTTCTAGCAGTATTACGTTCTTGCCTAACCTGCGTCCGTTTGCAGCGTCCGTCATGCGTCCGCAGTTCAGTGCGGACGTACTTCATGTGTCAGGCTCCAATGGACTTTCTTTCATGCTATCACGGACGTACTTTTAGGCGCAATCACGGACGTGAACACTACGCTCGTCTGACAGCAGCCTTATATGTAGGTCAAGCAGGGCCGGATTAAGATCTCTATGGCCTGGAGCTGAAGATTTCGGTGGCTTTTTTTTTAAATTTTGTGAAATGAAACCATATTTTAGGTTATTTAATAGTGCAGATACATGTATATATTTTCTTTTAGATTTTACATGGCCACCTTTGATATCAGTGACCAATGACACCTCACTTGACCTTGTGAGGTCACAGTGTAAAGATTAGAGACACAGGGTTCCAAAGTCCCCCCCATGCTCTTTGCTGCAGTGCGGCATTTAGGTTTTTGATGTAACAATTCGTAATAACGGATTGTGCCATCACCTCCACACTTGTTGGTGACATGAGAAATGAGATGGTGAGTTAGTGCAGCATCATTGTTGAATATAATTGAAAATTTTAAAATATTGCTGTGTTAGAAAGAATAAACATTTATTATTTTATTTTTATTGTTACTTAAAACCTGGTCATGTTTGGTATCATTGGCAAGCTCTTGCTCTGGCCTTTCTAGTGATACCAAACATGACCTTGTAGCTGCTATGGAGTTGGAGATATAGGGGTCCAAATGTCCATCAATGCAGAAATAGTTATCCTTTCTCTGGGCCTATTCTGGGGCATGGGCCTGGAGCTGCTGCTCCATAAGCCCCCATGTTAATCCGGCCCTGAGGTCAGGGTTTTTTTGCTGATGTATATGATGTAAAAAATGGAGATATTCTGTTTTGAAGTTTCCTCCCTCTACGGAGCCAGTGCCATGATGCCGGGGGATGGAGAGAGTCATACTACAGGATGGTCTCCTGCATAGTCAATGTGCTACACTGCCTTTCTGATCGGGACAGGCAGACATCGCAGCACTCACAGAGAGCAGAGGGCTGTCCAGTAGGAAGGCACTCTGCTCACAGCCATCCTCCTCACTGCGGCATGCCTCAGTCACGTGACGAACTGGGGGAAACTAAGATGGAATATCTCTGTGTTTTTACATTATATCGGTCAGAGATAAAAAGCTGATCTTTATTTATTTATTTATAAATGTATTTTACCAGGAAGGATACATTGAGATTTCTCTCGTTTTCAAGTATGTCCTGGGTTCAAGAACATTGAATTGTTACAGAAATACAAAATAGTAAAAAATGCAATATATATATAAAGGGTCAAGAGGTCCCGCACTCCACATACCGAAAATTTCTTGCTCCGGTGCAGTCAATCCAGCTGCAGGTAGATAAGAGATCAAAATCCAGATGCACACGGAGACTTCTTTTCAAAGTTTAAATAAAACTTTATTCTGACATCAAATTTGATGTCAGAATAAAGTTTTATTTTATTTAAGCTTTGAAAAGAAGTCTCCGTGTGCGTCTGGATTTTGGTTATATATATATATATTTATATATATAGAATGATAGGTGCCCTGTCAAAGGGTTAAAAGTCATTTTACCCATGACAGTGGTATTTCCATATAAAATAGAAACACATTTACATGTATGTTGTTGGTGATTTGTAGTTGCTTCTCTTCCTGGGGATCTTTTCACATTCTTAAGGTCTTTCTGACCATTTGGTTGTAAAATATGAAGCAGCTCATTCTTTCCAGTTGGTTCTGTTTTTTTCTATTTTCACAGTAGCTGTGAATGCAATTAACTCGTCTAAGAGTGGGTATTTATTTTAGTCGGCTCTCTCAATCACAGCATTACCTTTTACACACGTTTGACAGACGCTTCTTCTATAAAAGTGTGTACTAATGCTATTTTATTGCCCTTTTTTTTTTATTAAATCTTAGTTTCTCTGCAAGTTAAGGCTAGGGTCAGACTAGCGCAGTTTTAACGTGCGTTTAGCCGCACAAAATCACGGCCGTGCTAGCAGCAAATGACGTCCAATGCCGGGGAACATACGACGAACGGCCGCACGAAAGTTCGTCCGCGCAACGCAAGTGGCCAACGAACGCATTTTTTCGAGAACGTCAAACCGCTACTACTGACGTACAGAGTGCGCTGCGGCCGCATAGCGGCATGTGTGTGTGATTAGGAGACGTCAGACGCTGCTAATGTCCGGCTAACATCACGTCCAGACACAAAAAGTGTTTTATTGACGATCCGTACAAAATCACGGACGAAAAGGCGCATCGTATGACCGCTATCGCGTATTCCGGGAAAAAATACGTACGTTCGTTCAACTGCACTTTTCCACGGACGACGTGAAAAATGCGTTCGTCTGACCGTAGCCTTAAGTGGGCATTTCTTAAACCTGCCATTTACATGAACACAGGAGGCTGCTGGAATTCTCCCATAATATTGATGGACGTGTGAATTATTTCAAAAAGGCAAATGCCGCAATCTCCACCAGGAGGGAGCCCAGACTTCAAACCTCACGAGGTCACCACCGAGGGGACGCCGCAGGTGCCATAGACAATAGACACAGGAAAGGTGGGATCTTCGAGTGAGGCAAAAGAAATTTTATTCGGGTACAGCAGACCTCAAAACAAAAATCATGTAACGTTTCGACCCGCAGGTCTTAATCATACATGTACACATTAAACTTAAACCCTTATACTTATACTGCTTTAAATTGTTTGCATGCTTGATGCAATTAACCAATCATATAATTAATTAAGCATTCCAGGCAGATTAATTATTTAACAAACATGCAGCCCCAAATAAAAAAAGAAATCTGGGGAAACAGAAAGCCTAGTATATATAAACAAATTAGTTTCATGAAAAAAGCAAAAAAGAAAGAAAAAAAGAAAAAAGAAAGGGAAGGGTTTAAAAAGTTTAAAAGAATTTTTTGGAGGGGGATAATGCAGCAATAATATCCACAAACATATTTATACCTACTTTTAAAGTATTCTACATATACATATGTACCATTGTATAGAAAGTTGACACCACTGTATCACAAGTATAAGTGAGATGATATCGATACATGTATAGATCTCATCACCAACCACATAGAATGGATACTCCACTGAATAACACAGTTAGTATGGTCTATCATAATGAAAGACCATAGTCCAATGGCCACCATGTGGAGCCTCCAGAATATGGAGGATACATGTGATGCTCGATGAAGGCAAGGAAGAGAGGGATATAGAGAAATAACGTTCAAAAACATATATTAAGATCGAATTCTCGAGTTAGACCCTTGGGCCACAAAGTGTCAAGTTTATGTATCCACCTCTTTTCCTTGCGTTTAAGTAAACGAGTCCTATCACCACCACGTCTAAGTGGTGGGACTTGGTCGATGACTTGGAAACGTAATTGTGCTATACTGTGGGAGCAAAGATGAAAATGCTCTGCCACAGGTAACTCTAGTCGCCTAGTGCGAATCGTAGATTTATGTTTGCTAATTCTGTCTTTCACTTTCATGGTTGTTTCACCTACGTACAAAAGGCCACATGGGCATTTTAACACATAGATTACAAATGAGGATTCACAGGTGAAAAAACCTTGAATAGGTATTTTCTCACCTGTCTGTGGGTGTGATATAGAATCTCCCTTAATCACAGCACTACATGAAGCACAATGTAGGCAGGGAAAAGTCCCATGTCTTCTTGGTGCTAAGGTGACCTGCTGATGCTTCTTAAGGGATCCCACGTCAGCACTGACGAGGGAATCTCTCAGATTTCTATTTCTTTTATGGGCAAACAACGGTGCAAATTGGAAAGATGGAATCCCACTGTAAGCTTTTTGGAGGATTTGCCAATGTTAACGAATAGTCTGATTTATGGATCTACTAGCCTCATTAAATGTAGTTATAAATGGAATGCGAGACTCCTTATTTTGTTTATTTTTATTTCTAGATTGGGAAATGATAGTGGTACGATCCAGAGTTTTTGATCGTATATATTCCTCCTGTAAAAGAGTTTTAGGGTAACCTCTGTCCGCGAACTTATTAGTCATTTGACGGAGTCTATCATCACGGGTGTCTGGATCAGAGACATTTCTTATAACTCTGGTGAATTGACTACGAGGTAATGATTTAAGTGTGCTCTCTGGATGAAAGCTACTATAATGTAAGAGACTATTTCTATCCGTGGATTTTACAAATCGGTCGCTGACAAGATGTGTTCCCTCGACTCTCAGGGTCAAATCTAAGAAGTTGATCTCAGATGGACTAGAGATCATGGTGAATTTAATGTGGGTATTAACTGCATTCATCTGTGTAAAAAAAGTTGTTAGATCAGTTTCAGATCCAGTCCAGATACCAAAAATATCATCGATGTATCTCCACCATGTGTGTACAAAATTAATGAAAAATTGATGTGGATAGATAAATTGATTTTCAAAAGCATCCATATAAAGGTTGGCGTAGGCTGGAGCCATATTAGATCCCATGGTCGTGCCTCTACATTGTTTGTATATCGTATCGCCAAATAAAAATATGTTGTTATAGAGCACTATCTCCACAAGTTTCATAAGAAAGGTGATGTGTTCCTCTGGGAATGAGTGTTTAACAAGTATGTCATGAATTGCTCTCATACCTTCCATATTGGGAATGGAAGTATAGAGGCTCGTGACATCCCACGTAAATAGGATGACAGAGCCTGTAAATGAAAGTTCTTCTATACGTCTCAATACATCCTTACTATCCCAGAGGAAAGACTGGGTCTGAATGACCAAAGGCTGGAGAACCCTATCCAGGAAGACCGATATCGGCTGAAGCACGGAATCCGTGCTAGCCACAATCGGTCTCTCTGGTGGGTTCTCCAGACTTTTATGTATTTTGGGTAACACATAAAACACCGGCAAGATAGCATGTTCTTTTTTAAGATATTTATATAGATCCTTGTCTATGATGTTCAGTGTTAAAGCCTCTGAAACAACTGTATCAATTAATTTCTCCAGTTGTATAACTTCTCCCAGATGGCTCACACTATATGTATCGGTGTCGTCAAGCTGCCTGTACACCTCCTTAACATAATCCACGTGATTCATAATCACTAAGGCTCCCCCTTTGTCGGCGGGTTTGAGAATAAGATTTTTATTATCTCTAAGATCTTTCAACGCCTGTCGTTCAAGTTTGGAGAAATTAGGGTGTTTACCATCTGTAAAAACATCTAGTAGATGATCAATATCCTGCTTCACAAACTGAATGAACGTTTCTATAGGAGGGGTTGTGGGTGGGGAGAAATCACTTTTAGTCCAGAGTTTAAGTTCTTTGGCATGAAATGAGAAATCAGATATATCAGACATGTGTGTATCAGAAGTGTGTGTATCAAGGGTACATGTATCAACAGGTTCTGCTCTCCCATGAAAAAACACTTTTAATTTCACACTACGAAAAAACTTCTCTAAATCTACACGTAGGGTAAAGAGGTCAATAGGAGCAGCAGGGCAGAATGAAAGACCCTTAGATAGTACCTTATATTCAATGTCTGTGAGTATATGGTCTGATATATTTATCACTAGCGGTGCTGATTGTACATCCTTGGGTGATAGATCTTTTTTGTTCTTCCCGGGTTCTGTCTTCTTTCCGCGCTTGTGATGTTTCCTCTTCCTCCTCTGTCTTGTATCTGTTGATCTCTGACTAAAAAAGAAGCAGAATTGGTAGGAGCAACATGTGAATATAATTGGTCATCTGATGTGTCTAACTCTGTCTCTGTAGAGTCTTGATCAAGATTATTCCTGGTGTTCTTTTTTTGATTTTTTTGAAAGCGTGGTCTTCGAAAATAAGAGGATTGTATAGGTGTATTTCCAAAGGTGGTGTTAGCCTGAGTCCATCTATAGACTCTGCCTTTAGTGTAATCTTCCAAGTCTCGTGCAAATTTAATTCTTTTCCTATCTTCTATCTGTATCCTCATCTCTTCCATTTGTTTATTTAAACGAGTGTGTAATTGTTCCAATAGTTCCAGAGACAACATATCTTTTAATTGAACTTCAAGAGCTACTATCTCAGTCTCTAGTTCACCAAGTTCCTTTTTTAGTTGTTCGATAGTTAGTAACATAATGTCAAAGGAACATTTGTTAAGGATCATTTCAAACTTCTGGCAATATTCCACATTATCAGAAAACAGTGTGGGTCTCAATTTGATACGGAGACCCCTAGGGATACGCTTCACTTTAAAATATTCGGTCAGAGTAAGACAATGGAGCTTACAGCTTACCAGTCTTCCTTTCGTTTTTTCTAATTGCATTTTCAGTGTGACTTCACCTGGGTGGCAAAGGAAGCAATCCTGTGCTGCAGTGGCGCCGACAATACGATCCGCATCCGCTGCGGTGTAGGAAAAGACCCCCTCCGAGGTTGCTGGTTGTTCTCCCATCATTTTTTTGTGTCGCGTTGGTAAGCGTCGCGTAATACGCAATACTTCCGGGTTCCGGGTTCCGGATGTCGGGCTCAAACCACTGTGTGTGCGCGGCTGCGGCTAGACATAGGAAAAAAGGCAAATGCCGCAATCTCCACCAGGAGGGAGCCCAGACTTCAAACCTCACGAGGTCACCACCGAGGGGACGCCGCAGGTCCCATAGACAATAGACACAGGAAAGGTGGGATCTTCGAGTGAGGCAAAAGAAATTTTATTCGGGTTGTTAGAGATTATTGGCTTCTTTAATAGGTCAGGGATATATTAATTATGACGCATATTTTTCTTATTGTTGATATACATAGATATATATATATTATTGACAGTGCCTCCAATACCAGTGGTATAAATTGGTATTTAACCCTAAGATAGGGATTAATAACCAATCAATGAATATACGTCTTAACAAATATATGGCGCGTTATCCCGAGTTCTTTTGATGCTCTCTAGATATTTTTAAACACAATAAAATCAATAAAGATATGAGACTGCGTAACGGTAAAACAATTCAAACCAAAATTTATTCACACGTCAAGTTTCATACAATCGTATGTTATCAACGGATTAGCAAACTACAATTTACAAGTGATTATAGATTGTGATTAGTAGCGATACTGCGACACGTAATAATCTAATGGACAGATATTTTAGGTTTATAGACCGCACCACAGATATACATGCCTCAATTCTTAAACACCAAACTCTATTCTATTCACTTAAACCTTTCCCATTATAAACCAATCCTCCACCTGGCTAAGATAAACACTCAGTTACTGGGCATCACCTGCAGCACAATTTATTATTGTGGGGGCCTATTCACTAAATGCAACTTCCTTCAGGGAGATACATAACACACTCGATAGGGATGCTATCTCTTCCACAGATCAATCGCAGCACTTCATTCGATATACGTTAACCTAACGCTTCTTAATGACTACAGTTCATGCATTCATTCGGAAGGGCTGCAAGATGGATATGGAAGGAGTTATGCTAGGTTACGAATGGGGCGGACAGTACTTAACATATAAAAGCTATTTCACGGTCCCAGCGTATCTCACTATAGGTATATAATTGATCTTTAGATGTCCACAAACAGTATTCTTGGAATATAAATAATTTCACTAAATTATGGCTCAAGTATGCAGCCGGTAATAGGTTTCTCCCTTAGCAGTCCTCTGCAGTGGACTGTAAAGGCAGAATTTCTATTCTACTGATTATTAGGCTCAAACAGCAAAATAATTCATTTATATTCCTTTAGTTTGTGATGGACATCTAAAGTCAGGACTATGCAATTAGAAAATAGATATCATATTATTCAGGTATACTTTACCATCTGGTTAGTGAAGATAGAGTGGTGGAAGATTAGGGTGTGGTCAGGTCTCTAAAGGGGCGGCCGATGGTGATTGCCTTTCTTCCCTCCAAGCGTCCCTCAGGTCTCTCCCCAAGCTTTTCTCAGTGTGTCCTTTCTGCTCTGGAGTGTCCTCTCTATATAGTGGTCTTCCGCCCAGTTTTAGATCTAGCCCATCACTATGTGGCCTCATTTGATTGGAGGATATATATTCATCAACTCCAGGGGTCTGTCCAGGTGTTATGTTACCTGGCCAGCAGATGGCGCTCTCAGATCAACCATCAACCTTCTGCAGGAATTAATTTATGGGCTTGGCCAATCTTTTACTGGTTTGGGTCGTTTTATTCCTATATCCCGGGACTCCATAGATTTTATTAACAAATTAAAATTTATTTCTATTGTGACTTCGCCACGGCGTGTGTGCATCTCATCCCCCTTTACTTATATCCACAGGGATGTGTATGTGAGGGGACATACAATCATTCATTCGTGGTATCGTTTTTAACAGTCACACGTTACCCGACTTAATCGGCTTCATGCGGGTTAGTACACCAGACATTCGTGATGATCAACTAAATGTGGTAGGGCCTCTGTTTTTATAAGATGCTAAAATTATCAGTTCTAACTAATAAATATTCTCATACCATATAGTACATATTGCCGAATAGCATAGCATTACAAGCTGGTTTACCCAAGCCATTTAACCTTCTTTGGGTTTTTTTCTTTATTGGGCAACCTATTGTTCCATGTTTACGTGGCTTTCAGAGTTTCGATCTGACGAAATAAACACAATACTGAGATATCTATCTTAGTTGTCATTGTGTTCCCTTACTTTTAAACCATTTGATCTAAACCCTGTTTGGTTGTAACAAATAAATAAAATAAACAGAGTCCATTAGACCGTCTTTGATCAATGTTAAATGTCCTTTCTTGTATGCGTAACACTAACGAGTTTAGCTTGTCTCTTGTTCTTATTATATATTAACGACGCAGACAAGTTGTTTGCGTGACGCAATTCCTGGCCCCAAATTTAAACATTCCTGCGTTATAGAAATTTCATATCTAAAAAGGTCTGACAGGGTACAGCAGACCTCAAAACAAAATACTTGTGATACAGTGGTGTCAACTTTCTATACAATGGTACATATGTATATGTAGAATACTTTAAAAGTAGGTATAAATAAAAAAATCAAAAAAATCAAATTGAGACCCACACTGTTTTCTGATAATGTGGAATATTGCCAGAAGTTTGAAATGATCCTTAACAAATGTTCCTTTGACATTATGTTACTAACTATCGAACAACTAAAAAAGGAACTTGGTGAACTAGAGACTGAGATAGTAGCTCTTGAAGTTCAATTAAAAGATATGTTGTCTCTGGAACTATTGGAACAATTACACACTCGTTTAAATAAACAAATGGAAGAGATGAGGATACAGATAGAAGATAGGAAAAGAATTAAATTTGCCACGAGACTTGGAAGATTACACTAAAGCAGAGTCTATAGATGGACTCAGGCTAAAACCACCTTTGGAAATACACCTATACAATCCTCTTATTTTCGAAGACCACGCTTTCAAAAAAATCAAAAAAAGAACACCAGGAATAATCTTGATCAAGACTCTACAGAGACAGAGTTAGACACATCAGATGACCAATTATATTCACATGTTGCTCCTACCAATTCTGCTTCTTTTTTAGTCAGAGATCAACAGATACAAGACAGAGGAGGAAGAGGAAAAATCACAAGCGCGGAAAGAAGACAGAACCCGGGAAGAACAAAAAAGATCTATCACCCAAGGATGTACAATCAGCACCGCTAGTGATAAATATATCAGACCATATACTCACAGACATTGAATATAAGGTACTATCTAAGGGTCTTTCATTCTGCCCTGCTGCTCCTATTGACCTCTTTACCCTACGTGTAGATTTAGAGAAGTTTTTTCGTAGTGTGAAATTAAAAGTGTTTTTTCATGGGAGAGCAGAACCTGTTGATACATGTGCCCTTGATACACACACTTCTGATACACACATGTCTGATATATCTGATTTCTCATTTCATGCCAAAGAACTTAAACTCTGGACTAAAAGTGATTTCTCCCCACCCACAACCCCTCCTATAGAAACGTTCATTCAGTTTGTGAAGCAGGATATTGATCATCTACTAGATGTTTTTACAGATGGTAAACACCCTAATTTCTCCAAACTTGAACGACAGGCGTTGAAAGATCTTAGAGATAATAAAAATCTTATTCTCAAACCCGCCGACAAAGGGGGAGCCTTAGTGATTATGAATCACGTGGATTATGTTAAGGAGGTGTACAGGCAGCTTGACGACACCGATACATATAGTGTGAGCCATCTGGGAGAAGTTATACAACTGGAGAAATTAATTGATACAGTTGTTTCAGAGGCTTTAACACTGAACATCATAGACAAGGATCTATATAAATATCTTAAAAAAGAACATGCTATCTTGCCGGTGTTTTATGTGTTACCCAAAATACATAAAAGTCTGGAGAACCCACCAGGGAGACCGATTGTGGCTAGCACGGATTCCGTGCTTCAGCCGATATCGGTCTTCCTGGATAGGGTTCTCCAGCCTTTGGTCATTCAGACCCAGTCTTTCCTCTGGGATAGTAAGGATGTATTGAGACGTATAGAAGAACTTTCATTTACAGGCTCTGTCATCCTATTTACGTGGGATGTCACGAGCCTCTATACTTCCATTCCCAATATGGAAGGTATGAGAGCAATTCATGACATACTTGTTAAACACTCATTCCCAGAGGAACACATCACCTTTCTTATGAAACTTGTGGAGATAGTGCTCTATAACAACATATTTTTATTTGGCGATACGATATACAAACAATGTAGAGGCACGACCATGGGATCTAATATGGCTCCAGCCTACGCCAACCTTTATATGGATGCTTTTGAAAATCAATTTATCTATCCACATCAATTTTTCATTAATTTTGTACACACATGGTGGAGATACATCGATGATATTTTTGGTATCTGGACTGGATCTGAAACTGATCTAACAACTTTTTTTACACAGATGAATGCAGTTAATACCCACATTAAATTCACCATGATCTCTAGTCCATCTGAGATCAACTTCTTAGATTTGACCCTGAGAGTCGAGGGAACACATCTTGTCAGCGACCTATTTGTAAAATCCACGGATAGAAATAGTCTCTACATTATAGTAGCTTTCATCCAGAGAGCACACTTAAATCATTACCTCGTAGTCAATTCACCAGAGTTATAAGAAATGTCTCTGATCCAGACACCCGTGATGATAGACTCCGTCAAATGACTAATAAGTTCGCGGACAGAGGTTACCCTAAAACTCTTTTACAGGAGGAATATATACGATCAAAAACTCTGGATCGTACCACTATCATTTCCCAATCTAGAAATAAAAATAAACAAAATAAGGAGTCTCGCATTCCATTTATAACTACATTTAATGAGGCTAGTAGATCCATAAATCAGACTATTCGTAAACATTGGCAAATCCTCCAAAAAGCTTACAGTGGGATTCCATCTTTCCAATTTGCACCGTTGTTTGCCCATAAAAGAAATAGAAATCTGAGAGATTCCCTCGTCAGTGCTGACGTGGGATCCCTTAAGAAGCATCAGCAGGTCACCTTAGCACCAAGAAGACATGGGACTTTTCCCTGCCTACATTGTGCTTCATGTAGTGCTGTGATTAAGGGAGATTCTATATCACACCCACAGACAGGTGAGAAAATACCTATTCAAGGTTTTTTCACCTGTGAATCCTCATTTGTAATCTATGTGTTAAAATGCCCATGTGGCCTTTTGTACGTAGGTGAAACAACCATGAAAGTGAAAGACAGAATTAGCAAACATAAATCTACGATTCGCACTAGGCGACTAGAGTTACCTGTGGCAGAGCATTTTCATCTTTGCTCCCACAGTATAGCACAATTACGTTTCCAAGTCATCGACCAAGTCCCACCACTTAGACGTGGTGGTGATAGGACTCGTTTTCTTAAACGCAAGGAAAAGAGGTGGATACATAAACTTGACACTTTGTGGCCCAAGGGTCTAAATCGAGAATTCGATCTTAATATATGTTTTTGAACGTTATTTCTCTATATCCCTCTCTTCCTTGCCTTCATCGAGCATCACATGTATCCTCCATATTCTGGAGGCTCCACATGGTGGCCATTGGACTATGGTCTTTCATTATGATAGACCATACTAACTGTGTTATTCAGTGGAGTATCCATTCTATGTGGTTGGTGATGAGATCTATACATGTATCGATATCATCTCACTTATACTTGTGATACAGTGGTGTCAACTTTCTATACAATGGTACATATGTATATGTAGAATACTTTAAAAGTAGGTATAAATATGTTTGTGGATATTATTGCTGCATTATCCCCCTCCAAAAAATTCTTTTAAACTTTTTAAACCCTTCCCTTTCTTTTTTCTTTTTTTCTTTCTTTTTTGCTTTTTTCATGAAACTAATTTGTTTATATATACTAGGCTTTCTGTTTCCCCAGATTTTTTTTTTATTTGGGGCTGCATGTTTGTTAAATAATTAATCTGCCTGGAATGCTTAATTAATTATATGATTGGTTAATTGCATCAAGCATGCAAACAATTTAAAGCAGTATAAGTATAAGGGTTTAAGTTTAATGTGTACATGTATGATTAAGACCTGCGGGTCGAAACGTTACATGATTTTTGTTTTGAGGTCTGCTGTACCCGAATAAAATTTCTTTTGCCTCACTCGAAGATCCCACCTTTCCTGTGTCTAGTGTGAATTATTTCGTCTTGAGCCGGGGATTAGTAGCAGCATTGATTCATTTGCGTTAAACAATTGCTTTGGTCTCTAGAGGTTCTCTATAGATGATCAGCTATTAATAGATTTCCTATCTAAGAGGCGATTGTGAAGTATAGCACCTGATCAATATTCAATTTGGAGGAACAGTCTTCCACAAGACACAAGAGAAATCTGTATGTGCCATAACAATTGCTATTTTTAAGGTGCTTTACCTAAAAGGGATATTAATAAGGCTTAAATGTATGAGATTTGGGATATATTCGTTAGTGATCTCATAAGTTAAATGGTAATATCAGTTGAACATAAATGTGAATAGCCGTCTCACTACAAGAACAAATTACTGTATCTGTACGAGCAAATGGATACAAATTCTGATGAATACATTGCATATATTTTAGTAAGATTTGAAGCAAGAAAGGGATACAAAGAAAACAATGATAAAACATCTGCAGAAACCTGCATTTAACCCCTTCAGTATTAAGACTGAGATATCATGGGCTTCAAAGGCACCATCTGGTGCCCCGATAGAGATCTCAATCTGCTGTTCTGCCACCCAAAAGTCAATGAAATTTGTTTGCTGCAAACAAATTGCGCTTGCTTTTCATCTGCTGAAGGTGCCCCCAAAGTTTTAGCCCTGTCGGCATAATACCCAAGGACCTAAAACTGTAAAATCAGCAAACTGAATGTCGGACATCGAACATTCAGCAAGCCGATACATTTGTTGCAGTGAACCACTGGCTGCAACTGTAACTCGATTTGGCAGTAGATGGCACCATCTACTGGCCAAATATGTTAGTACAGTAAAAGATTCATTGCGAATATTTCTAAAAATGTCTTACATTAGAATTAATTAAACATTATTTTTCAAAAAACCACCGGTTCCTGACAATGTTTTTTTGGAAAATAACTGGAAATATGTTGGAGTGATAAATTGCACGCTGCCCTGTCCTTCATGTTCAGCCTTAGGTAAAAGCAGAACTACACGGACATGTAAGCAGTCATCCAGTTGTAGCAGCTGGATTTATCTAGGTATCTCCTAATTTCTTTAGCAATTTAGTTATACATTATTTTCCAATAATACTTTGCTTAATTAAGAGCAAGATCTAAAATTAAATCAAAGGTCTTATATTTTTTTCTTCGTATGAGAGTTTTGGGGAAATATGTTGTTTGTAGGCATCACTGTGAGAATTTTGAGATACCCAGGAATCGCAGCATCTTATGTCATACTAACATCTAAGCCAGTGGTTCTCAACCCTGGTCCTCGTGTACACTTCACATCCAAAATCAAGTTATCTCGATTTTGCATTGTAATGCACTGAAAAGCACTAATTAGCATATCAAAAGACCATTTTCATGCCTTTTTAAAGCAAGATTAGTGTGTCCAATGTGGAGAAATGAAATTCTTTGTTTTATGTCTCTCCAAGCACCTTTGCAAACAGCAGCCCTAAACTCCACTGTAACAAAAGTTAAAATAGATTATTGCTGCATTCCAGCAGTCTGGGATTTGGCAGAATACAGAGAGCGCTCTGGGGTCATTCACTGCTGTACAGGGATACGATTCAGGGGGTTATAATGACTGGAAATCCCTGTACAGCACAGATACAAGGTGTTACTGTAATCTATTTTGTCTCATACAGATATTATTTTTTACATTCTGTTGGCATTTTTTGAACGCTGCATTGCTAATTATCTCATTATGATAACAATACAAACCCATAGGAAGGAGATCTGAACATTTTTATAATTTATCTTTATCACAGTTGCTGTATCTATAACAAAGGTCCTTTCTGCCTGTATGATAATAATGCAGACCCCGTTTTAAATTCTGTAATATAAAGGACACCATCTAGAGCTCAGAATCTTACATTTCAACAATATTTCTGTAAAGGATGAATGAATACAAGAAATATTAAAAGAGAGCAAATTAACATTTCTTAAATTTTTCAACTATCTCAAAATAACAATTTCTGTGCGAAACTTCTATTTTACGTTATATGTAATTGTTAACTTCACATCCCATGTTTCAAATAAATGTGATAACATTTTTTTTTAAATCGCTTGGTAGTGAAGGGGTTAAAAGGCCACAATTAAGGCTTACTTTGTGGAAATACAGACTGAATCCTGCAATTACTGACCAGCAAATCATATCACCTGTGCTGTGCTTCATATATCTGCAAACCTGGCCTTTTAGGGGGACTTGAGGACAGGTTTAGGAAACGACTATTATATAGGTTGATTAAGAAAAGGCCGCTGGTGCAAATACCGTCAAAAATCCCTAATACTGAAGTGCAAGAATTTCACAAAACTAAAATACAAAAGAGGGACGGAGCGAAGAGTTAGGGCTAGAGTTTTTAAAACACTGTGGGCCCTATTACATTTTGGCGCCAACGTTAGCGCTCACCTGTGTGCTCCAACCACCTCCTCTATTCGCCATTTCCCCAGTCTCCCTCTGCAGATCACTACGCCGACCTGCGACCTCGCGAGATCCGGCAGGTCATGTGACAAGCAGAGCGGAAACTCAACAAAGTCCTATGGACTCCATTGAGTGGATGCTCGCGGCGGTGCTAAGCGCTTCGCATCCCGCGGTTTAAACAAGATGATGAAAAAACTGTTAAAAACAAGATGAGGGGTACAGAAGAACACATAAGTTGGCTAATATTCAGACCATAAAAAATATACGATACATTTTTTAAACCATAAAAAATACATTTTTTAGTATTTTCCACTTTATAGCGATTGCCAGCTCAATAATATAAGCAAATATATGCATATAATTACATCAAATTAATACCATATGAAGTATACTAGAGAAAGAAGAATTTCATAAAGTAGAGGGCAAGCCACACAAGTATATCCCTATGACCGCAGGGGAGACATACTACTGCTAATGGTACGAGGAACGCTCAAATCAAAAGCATACACTAAGATCAAATTCTCTATTCAATCCCATAGGCCAAAGTGTGTCTAATCTATGTATCCATAGTTTTTCTTTACGTTTCAAAAGGCGGGTTCTATCAACCCCCCGTCTAAGGGGTGGGACATAATCTATAACTTGAAAGCGCAACTGGGCAACGCTCTGAGCGCAAGTGTGGAAGTGTTCTGCCAGTGGCAGCTCTACACGTTTAGTCCTGATAGTGGACTTGGTTTCACCCGGAAACCACTTTTACATCACTACCACTTAGAGTTATTAGGAATGTAACAGACCCTGAGAGAGATTACAGCAAATGACGAAGAAATTTTTGGAGAGGGGCTACCCTGAAGACCTACTTGATAAAGAATATCTCCGATCTAAATCTTTGGATCGCTCCATTATTATTTCCCAACGTAATAAAAATAAAAATAATAGATGTAAGGAATCCCGCATCCCATTTGTATCTAAGTATAATCAAGCGAGCAGGTCTATTAATCAAATCATTAAAAGACATTGGCAGATTTTACAGAAGGCTTATGGGGATATTCCATTTTTTTCAAACGATGCCCATGTTCGCTTATAAAAGAAATAAAAATTTGAGGGATTCCATGATTAAGGCAGACATTGGTTCCACAAAAAAGAATGTACAAAACACACAAAAATGTCACTTTCCCTTGTTTGCATTGTGCCTCATGTAATGCTGTCATCAAGGGTGAATTCCTCCTGCACCCACATACGGGGGCGAAAATCCCTATTCATGGATTTTTTACATGTGATTCTTCTTTTGTCATATATGTGCTAAAATGTCCCTGCGGTCTCTTATATGTAGGAGAACCCACCAAGAGGATCAAGGATAGGATTAGCAAACACAAGTCCACTATCAGGACTAGGGATCAGCCGAACACTCCCCGAGTTCGGTTCGAGCCCGAACCTAAACTTCCCATTTGTTCGGGACCGAACCCCCATGCAAGTCAATGGGGCTGAAAATTTGGTTTTTTAGAGTGCCCTCCAAGAGGGCATATATGCTACATATTTGCATAAAAGGTGTATGGGGGTCCGGGTAGTGCCCTGGGGAACAGGAAACAAGGACAAAAAGTTTTAAAAAAAACATTTTTAAAGGGACAGTAAGTTTTCCATGAAAGGGTTAAAAATAAAAACGAAAACTTCCTTCAAATATCGTGCCTAGGAGGTCCCCATAACCTGCCCGTGAAGTGGCGGATTTCTAGGATGTATAGAAATATGTAAAAACCAAAAAATGACATTTCAAATGACGGTAAATGCTTTTCCTTTAATCTATCCATAAACAACTGCTTGGGGCGGCAGCCTGTATGAAAAGACATTTTAGGACGCGCAGAAAAAGTTTAGTGATTTTTTTTGCTAAATTATTGAGAAACTTATGCAGGCTTTGGATGAAAGTAACAATAGGTGCTTTAAAATTGGGCTTTTAGCGTCGGCAACAGTGCCGTCACACCGTAACCCCTCTGAGGATATGAATCTGATACAGGCGTCAATGGCAGTGCACCCAGATATTGTGCCTTTAGTGCCAGGCATGCAAGTACTATCATACAGTAACCCCTCTGTGGTATTGTGGAAGAGTGCAGGGGTGGACCATGCGGTCCTATATTTAAAAGATATGAATCTGGGAATGGGTGTCAGTGCACCCAGATATTGTGCCTTTAATGCCAAGCCATCAAGTATCATCATACAGTAACTCCTCTGTGGTATTGTGGAAGAGTGCAGGGGTGGACCATGTGGTCCTATATTGAAAAGTTTTTGATCTGGTGGTAATGGGCGTCAGTGCACCCAGATATTGTGCCTTTAATGCCAGGCCATCAAGTATCATCATACAGTAACCCCTCTGTGGTATTGTGGAAGAGTGCAGGGGTGGACCATGTGGTCCTATATTGAAAAGTTTTTTTTTTTTTTAATGGGCGTCAGTGCAGCCAGATATTGTGCCTTTCATGGCAGCAAGTGCCTTCACACCGTAACCCTTTTGTGGTATTGTGGAAGAGTTCAGTGCTAGAGGTTTTGTGAATGCAGAAGAGGACATCCCCTATCTATTCCATTACTTCAGCATCAGGGGATTGATAGCTGCTGATCCAGGACTGATTCATTTTTATAAATGTCAGCCGGTCTACAGAGTCGGTGGACAGACACACTCTTTTGTCTGACAAAACCTCCAGCGGCACTGAACGTCCTTTCGGAAAGCACGCTAGATGAAGGGCAACCTAGTTGCTGCATAGCATATTGGCTAAATTCTGGCCAGTGATCCAATCTCAACACCCAGTAAACCAGTGGATTATCTGCTGGAAAGGTATCCAGGTCTGCCCTTGCCCCTAGGTAGTCCTGCACATATGGTGAAGACGCTGGCAATGGGTGCCTACATTTCACGTCCCTGGGCGTTGAGGACTAAAAAAATTTAAAAATGCATCAGTCAAGCGGCCCTGGCTAAATTAGTGAGCCCCAAAATACAGCGTGGTACTTTTTGTATGACGAGACACAGATCACCTTAATTCCCAAGTGTTTTAAAGAAATTAGTGAGCCCAAAAAAAATTGCTGGCTGTGTGACCATACACAGAAGATCACCTTAATTCCCAAGTGTTTTAAAGAAATTAGTGAGCCCCAAAATACAGCGTGGTACTGTTTGTATGACGAGACACAGATCACCTTAATTCCCAAGTGTTTTAAAGAAATTAGTGAGCCCCAAAAAAAATTGCTGGCTGTGTGACGAGACACAGAAGATCACCTTAATTCCCAAGTGTTTTAAAGAAATTAGTGAGCCCCAACTACAGAGTGGTACTGTTTGTATGACGAGACACAGATCACCTTAATTCCCAAGTGTTTTAAAGAAATTAGTGAGCCCCAAAATACAGCGTGGTACTGTTTGTATGACGAGACACAGATCACCTTAATTCCCAAGTGTTTTCAAGAAATTAGTGAGCCCCAAAAAAAATTGCTGGCTGTGTGACGAGACACAGAAGATCACCTTAATTCCCAAGTGTTTTAAAGAAATTAGTGAGCCCCAAAATACAGCGTGGTACTGTTTGTATGACAAGACGCAGATCACCTTAATTCACAAGTGTTTTAAAGAAATTAGTGAGCCCCCAAAAGATTTGCTGGCACAGTGACAAGACCCAGAAAATCACCTCAATTCACAAATGTTTTAAATAAAGTTGTAAACCCCAAAAAAACTTGCTGGCACAGTGACAAGACACAGATCACCTAAATTCCCTGATATTTGGTATAAATGAGACCCAAAAAGACTTGCTGGCACAGTGTGACAAGACCCAGAAAATCACCTCAATTCACAAATGTTTTAAATAAAGTTGTAAAGCCCAAAAAAAATTGCTGGCACAGTGACAAGACACACATCACCTAAATTCCCTGATATTTGGTCGAAATGAGACCCCCCCCGACCCCCACAGTAGCGTGGCAGACCGGCAGTAACAACACACACAACTATCTCCTTTGAAATCTCCTCTGAAATGCGTGCAGAAGCGCTGCGTGGAAACCTTATATAGTGTGCTGCGGGACTTAGCTCTGTGAGCCCATTATTGGGCAAAATTTGCCCAATCAGGACTCTGAGCGGTGATTGGCATAGTGTTCAACCAGTCTTGCACCAGACCTGTGGTCAGGTGCAAGCAGGGCCGGATTAAGATCTCTGTGGGCCTGGAGCTGAATATTTCGGTGGCTTTTTTTGGAATTTAGTGAAATGACAACATATTTTAGGCTATTTAATATTGCATATATATGTATTTCTTACCAGGCAGATACGGTGTGAGTAAATTTCCATTCAGATTTCAATCATCACAGCGTGTAAAATAATCTTTTCATATTTTATCATTCAAACCTCTGGTTATATATATTCTATAGGGAATTCTTGTTAAAAAAAAAAAATAGATGGGAACCTATAACTGCATTTTTCTGAGGAGAAAATATACAATTTTAACCCAAAAATTTGATATTTCCCATGTGTTTTGGATAATGGTGTTTTATGAATAATATGACTATGTATAAAACACTGACCTTGCTCCCAGCGTGGGAAAGGAGAAGGTGAGTAATGGCAGTGGTATTGCTAATTTTATATGTGACAAATGGACAATACCATCGCTTTGGAACAAAAAATAAATAAAAAAGTTTTTTGTTTTCTTTTTCTTTTAGATTTTACATTGTCATGTTTGGTATCAATGCAAAGGCCAGACTCTGTCCTGTCTGATGCCTCATTTGACCTTGCAAGGTGTAAAGATTAGTGGCGCAGGGTTCCAAAGCCCCCCAGTGCACTTCCCTGCAGTGTGGCGGTTTAGGTTCTTGATGTAACAATCCATAATAATGGATTGTACCATCACCTCCACACTTGTTAGTGACATGAAAAATGATATGGTGAGTTAATGCAGCATCATTGTTCCCTTTATAATTGAAAAATATTGCTGTGTTAGAAAGAAAAATAAAAAATAAAGAAATACTTATTTTATATTTATTGTTACATAAAACCTGGTCATGTGTGGTATCATTGGAAAGGCCATGCTCTGACCTTTCCAGTGATACCTCACTTGACCCTGTAGCTGCTATGGAGGTGGAGATATAGTGGTCCAAATGCCTATCAATGCAGACAAATTTATCCTTTCTGTGGGCCTATGCTGGGGCATGGGCCTGGAGCTGCTGCTCCATCTGCCCCTATGTTAATCCGGCCCTGGGTGCAAGGCTGTAGCCAATTACGAGCTTCAGGCAGTGGGAAAATGCATTGTGGTCGAACATGCGGCGAACACCCGGAAATGTTCGGGGTTCGCGATCTGCTCTAACAGGCTAAGTTCGGGTCGAACCCCGAACCGTCCGAACCCGAACAGCTCATCCCTAGTGCTAAACACTGCTTTTTTAAAAATACAATTAAAAAAGACAAATTTTATCAAAGCATTCCCCGATATTGAAAGTTTTTACTCAATCTTAAAAAAATTCTTTTAAATTGTTTTTGGTTAGTAAATTCAATAGGCATCCAGGCACATCCTTCCTTTTCCATGGCGGCCTGAGCATGGCATTTCGAATGATACCCAACATGACAGGTATAAAGTAAAAAAATAAAAAATAAAAAAATCTGTTTTTTTTGTGTTATTTTTATTAATGCAGCAATATTGTTCACATTTCAACTATAATGTAAACAATGATGCTGCACTAATGATTTTTTTTCTATGGTGTGCGTTTGCTAAAAATCACATAATTCTCCCCAAAAAATTTAATAAGTCCCTATTTCTAATTTTTGTACAAGCGCAACCCATAGAAAATATAACCGCAAATGTTCATGTGGTAAAAGGTGAAAAAAAACACTTTACACACTGCAGATGATTAAAAATTCAAGTTTTATTGTATTTTTTGTTATAATATACAGGCAGAACATGACGTATACATATAAAAATGATATATTTTGAATCTGCCGAGTCTGCCAGGAAAGAACGATATATAATATGTCTGGGTTGTATAATAAAATGTGGCTTCAAATCGCGTTTAAACATGATGAGCGAAAGCGGTAAAAATTAGCTCAGCACACTGCAGTGAAATGCCTCAGCAGTGAAAGAGTTAAAGGAACAGTGAGTTTTCCATAAATTAAGGGTTAAAAATAAAAACGAAAAATTCCTTCAAATATCGTGCCTAGGAGGTCCCCATAACCTGCCCGTGAAGTGGCGGATTTGTAGGATGTATGGAAACATCGCCATCACGGACCCACACACGACACCTAGCACTCCCAGTCTGTATACAATGTATCAAATTCATGAGACCGGACTAATTAGAAGCACATGTTATTTCCAAACACTAATTAAACACCTGTTTACGCCGTTTGAGAGCACAGGTCATTTAGAGGTGAGAATCTTTGCACCGAGACATTAGTTTTTAATTCAATATCTAATAAGCCGTTGCATATAATATTCTGCAGTAAAGAGTCTCTTTATTTCTAGATTTTTTAGTATTTTTTAAGCATTTTTTATACTTTTTTCAATTTTTTTTTCGAACTCGAGCCGAACACGCCAAAAAGTTTGAAGTTCGTGAACTTTCGAACTGCCGATGTTCGAATCGAACTCCGAACTGATCGAACCGAACAGCTCATCCCTATTTCTAATCACTGCGGAAAATGTCCACTATTTAGAGAGGGTAATTTAATTTGGATAGGTATTGAATTGGTACTCCCTGATTGGAGAGGAGGGGATTTTATTAAAATTTTAGCCAAGAAAGAAAGTAGTTGGATCTATAAATTAAGAACATGGCATTTTAGGGGGTTAAATTTAGAAATAGATATTGTCAACTGCCTTTAAATTGTGGTCATTTTTTCTAATAGGCTGCATCATTATTTATTATTTATTATTATTTTCATCCGGTTTGCAAAATTTTTTTACATTAGCACATTTTTTCATCAGTATATTTTTATTGATATTCTTTTTTATTTATAGATGAAACGATATCTTATGCAATATTCAGATTTGTTTTCTAAATAAATGTCAGATGTATACATATTTTTGTATTTTCATATTTTATGTATATATATAAAATATGGTCTTTTTTTATTTTCAAAATTTTATTAAAGAATAAAGTGTCACAAGCTGACCAATGCGGAAGGCCTTGCAGGGCCTGACTCATAGAACATTTCAACGTTAAACAAAGGGTACTGCGCAAAGGTCGGTGACAGGCGGTACATAGAAAAGTTGTAGTGACCTATATAGGGAAAGGGGGATGGAGAGGGGGAGGTGGGAGAGAAAATAGGGACCATTACCATGACGCTCCTGGCACACTCCCGGAGGAGGCCATGGAGAGATTATGCCACGGAGCCCAAGGGCTCGAGGGCCAAGCATGGCCAGCAAAGCCATGGTGGCACAACCCGTGGAGCCGTGAAGTGCGTGCGGAGGGTGACCGTGGCCGGTCGGAATTGTCGCTGCGCCACCAACACCAGAAAAGGGACGTCTCGATGTACCGCTATATTGGCTCCTTCGAAGGGTACCTTTGGAACGTTCCGAACAGCTCGGAATAATGAGGAATGCTGAGTGACGCCTCTCAGGTTGATAATGACATCGCGCGACACTTTTACGGGGGCCATAGCAGCCTTCCGTACCCATAGAGCCATTAGGGCAGGGTCCCTGATAGGTGTTGAGGGACCGAGCACATTGTCCAGAAAGCGTACGACGTACTGCAGGAGCTCTGAATCTGGAACCGTCTCTGGTATTCCGTGGAGTTTTTACATTCTGTCGCCTGTGTCTCGATTCCAACGTTACCACGGCCGACTGTAGAGTGCTAACCTAGTTTGCAAGGCTTGAATAATGGTGGAGGATACCGCCTGTGCATTCTCCACCTCTTGCGTGCGGGTCTGTAGGGCCTCCACCTTGCCCTGTGTCTCCGTTACTGCCGCTCCGAGTGACTCAAAGTCTGTCTGCCATGAGTTCCTGGCATCCTCCAGTAGGGTGTGAATATCCCCTTTAGTGGCGGGAAGCACATCCTCCTCTGCTACACCTGGTGCCGCCACATGCGAGGCCGGTCGGGTGCCGAGCGTAGCGGCAGCCTCCTCCCCAAGCCCCCTCCAAGTGAAATTCGAATGTCGGGAGTGCTGGGATCTTCCCCTGCTCCACCTGTTTTAGTTTTCTTCCCCATCGGGTGACATTGCGGCGCCGCATGGTGCAGGAAGAGAGCGCGCCAACTCCAGGCCCCAAGAAGGACGCCAACAGTCTGAGCAGGGAGCAGTGCAGCGGCCCATTCACCTAACGCAAGTCTGGAGGAGGGGACCCAGCAGGCTCCGGATGGTCTCTACCTGGTGGTCGACGGTTGGGCACCGTGAAAAAGCAGGTAGCTAGGTCCAAAAATGCCTTCAAGTCTGGCAGTGCGAGAAGGGGGATCAGAGCTCCTCTTGGCCACGTCTCACCATAAATATGGTCTTTTAATGGATATATATATGCTTTTTTTCTTTTTTTGGAGGTTTTTGAGCAAGAAAAAACGCCAGATGTTTTGAACGTAAACACTCAAATGCATAGGAATGTGAAGCTAGAACGACACCGATGCACAGTGCAAGTATTAAGCGAAGGTAATCGCCGGGCAGAAGGATTTTTAAAGATGGCGATCGGAGTAAGCACGCATGCGCGAAAGAGTGCATACGGATTGGATATTGAAAACGAAAGTATGAAGGACTTCAGCTCCCGGTAAGTGGGCAGAAAAAGAGGCCAATTAGAGCAACTAGGAAGTGAGAGCCCACGAACAGGGGACTATATAAAGTGGGTAAAAGACTATGGACATTCAGATTCCAGAGGAAGTGGTTACTTTCCACGAAACGCGTCAAATCTTGTGTTTGACCCTATTTTATTATTTTAATAAGGTTCCATGATACGTGTAACGGCCAGTGTTTGTCTCCTTCTGCTGTCCATTGGTACTTCGGTTGGTGATTGCACCTCTCCTTTTAAAGCTTCAATCTGTTGTTTTTTTACCCAGTTTGTCAGCTTTCCGGCAGCTGGTCGGCGCTGTGCTCGGCGTATCATCGGCTTTGTTCGGATACATACAGTGGGTTTGCGGCAGATTGTCGGGTTTACTGTGGCATTTCGAATCGATCAGATTTTTTTTGGATCGTGTCAGCAGGTTATCGGCGGATTTTCGGTAGCGTTTCATTGATTTTTCTGATCCGTTTAGTGTTTTTTTCCATGCACTTCTTCAGGGGCCCTGCGGTGAATGCTGAATTCACTGCAGGGTCGGGGAATTTGATTTCCCAAAGTGCAGGGAACGAGAGAGCACTGAAATGTCGGTGACATTTTGGTGCTCTCTGAATGACCCGTATAATATCATTTCTTGACATTGATTCTGGTTTTGTCCTATATGGTTATGGCCGGAGGGGCTATAATCTCCCTAAGCCTATTTATATATGAGAAGTATGATAGAGTCAGGTCCAGAAATATTGGGACATCAACACAATTCTAACATCTTTGACTCTATACACCACCACAATGGAGTTGGAATGAAACAAACACAATGTGCTTTAACTGCAGACTGTCAGCTTTAATTTGAGGGTATGTACATCCAACTCAGGTGAAGGGTGTAGGACTTACAGCAGTTTGCAGATGTGCCTCCCACTTGTTAAGGGACCAAAGGTAATGGGACAGAATAATAGTCATAAATCAAACTTTCCCCTCTTAATACTTGGTTGCAAATCCTCTGCAGTCAATCACAGCCTGAAGTCTGGAATGCATAGACATCACCAGACGCTGGGTTTCATCCCTGGTGATGCTCTGCCAGGCCTCTACTGCAACTGTCTTCAGTTCCTGCTTGTTCTTGGGGCATTTTCCCTTAAGTTTTGTCTTCAGCAAGTGAAATGCATGCTCAATGGGATTCAGGTCAGGTGATTGACTTGGCCATTGCATAACATTCCACTTCTGTCCCTTCAAAAACTCTTTGGTTGCTTTTGCAGTATGCTTTGGGTCATTGTCCATCTGCACTGTGAAGCGCCGTCCAATGAGTTCTGCAGCATTTGGCTGAATGTGAGCATATAATATTGCCCGAAACACTTCAGAATTCATCCTGCTGCTTTTGTCATCAGTCACATCATCAATAAATACAATAGAACCAGTTCCATTGGCAGCCATACATGCCCACGCCATGACACTACCACCACGCTTCACTGATGAGGTGGTATGCTTAGGATCATGAGCAGTTCCTTTCCTTCTCCATACTCTTCTCTTCCCATCACTCTGGCACAAGTTGATCTTGCTCTCATTTGTCTGTAGGATCTTGTTCAGGAACTGTGAAGGCTTTGCTAGGTGTTGATTGGCAAACTCTAATCTAGCCTTCCTGTTTTTGAGGCTCACCAATGGTTTAGATCTTGTGGTGAACCCTCTGTATTTACTCTGGTGAAGTCTTCTCTTGATTGTTGACTTTGACACACATACACCTACCTCCTGTAGAGTGTTCTTGATCTGGCCAACTGTTGTGAAGGGTGTTTTCTTCACCAGGGAAAGAATTCTTCGGTCATCCACCACAGTTGTTTTCCGTGGTCTCCCGGGTCTTTTGGTGTTGCTGAGTTCACCGGTGCTTTCCTTCTTTTTGAGAATGTTCCAAACAGTTGTTTTGGCCACGCCTAATGTTCTTGCTATCTCTCTGATGGGTTTGCTTTGTTTCTTCAGCCTAATGATGCCTTGCTTCACTGATAGTGACAGCTCTTTGGATCTCATCTTGAGAGTTGACAGCAACAGATTTCAAATGCAAATAGCACACTTGAAATGAACTCTGGGCCTTTTATCTGCACATTGTAATTGGGGTAATGAGGGAATATAACACACCTGACCATGGAACAACTGAGAAGCCAATTGTCCCATTACCTTTGGTCCCTTAACAAGTGGGAGGCACATCTGCAAACTACTGTAAGTCCTACACCGTTCACCTGAGTTGGATGTACATACCCTCAAATTAAAGCTGACAGTCTGCAGTTAAAGCAGATTGTGTTTGTTTCATTCCAACTCCATTTTGGTGGTGTATAGAGCCAAAGATGTTAGAATTGTGTCAATGTCCCAATATTCCTGGACCTGACTGTATATTCTATATATTCTATAGTGGCAGTTTACATGGGAGATTACAGTAGTTTTGCGGCAAGGAATGCATACTGGGGAGATCAGAAATAGATGAAATAATCATTAGAATGAAAACCTATCAAGTGAGAAAAACATTTGATGTGAAGCCATAGAACAGAGATAACACAATACGACCACATGCTATGCTGTAGAGAGCAATGTTATTAATATTGAATGGATATAAAAAACACATTTATTTTCTGTTTAGAGTGGGGGTTTAACAAGTTAATCACAAGGAACAGAGGAACATTAAGGACAATAAAGGCAAGAATACAAAATAAGAAGAAACTATGCATTTAGAATACATTCAGAAGCAGTGAAGGAACATAAAACAACTGTGGGGAGCTAAGATGGACATCAGAATCGGATAAAAAAAATTTTTTGCTTGAGGATGTTAACCACTTCACTACCAAGTGATTTCCAAAAAACATTGACTCAAATCAGGGTTCAGAAATATTTGGGAATAGTTCCATTGTATTCCTTACTGTAATAACCTATTTGGCAGGCAGGTGTCACCATCTACTGGCCAAAAAGAGTTACTGAAGTTGTGGACTCTCTGCAGGATCAGCTAGGGAAAAGTCCAGTAGAGACATTCCCCAGCTGGAGGTTGTCATTTGCAATGATACAGCATAGCCCCAGATCATGTTAAAACATTCTCGGGCTGATGGGTCTGCTGTTGCTGATTATATATACACGCAATCACATTAGTGAAGGGGTTAAAGGGGTGGAGCAGGTGATTTAGAAAAGGACTGATCTGTAAAAAAAAGCTTAACCCCTTCACTACCGATATAGAGATATCTCGGGCTTCAAAAAGGCACCAACTGCTGCCCTGATATCGAGATATCTCGATATGCTAATCTGCAGCCCAAAAGCAAATGAAATTCATTTGCTGCAAACAAATTGCTGCAAATTGCTGCAAACATAATTAACAAATTATGTGCTGCAGAAGGTGCCCCAAAGTTTTAGCCCTGGGGACATAATGCCCAAAGAGCTAAAACTGTAAAATCGGCAGCCGAAAGCTCTGAAATATAACGGTTGGCTGAAGTAGAGGTAACATCACTGCTCTGGAAAGAGGCAGGGATCTCAAACTCACGGCCCCCCAGATGTTTTTGCCTACAAGTCCCAGAATTCTTTGAATGCATTAGATGGCTAGGGAATCACGGGAGCTGTAGTTCAGAAACATCAGGGGGCCAGAGCTTGAGATCCCTGCAAGTGTGGAGTCATGGGTTCGATCCCGACGAGCACCCCTTCAGTAAGTGTCCTTGGTCAAGACACCTAACGGTACATACTCGCCACCCAGGACATACTTGAAAACAAGATAAATCTCAATGTATCCTTCCTGGTAAACTCCTTTCTAAAAAAAAATAATAATAATAATTTCAGAAGCTGTCGGCAGCCGATGCAGGAGAAATAGAAGCAAATAGATATGTTAAAACATCTGTAACTCAATTTGGCAGTAGATGGCGCCATCTACTGGCCAAAAAAGGGTCTTACAGTAACATATGTATTACTGTACAATTTATTAAAAATTATTTTAAAAAAGACCACCGGTTTCTGACAATGTTTTTTTTGGAAAATCACTTGGTAGTTAACGGGTTAAAGTGAACATTAAATATATGAAATGAAGAAGAGTCTTCACTATCCTATGTTTGAACAGTACTAAAATGCATAGGCCAGAGACGAGTATAAAACATCTGAGGCATAATGGCATGGAAAAATGTATACAACAGTTGAGGAGAATTGAAATGTATAGAGCCCAGATTTTAACCTGAGAATAGAGATTTCTAGCATGAAGTATTCAAAGTAATTAAATATATAATGGATACATTTTCATTCAGCTATTTTAGTTCACAATGTACAATTTTGTCAGTTCTTCTGAATTCCCAAATTAGTGAATAAACCTCAGCAGATTATAGACGATTAGGGAGATTAAATTAATTGAATTTCCCTGTGTTTCATCAGAGTATACTTTATTTGATAGAGGAGAACACATCATGAATGCTAAACAGGAATTTGATGGTGGAGACGGACTCCGTATAACTAAACTATCAGCAGGTACAAAGTATATAGCTACTTATTTTACCAATCCCATCGTAGCGGTGCCTTGAGGTTTACTTTTACCATGCTTAAAATGAATCCTTTTACTCAAGCATAAATGTGCTACATACACCTCCTGCTGCATAAGAAATTTACAGACCTAAAAATGAATTTGAGTATTTGTGAATGGAAGGCAAATAACGTAATATGACATAATACACGAACATATTGAGAGATAGAAATGATAATCACACCCGAATGAGAATAAAAACCGATATAAATAAAAAATTATGAAAGTGCTAGTAGATGAGAAACAACATGTAACATATAGAAAGGATGGTAGACTAGAGTGACTAGGCAAGTTGTACTTTATATTTGGGAGTGTTTGTTAGTAGGGATGAGCTGTTCGGGTTCGGACGGTTCAGGGTTCGACCCGAACTTAGCCTGTTCGAGCAGATCGTGAACCCCGAACATTTCCGGGTGTTCGCCGCATGTTCGACCACAATGGACCACAATGCATTTTCCCGCTGCCTGAAGCACCTAATTGGCTACAGCCTTGCACCTGACCACAGGTCTGGTGCAAGACTGGTTGAAAACTATGCCAATCACCGCTCAGAGTCCTGATTGGGCAAATTTTGCCCAATCATGGGCTCACAGAGCTAAGTCCCGCAGCACACTAGATAAGGTTTCAACGCAGCGCTTCTGCACGCATTTCAGAGGAGATTTCAAAGAAGATAGTTGTGTGTGTTGTTACTGCCGGTCTCCCACGCTACTGGGGGGGTCTGGGGGGGGTCTCATTTCGACCAAATATCAGGGAATTTAGGTGATGTGTGTCTTGTCACTGTGCCAGCAAGTTTTTTTGGGGTTTACAACTTATTTAAAACATTTGTGAATTGAGGTGATTTTCTGGGTCTTGTCACTGTGCCAGCAAATCTTTTTGGGGCTCACTAATTTCTTTAAAACACTTGTGAATTAAGGTGATCTGTGTCTCGTCATACAAAAAGTACCACGCTGTATTTTGGGGCTCACTAATTTCTTTAAAACACTTGGGAATTAAGGTGATCTGTGTCTCGTCATACAAAAAGTACCACGCTGTATTTTGGGGCTCACTAATTTCTTTAAAACACTTGTGAATTAAGGTGATCTGTGTCTCGTCATACAAAAAGTACCACGCTGTATTTTGGGGCTCACTAATTTCTTTAAAACATTTGTGAATTGAGGTGATCTGTCTCTTGTCACGGCTGCCAGCTATCAGTGTGTCTCACTGAGTTATACCAGAGTTATTTAAATCTTTATACCAGAGTTGAATCAGAGTTCTGTATATATTAATCTATATATCACTCACCATGTCTGAAAGAACAAAAAGGACAGGCAGATGCTCCCAGACACAGATAAGAGGGCAAGCAGCCCATGTGTCGGGAGGCTGTGCCTCTGGTCGTGGTGGACGTGGTGCATCCTCTGCAGGGGCACGCTTGTCCTTTCTAACTGGTGCTGGCTGTCTTAACCCCTTAAGGACCAATGGTCTTTAAAGTCAATGCAATTATGACGTAACCGTTACGTCATTGGTCTTTAAGGGATTAAGCAGCAGCAGCAACATACAGAGGACTTGGTGGATTGGCTAACCAGGCCATCCTCATCCTCCGAGTCCTCTGCCAGCCAGGCTTCTAGTGCTTTACAGTCCACCTCAGCTGCCAAAGCATCTAATACAGCCTCCATGTCCACAGCTACTCCTGCCGTAGCCTCGCTGTCACACATGGAGGAGTCAGCTGAATTGTTTGACTACAATGAGAGGGACATGCTGCTTGAGGATGCGCAGCAAGTACTGTGCTCTGATTCAATCTCTGAGGTTGAGCAAGGGAGTATAATCAACCTAGAGGAAGGGGGTGCCAGTGATGACACACAAATAACTGGCACTCATGTTGCCCCAGCAGCTGCAGCATACTGCCACATTGGCTCCAGTGACAAGGAGATAGGGGGTGAAGATGACATTGATGATGATGAGGTCACTGACTCCACCTGGGTGCCAGATCAAACTAAGGAATCAAGTGAGGAGGAGGGGGAGGAGGAGGAGGAGGAGGCACAGCAAACACGAGGCACAACATCCTCTGTGACCAACCGTAGCACTAGCCAGTCCAAGGCATCACATGTCAGAGCTGCTCCGGTGCAGAGCGCTGTAGTCTAAAAGAACACATGCAGGAACTCTGCTGTCTGGGAGTTCTTTAAGAAAAGTTCAGCAGACCCCACCGTTGCTATTTGTAATCTATGTCAGAGGAGGCTGAAGTGTGGGATAAACACTGGACACTTGGGTACCACGTGCTTGAGGCGACATATGAACAAGTGCCACACATCCCGTTGGGGCAAAACTTTGCATAGGTCCTCCTCCACCTCATCTGTCTCTACCCACACTGTATGTCCTGCCATGCAATTGCCTACAACCTCCACCGACAGGGATGATGCTACAGTAATGGATGTACCAGCAGGTCCTTCCTCACAATGTGACATCATCCCAGTAGCTGAAGATTTACGCAGTCAGATTACGTTGCCGCAGCTGCTGCAGCGAAAAAAAAATCTAGTCCCAACCATCCCCAAGCACAGCGTCTAAATGCCAGCTTAGCAAAATTACTCGCATTGCAGCTGCTGCCTTTCCAGCTGGTGGACTCTGCTCCCTTCCGTGAAATTGCTGAATGCGCTGTACCACAGTGGCAGGTTCCAAAGCTCCATTACTTTTCACGCAATGCCATTCCAGCACTATACCAGCACGTGGAAGACAATGTTATCCAGTCATTGGGAAAGTCAGTCAGCAGCAAGGTGCATGTCACTTTAGACACGTGGTCCAGCAAGCATGGACAGGGTCGTTACATTTCCTTCACAGCGCACTGGGTAACTCTGATTGCAGCTGGGAGGGATCCAAGACGGGGCTCTGTGCTGGAGCTTGTTCATCCACCACGCCTCCAGAAAGCTGCTTGTATGAGGTCTGTCTGCTCCACCACCGCCACCTCTTCCTCCTCCTCCTTCTCTGTCTCTGGCGAAGTGGCAGTTAAACCCACGCCTGACAGGGTCTACGCAATGGCTCAAGCAAAAAGATGCCATACTGTGCTTGTGCTGGTTCGTTTAGGGGACATGAGCCACACCGGGTCAGAAATTTTGTCAGCTCTGCAGGGGCAGGTGCAGAGATGGTTAACACCATGCCAGCTTGAGCTGGGAATGATCGTCTGCGATAATGGCAGCAACCTTCTCTCCGCCCTACGCAAGGGTAAATTGACGCATGTACCATGCCTAGCACACGTCCTAAATCTGGTGGTACAGCGTTTCCTAACCAAGTACCCAGGGCTGCCAGAGCTTCTCATCTAGGCCAGAAAAGTCTGCAGCCACTTCAGACGGTCATTCCCAGCAAGCGTTCGCCTGGCAGAAATTCAAAGAGAATTCTACCTTCCCACAAACCGTCTGATCTGTGACATGCCCACCAGGTGGAATTCGACATTAGCAATGCTGCAGCGTCTGCACAAGCAGCAGGGGGCCATCAACGAGTACCTGTGTGAGTATGGCACAAGGACAGGTTCAGGTCAACTTGTTTTTTTCCCCCCCCCCGCAGTGGCTGATGATCAAGGATGCATGCACTGTACTAAGTAGAAATAGAAGAAATGATGGATCTCCAGTGGATAAGAAGTGCCAAACGGTTTATTCATGGAACAGCAGCCTTCAAAAAAATCAGTGACGTTTCGACCCTGAGGTCTTAATCATACATACAGGCTATGACACATGACATCCTTAAATACCCTAGCCAGACAATTAAACAATTAAAGTTCAAAGCAGCATCCAATTAAACAATAAAGTAATTGGATGAGACTGAAATGTTACAGGGTATACTCAATTAAGGAAAAAATGTAGCCATATAAACGTGATTTAAAAGAAATGGGGGGAATATATCTCAAATACAATCCAAACGATGGATACATGTGAACAATGGTGAATAGAAAATAGACATAAAGAGATATAAATGCACAATGCAAAATGAATGAATAAGTGAAGAGAAAATGAATAAAAAGAAAAAAGAAAACATACAAAGGATATAGAACGGATTGCATTAATACATAAACGCATAAATCATGAATGTCAAACAGACAGTACTATCATGAGTATATATCTATATCAAGTATCTAAACCAAAATGTTTCTATTACATATGAACATGTCTAGATAAATAAATAAATAAATAAATGAATGAACACCCAATCTATCACAAGGAGTAAGGCGATATAGATGTAAACCTATAGATATTGTAATATAGGAAAAGGTGACAACAAGCCCACCAATGTAAGAGGGCTAAGCAGGAACAAAATTCAAAAGCATATGCCTAGGTCAAATTCTCTATTAAGTCCCTTGGGCCATAATGTATCTAATCTATGTATCCATTTCTTTTCTTTGCATTTTAATAATTTAATTCTGTCACCTCCACGTCTAAGTGGTGGAACACAATCCACTACCTGGAAGCGTAGTTGAGCCACATTGTGGGAACAGTTATGAAAATGTTTCTGCTACCGGCAGTTCTAGGCGTTTAGTCCTGATAGTGGATTTATGTTTACTGATTCTGTCTTTGACTCGCACTGTGGTTCCCCAACATAAAGGAGACCACATGGACATTTGAGAACATAGATCACAAAAGAAGAATCACATGTGAAGAATTTTTTTATTGGAATTTTCTCACCAGTCTGTGGATGTAATAAATGATCGCCTTTAATAACTGCATTGCACGAGGCGCAATGTAAACAGGGAAATGTCCCACACTTTTGTGGAGCTAAGACATTACATAGATTACCTTTTGTAGATCCCACATCTGCTCTAATGAGGGAATCTCTAAGATTCCTATTTCTTTTATGTGCAAATAGCGGGGTTGTCTGAAAACAGGGGATGTCACTATAGGCCTTGTGAAGAATCTGCCAATGTTTCTTCACGATCTGATTGATCGATTTACTGGCTTGGTTAAATTTAGAAATGAATGGAATGCGAGATTCTGTATGTCTATTAGTATTCTGTTGTGAAATGATGGTAGAGCGGTCTAACGTTTTGGATTGTATATATTCTTTGTTTAAAAGATCTACAGGGTAACCCCTATCTTTGAATTTTTTTGACATTTGTAACAATCTGCTGTCTCTAATGACAGGATCTGTGACATTCCTCACTACCCTCGTGTATTGACTACGGAGAAGGGAGTTTAATGTGCTTGGTGGATGGAAACTTGAGAAATTTAAGTTAACTTAAGGGGGGTGCCTTAGTTGTTATGAACCTTCTAGATTATATCAAAGAAGTTAATAGACAGTTGAATGATATTGAGACATGATACTTGATATAGATATATACTCATGATAGTACTGTCTGTTTGACATTCATGATTTATGCGTTTATGTATTAATGCAATCCGTTCTGTATCCTTTGTATGTTTTCTTTTTTCTTTTTATTCATTTTCTCTTCACTTATTCATTTATTTATTTTTTTCATTTTGCATTGTGCATTTATATCTCTTTATGTCTATTTTCTATTCACTATTGTTCACATGTATCCATCGTTTGGATTGTATTTGAGATATATTCCCCCCATTTCTTTTAAATCACGTTTATATGGCTAAATTTTTTCCTTAATTGAGTATACCCTGTAACATTTCAGTCTCATCCAATTAATTTATTGTTTAATTGGATGCTGCTTTGAACTTTAATAGTTTAATTGTCTGGCTACGGTATTTAAGGATGTCATGTGTTATAGCCTGTATGTATGATTAAGACCTCAGGGTCGAAACGTCACTGATTTTTTGAAGGCTGCTGTTCCATGAATAAACTGTTTGGCACTTCTTATCCACTGGAGATCCATCATTTCTTCCATTTCTACTTATCCAGGGGGCTGGTGGCATCCCCATCTGATTGGAATCTCGTGGAGACGGTTGGTTTATCAGGTTTCCCACCGTGGCGTTGTTCGTGGCGTTTCTATGTTGCATGCACTGTACTGTCACCATTTGAGGAGGCAACGAGGATGGTGAGCAGGGACAGTGCATGCATCAGTGACACAATTCCTTTAGTGTTCCTGCTGGAGCACACTCTGTGGAGAATTATAGATGTGGCTCTAGAGGCAGAGCAGCGGGAGGAAGAGGAGGCCTTCCCTAGCTCTCAAGGCCCCAGTCTTTCCGCAGACAGCATTCCAGCGGGTCCTACTCAGATCAGACAGGAGGAGGATGAGGAGGAGGAGGACTATTTAAGTAGTGGGGGCATTGAAGGTGGGGATTCCTCAATGCAGGGTTTTGTGTGCCCAGAAACAGAAGGGCTTGTACGTGGCTGGGAGGAGGAAGTGCACGATATCAAGGAGAGGGTTCATTACTGGTTGACAACCCTTCTTGATCCACGATACAAGGGGAAAGTTGCAGAGCTCATCCTGCCGGCACAGAGGGAGCACAGGATGACAAAACTTGAGGACCCTCTAAAGCGAAACTTGTGTAACACCTTTCTAGGCACTGTTAGATTACCAAGTGCTGACACACGTGCTTCTGAGGCTGCAGGTGATCAGAGGAATAGCGGTGAAGGCCAGGGCCGCTTTGCTGATGCATTTTTAATTTTTTTTAGTCCTCGACACCCAGGGACGTGAAATGTAGGCACCCATTGCCAGCGTCTTCACCATATGGTGCAGGACTACCTAGGGGCAAGGGCAGACCTGGATACCTTTCCAGAAGATGATCCACTGGCTGGAGGTTTTGTCACAGACAAAAGAGTGCGTCTGTCCACCGACTCTGTAGACCGGCTGACATTTATAAAAATGAATCAGTCCTGGATCAGCAGCTATCAATCCCCTGATGCTGAAGTAATGGAATAGATAGGGGATGTCCTCTTCTGCATTCACAAAACCTCCAGCACTGAACTCTTCTACATTACCACAAAAGGGTTACGGTGTGAAGGCACTTGCTGTCATGAAAGGCACAATATTTGGCTGCACTGACACCTGTGCCAGATTTATATCATTTTAATTTTTGGAACAGCAGGGTCCAACCCTGCACTCTTCCACAATACTACAGAGGGGTTACTGTATGATGATACTTGATGGCCTGCCATTAAAGGCACAATATCTGGGTGCACTGATGCCCATTAACAGATCAAAAACTTTTCAATATAGGACCACATGGTCCACCCCTGTACTCTTCCACAATACTACAGAGGGGTTACTGTATGATGATACTTGATGGCCTGGCATTAAAGGCACAATATCTGGGTGCACTGACACCCATTAACAGATAAAAAAAAAACACTTTTCAATATAGGACCACATGGTCCACCCCTGCACTCTTCCACAATACTACAGAGGGGTTACTGTATGATGATACTTGCTGGCCTGGCATTAAAGGCACAATATCTGGGTGCACTGACGCCCATTACCAGATCAAAACCTTTCCAATATAGAACCACATGGTCCACCCCTGCACTCTTCCACCATACCACAGAGGGGTTACTGTATGATGATACTTGCTGGCCTGGCAGTCTTGCACCAAAGGCAGAATATCTGGGTGCACTGACGCCCATTCCCAGATTCATATCTTTTTAATATAGGACCGCATGGTCCACCCCTGCACTCTTCCACAATACCACAGAGGGGTTACTGTATGATAGTACTTGCATGCCTGGCACTAAAGGCACAATATCTGGGTGCACTGCCATTGACGCCTGTATCAGATTCATATCCTCAGAGGGGTTACGGTGTGACGGCACTGTTGCCGACGCTAAAAGCCCAATTTTAAAGCACCTATTGTTACTTTCATCCAAAGCCTGCATAAGTTTCACAATAATTTAGCCAAAAAAAACACTAAACTTTTTCCGCGCGTCCTAAAATGTCTTTTCATACAGGCTGCCGCCCCAAGCAGTTGTTTATGGATAGATTAAAGGAAAAGCATTTACCGTCATATGAAACGTAATATTTTTGTTTTTAAGTGTTTCTATACATCCTAGAAATCCGCCACTTCACGGGCAGGTTATGGGGACCTCCTAGGCACGATATTTGAAGGAATTTTTGGTTTTTATTTTTAACCCTAATTTCATGGAAAACTCACTGTCCCGTTAAAAACGTTTTTTTTTTTACTTTTTGTCCTTGTTTCCTGTCCCCCAGGGCACTACCCGGACCCCCATACACCTTTTATGGCAAATATGTAGCATATATGCCCTCTTGGAGGGCACTCTAAAAAACCGAATTTTCAGCCCCATTGACTTGCATGGGGGTTCGGGTTCGGTCCCGAACAAATGGGATGTTCGGGTTCGGGCTCGAACCGAACTCGGGGAGTGTTCGGCTCATCCCTATTTTTTAGTATGTATAGCAGGGCTGGCTCTTAGCAGGTGCAGGAGGTGCGCTGCCCAAGGCCTCGCTCTTCCATTGGCCCCACAGGGTGATAAGGTGCAATAGCGTGAATAACGATGGGAGCACATGGGAACAAGTTCCCGTATGTTCCCTCACTTAACAGGCAGAGAAGCTGCAGAGCCATAATGGAACCAAATCTCTTATGTGCTGGCTTCAACACTCCATACACACTGACTCTGCCTATCCATCGGTGCTAGTTCTGCCCTTCATCTACACTGGCTCCACTCCTTCTTGCATCACCAATACCCTGTCCCAGTGTCCCTGTACCTGGCAAAATATTCAGTGAACCAAGCAGGTAGCGGGTGGTTCGTCGGATATATTAAATAAACATCCTTTCTTTAGTTACAACTACTACAACACTAGACTGCCAGGAATTTGTTTAATTAAGTATGATATCTGTATGTATGCTTGTATGTATGCTTGTATGTGTATGTGTTGTGTATGTTGGCTGGGTTTGACATTAGCAGAATTGCTGGTCAAAGGCTGACAGTCTCCCTTCTGTTTGCCGGTGATGTGGCAGTGCTAGACCATGTCATTACAATCCCACAGCAAGATTGTATTGCGATGGGACATCTACAGTCAGGTCCAGAAAAATTTGGACATCGACACAATTCTAACATCTTTGGCTCTATACACCACCAAAATGGAGTTGGAATGAAACAAACACAATGTGCTTTAACTGCAGACTGTCAGCTTTAATTTGATGGTATGTACACCCAACTCAGGTGAACGGTGTAGGACTTAGAGCAGTTTGCAGATGTGCCTCCCACTTGTTAAGGGACCAAAGGTAATGGGACAATTGGCTTCTCAGCTGTTCCATGGCCAGGTGTGTGATATTCCCTCATTACCCCAATTACAATGTGCAGATAAAGGCCCAGAGTTCATTTCAAGTGTGCTATTTGCATTTGGAATCTGTTGCTGTCAACTCTCAAGATGAGATCCAAAGAGCTGTCACTATCAGTGAAGCAAGCCATCATTAGGCTGAAGAAACAAAGCAAACCCATCAGAGAGATAGCAAGAACATTAGGTGTGGCCAAAACAACTGTTTGGAACATTCTCAAAAAGAAGGAATGCACCGGTGAGCTCAGCAACACCAAAAGACCCGGGAGACCACAGAAAACAACTGTGGTGGATGACCAAAGAATTCTTTCCCTGGTGAAGAAAACACCCTTCACAACAGTTGGCCAGATCAAGAACACTCTCCAGGAGGTAGGTGTATGTGTGTCAAAGACAACAATCAAGAGAAGACTTCACCAGAGTGAATACAGAGGGTTTACCACAAGATGTAAACCATTGGTGATCCTCAAAAACAGGAAGGCCAGATTAGAGTTTGCCAAACAACATCTAACAAAGCCTTCACAGTTCTGGAACAAGATCCTATGGACAGATGAGACCAAGATCAACTTGTACCAGAGTGATGGGAAGAGAAGAGTATGGAGAAGGAAATTAACTGCTCATGATCCTAAGCATACGTCATCGGTGAAGCATGTTGGTGGTAGTGTCATGGCGTGGGCATGTATGGCTGCCAATGGAACTGGTTCTCTTGTATTTATTGATGATGTGACTGCTGACAAAAGCAGCAGGATGAATTCTGAAGTGTTTCGGGCAATATTATCTGCTCACATTCAGCCAAATGCTGCAGAACTCATTGGACAGCGCTTCACAGTGCAGATGGACAATGACCCAAAGCATACTGCAAAAGCAACCAAAGAGTTTTTGAAGGGACAGAAGTGGAATGTTATGCAATGGCCAAGTCAATCACCTGACCTGATTCCCATTGAGCATGCATTTCACTTGCTGAAGACAAAACTGAAGGGAATTGCCCCAAGAACAAGCAGGAACTGAAGACCGTTGCAGTAGAGGCCTGGCAGAGCAATCACCAGGGATGAAACCCAGCGTCTGGTGATGTCTATGCGTTCCAGACTTCAGGCTGTGATTGACTGCAAAGGATTTGCAACCAAGTATTAAGAAGGGAAAGTTTGATTATTATTCTGTCCCATTACCTTTGGTCCCTTAACAAGTGGGAGGCACATCTGCAAACTGCTGTAAGTCCTACACCGTTCACCTGAGTTGGATGTACATATCCTCAAATTAAAGCTGATAGTCTGCAGTTAAAGCACATTGTGATTGTTTCATTCCAACTCCATTGTGGTGGTGTAAAGAGCCAAAGATGTTAGAATTGTGTTGATGTCCCAATATTTCTGGACCTGACTGTATATCCAGAGGAGCACGACCACTTGTTGGGCAGACTTAACGCTCGGGTTTAATATTATATTATGCACCAATCCTCAATTTCAGTACTCATAGGAGTGTTCTCTTGGTGTAATATTTCGGGCTTTTTTTTGTCTAGTACTACCCTATGTGAGTATTTCTATTGTTTTAAGAAGAATAAATGTTACACTGCTCACCCATTTGTGTGAAACTTTATGCAGGGTTTCACTTACAGGTCTATTCACTAAAAGGGGAAACTCTGGAGAACTTTTGGAGAAGTGAAAATTCTAGGTCAAAATAACCGATTTGGAAAGTGAGATAAATGGGAGAATTTTTCTGGTTTGGCCATTTTTGACCTAGAATTTTCACTTCTCCAGAAGTTCTCCAGAGTTTCACCTTTTAGTGAATAGACCCATTAGTGTTTTTTGTTAATCTACAATATGCGGTCAGTCTGGAAAGGTATATAGGAAGTACAAAGCAAGCTTAAGGAAACTTAAAAAAAAACAAAACCTGTTCAGTGTCAGAAGCTCAGAACGGTCAAAAATATTTTTCTAAAATGACCACTAATTAAACCAAATAAGGAGGAAACAAGTTAATACATTCTAATGAAATAAGTCCTTTTAATCACAGAGTAAAGCATTTATTTGCTGAACTAGAACGTCTAGAAACAGCAGTCAACCAGTTAGAGAATACAGGTTATGTTTTCATAATTGTTTACAATCCATTATATGTACAAAGTCAAACATATCATCATGCATCATTGTCAAAGCCCAGCCTCATAAGCCATTTTCATAGAGAGGTCGTGACAGCTGCTTGGTAGAAATAAAACTAGAAGACAGTGTGGACTAGATTCAATTTGTACTTGACCCTAGAACGTAATGGACATATTTCTAATAACTACATCTGCAACTACATGCTGTCAAGCAGAATGTTAGGAAGTGGGTATCATGCGGAGGTCTGAAATTGCTTTAGGTGCCCTGTGATCGCATCTGATGTTGGATATTCAGTGTTGATCACATTACAGATTACAGTTACAAGTCTATGGAAATGTGGGGATGAAGATATATAGGGAACTTGATAATCATTTTATCATGAAGCACCTGCAGCGTGGTATAGGTTAAAAAGGCAGCCACCTCTCTTTGCCAGTCCCTTCACTGGCTTCTCCTAGGATCTTTCCCAGATGGATAAAATTCTAAAATCCTCATCTCAATCTTCAAAGCCAACCACTCTCACCCAGCTTTCCTTTCTTATTGTGGATTAATCCCCATCAAGCCCTCAACCATCTTTGCTGGATTTACTCCCCCCAATCTCTTCAATCACCTCTTCCCATACCAGACCATTAGGGTAATTCAAAGAGATCCGAATGGCTTCCGAAAGGGAACTGAACGCTGAAAATCAGCGTTCGGTTACCTTTCTTGGCCATTCAGTTATTCAGAGAGCAGACAGTTCGCCAAATCTTGACGAATAGCCTGCACATACGGTGCCTGTTCGAGGGCAGTGAATCCCCATAGAGAAGCAATGCTTCGGCTATTCAGAGAACACAAACCAGCAGTGAAAAGTTCCCGAAATGCCCTGCCATTCGGTGGCTTCATGCAGCAGGTTTATTAAGGCGAATCCCATAGGCTTCGATGTTAAAAATATTCCCATTTAAATTCAGTATCTAATAAACCATTCATTATAATATTTTTCAGTAAAGAGTCTATTTATAGATTTTTTTAGGATATTTTAAGCATTTTTCGGGATTTTTTTCTTAACTTTAGTTATTTTTTTCTCCCTTTTTATTATCATTCATTGGATCTCATATGTAAATTTCAGACATTTTCGCTCAGTAGTTTCTTTGCAGTGTTTCACTTTTCAAACATTCAAGCAAACTGTCTAATTTATTCACTCCATTCGTCTGTGGTGTTGATTTTTTCCGGCTGCTCCTGCTCGGGTTCTTCCGGCGGGTTAATCCAGAGGTTTTTGCGGGTTTCGGCGTGCTTTCGCCCTCGTTTTGCGGTGAGTTTTCGGCGGGTTTGCGGCAACTTTTCCCTGCATCTCGGCGGCCCTGTGGTGCTTGCTTAATACACCGCAGGGTTGCCAAAATGGGATCGCCAAATCGAACCGAATTGAAGAGACCGAAAAGTCACCGAACGTGCGGTGGCTTTTCGATTCTCTTTGAATAACACTGCATGATTTATTTTGATCAACTTCTACCCTGTGGAACTCCCTTCCTTGTCTCAGACCGTCTCCTAATTTTTGTTCCTTAAACCGCTATCTGATAACACACCAATCAAACCTCATAACCCAGTGACACGTGTCATGCTGCATTCTACTTAAAGCATCACTGTCTATTCATCATAAACTCTGACCACAAACAGGGCAAAAATGGGGAAAATGGCCATTATAGGTGTCAGTGGCTTTTGGGACGTCAACCAAAGACAAAGCAGATTCAGCCTCAGATCTTCAGGGAGCAGTCATGGATGGCTCAACTATAATACGAAAAAAGGCTTTTGCCCAAATTAGCCCAAAGAGAGCATTGGAGACCAAATGAGAAAGAAGAACATATAGGGACATGTTCCCTTTTGCCCCTGGCTCCGAGTGACCACAGTTCCCCCTCAAATGGGAGTTACGTGGCTGCTCTGTTGGGCATTAAAAAGCAAAATATATTCTCATGAATCTGTTGCGCATTCGGGATATATCGTCCAAAAAGAAATGACGATGAAAGGAGGATATGGAAGCAATAAGTAAGAAGGTTCCTGGCTACATGGTGCCCTGACAACTAGAGTGTGCTTTAAACTGAGGTGCATGCAGTGCTCTGAAACTCCACTGTGCTTTCTACCATGGTCTCACATAAAAGGTAGGAGGGTCATAGGGGCTGTGGAGCAGGAAATTTTTTGTCTGAAAATGTGTCTGAATCTGTCAGTGTTTGTGCTTGTATCCAATACTAGAAAAAATAGCCACGCACTCAGATTTGCATACATCCACCATTAAAACCCCGGCAGACATGCTCACAGGGTCCAATAAACGGAAGGCAAACACTTGAGATCCACCCCTAGCGTCTGTGTTTCTGTGTGGGTGTGTGACAGAGTGCATGTGTGTGTGGTAGTGTCACATTGCAAACTACAAGTAGTAGTGGACATATAATCCCAGTGGTCTGGCTTCAAGTCATCAGTTTGAAAGGAGAGAATATGGTTCATAAGAGAATATTCTCCTCCAACGTCGCTTTCCTGTTTACCATTAATTTAGCTAATTAAAAGGAGTCAGATGATCCAATATTTGTTAGAGCCTTCTTTTCCTCTGCTGAATGTGTTGGATAGATATTCAGGAAAAAAATAATCCATGCGATTCATACCAACACCAAGGACTTTATTGTTATATAATGCATGTATAATTTTAGTAATTTATATTTATGGTATTTGAGTGATAGTGTAAATTATATGTATAAAATGTGCCCCTTCCAAAAAGCCACACACTGGATGAATAATAATAAGGAACCTATAAGGTGTAGGAGTGATATCATGATACTAGCGCAAAAGCTATACGCGGATAACACTCACAATTTGCTAACAAATCAACAAATAAGGACATTATGATAAAAAAAAATACTCCTTTATTACCCCTTATTTTCCAGCTTCAGATGCTCAAGGTAAATTATTACCTGGAAATGACAAGTGTGAGGTAGCCCATCAACAGTGGGCTCTATTACACTATTAAAGCAAAAATGTGCGCGTGCGCAAAAACGCATTAACGCGAGGGGAAAAACCCTTTGCGCTGAACGTCTCAATTTACGACGTTCGCGCACAAAATGCGAGTTAATGTCTAACGCGAGTTACCCTGCGCGACTGAAGGTTCTTGCACGCATCCCATACTTAACATTGTGAGCGCAAATGCGTTCGTGCGCTAGTATGCGGATGGTATTACAATCGATGTGCAAATTTTTACGAACGACGTTTGCGCGCATAATTTTAACGTCTTTGAAAAGCTGGTGGTAACTGCAAATCTGAACGTTCTGGCCGAAACCAAATACACCAGCACCAAGAAAAATAAATATAGCAGTATAGTTACACATTCTACACATACCCAAACAATAAAATTGAGAGGTCGTGTGTGTTTTCTTTTATTGCTGCTGCATATATACTCAGATTGATTTTGACAGGCGCAAAAACAGAACGGGAGACAATTGCGGCTCTTAATTCTGATTGGCTGAATCGAGTGAAAAAAACAGTCTGCCCACCGATTTCTGCGCACAGCGTTAATTTGCGCTCGTTTTCCGCAGCCTGCCTCGCCCACAGTGGGAAATAGCAGACCTTCCCAGCACACACAGCGTGCCAGCCCAGGCCACCAGCAGGGGGGATTGCTTACAAAAGGTGACGCATTGAGGGGGGGCGCGTCCTGGATGATGAGCTGAGAGGGGTGTCAGATTCAGTGCAGACCCAGGCAGGCAGCCGCTCCTGCTGCTCTGCTTGATCGCACGTGGCACAGCAGGTTTCCTGCGCAACTTCCGGCTGTCATGGGGGAGGGGTGGTTTGTGTGAGGCCTTCTCATCTTCCCTCCTGGTCTATCTCCGGATCATCCACCACAGCTGAGCTGACTGGCAATGGATAAGTAGGCTCACCTCACCTTCAATGTTTATTTCTAAAACATTGCCCATGTCTTCAGATTTCCATCTCTTTCCCAATGACCGTGTGAACATTTTCTCCTATCACCTAGTTGATATGGTTATATAGTATTTTTATATAGTCATGTCCATTTGAGTGGTTTCATCCCTACAATAACCCATTCAATGCCAGGCTATTTGAACCACACATGTGCAATTCTTTCTTACAATGTTTTGGTCAGCAGGCTTAAAAATGAGTGTTAGCAGAACCCTAAAGTCATATTTTTATCAGAATAAATATATTATTGACCATATAGCCTGTCACCAGTTTGCCGCAGCCCTGATCTGTGCCAGAAGGTTAGTTTGGAGTCAACGTTTCATGGACAATGTAAAGTTTTTATTGCGTGTGTGCCCTGCCCTGGAGAAGGGGCTCTGTAGAGAATCTTTTAACCCCTTTGCTGCTAAGCTATGTCATCCTGTGAGCGGAGTTCATTTACACCATTTTGTGCCTGTCATAGTTAATCCTTTCACTACTGAGTTATTTCACCTCTGTGTGCTGAGCTAATTTTTATGGTTTTGTGTCCATGTTTAAACACTATTTGAGGTCATGATTTATTGTATGATTTATTGTTAATTCCCTAACTGATGTCATTGTGTCCATGCGCAATGAAGTGAGTGAGCAGGGGGATAGTCCGGAGGCTTGGCTGACATCCAAGATATCTCCCACCTCTGGAGGGAGTCCACGATTCGGTGTGGACTGGCACTTAAGGAGATAAAGAGAGGTATGGCTGAAAAGGTCAGACAATGACCTTTCCAATGATGCCTCTCATGTTATCTCTCACTGAAGGACCCTCCCTTTCAGGCACTCTCCCAGCTCTACCGGGGGGCCCCCTGAAACTGACATTATCGTGCAGCAGTGCAATGACGTCAGTGCGCCAGGAGGGGTTTAAAAGCAGGGTCTGACCGTTTAATTTTTTTCTATAAAAAGGCCCAACAAAGTACTCTGCACCAGGCCCATGATACTCTTAATCCGGCCCTGCACAAGGGGGCACCTTGCTCTTAAAAAAAAGTTGTTTTTTAGTTTCCACAACTTACAATCATTTAGATCACTGTATTTCTGGAGTCCTAAGTGCTAGAGGAACAAATGAGGTATCATTGGAAAGGCCAGATGATATATATATATATATATATATATATCAAATCAAATGTATCCAGGTTAGATTAATGTACAAATAAAATAACTAAAATATTAGGTTTCTCTTTTTTTTTCTAATGCAGCACTATTATTCAGTTACAATTATAAAATGAATAATGATGCTGCGCTAACTCACCTTCTCATTTCCTGCACTGCCTGCAAGTGTGAAGCTGGTGATGCAACGCCTTGTTTAATCGATAACCTAGACAATGGCACTGCAGTGAGGAGAGAACGGGGAATTTCAAACCTGTATCTCTGAATTGTACACTGCACAAGGTTAAGTGAAGTGTCATTGAAAAGGTCAGCGTCTGGTCTTTACAATGATACCAAACATGATCATTTAATGTGTAAAAATAAAACCTGAAAAATAGTAAATGCAAAATGTATTTTTTTCTCTGTTCTATGGCTTTCACATATAAAACAAACCATGCCACTGCACTAACTCAAAGGCAACAGATTCTGCCCCTTCTTTTGATCCGAGCACAGGGAGAAACTGTTTTTCAGTTTCTTAATTTTTTTTTATTATTTTGGGGCAAACTAAAAAAGGAACAGTTTAAAAAGCCATTTTGGCATGTTTTTTTGTTGGGGGGGGCGTTCCACATTTCTATGCCTACAGGCTCCTGAGATGCAAATCCAGCCCTGCATTGGGTCCAGGGTTGTCATCAGAATTCTTAAGGCTCCTTACAAAACCATTCATCAGGGCCTGCCCCCCCCTCAGATGACCATTCCAGTGAACTAGAAATAAAACACTAGACTCTTCTGCTTGACTTATTCAAGAAGTGGGCTAAATACCTGATGGCACAACAATATGAAGCAATGCAGGCTTGAAACGTGGCTTTAAATATTGGTGACTGCTAAAATTCATGACCCCGCAAACATAGCGTCAACATTCTTACTTTAAAGATTTCCTTAGTGGTATTTAAATTACCTATCTAAATCCGCCTGTTTTATGAACACCGACATATAGAAATAACCAGAATATTGTAACCTTTCCAGATTCCAGTCCTACAAGGTTAAGGCAACATTAAAACATGTTTTTAAACAACATAGAATCGATGCCATTCACTGTTTGCAAAAAAACTCTAATTGCACAGTAATATTATTGCAGTAATACGGTTTATTCCAAGTAGCCGTTAGCATTGAAATGAATTCCTTTTTATTCTGTTGCTACAGGAGTTAGCAGGATTTAACTGCCCAGTTCTTAAAATACGGCTTGTTGCTGCACAGGAATTATGTTTCTGCAACATGTTAAAGATTGTGCAAAGTCAACAAAATAACTTCAAAGAGTGAGATATTGCATGACCTCGATAACTACAACAAAGTAGAACATCCCTATCAGATTCAAGCACATTGACCTCTGCTATCCGAGGTCCTGAATCCAAGACTAAAACAGAAGGGAGGGATTATTGAAATCGTTTTGCAATTTGCAAGCTATAGGGTTGTATGAGCAAAAATAAATTATATAATGATAACCCAATTTAATGAAATGTCAACACCTTCTAATACTTCTATACAGCCATTGTTAGGGGTTAGCCGATAAGAACCCAGAGCGTAAGGGACAGATGATGAATAGGCAGGTTATGTTGCAAATCAGATGGTTTATTTTGCAAGAGTTACCGGAAACACAGCAGACAGGATTAAGAGCAAACATGGAGAACCAAAGCTACCTTAGTGCCCTCACCCTCCTTCGCATTCTTGCCCACACTAAACATGGCCTCTGTGCCTGTCGGAGAAGTGTGGCCTCATGCCAAGAGAACGTAGACCAATATGGCAAAGCCAGTTCTCAAGGACAATGGGCATAAGTGGGCATCTAAGGGTTAACAGGTAAATGTATTCTGATCTTGAAACTGTTTGTATTTTAGGAGTTAATTGTTGTTAGTGATATAAAGTAGACTTATTGTTCTTGCTATCTGTTTGCCCCTAGATTGATCTGATGTTGTCTGTTTGCTAATGTGTACTGATTAGGCTTCTGTGTCTCCTCTAAGGAATTCACACCCCCTCATGTAGACAATGTATTCAGTTGATTATGTCATGTTACCTCCCCCGCTCTGTTTCTCATATAACTGGTCCCATTTCCAATAAAATATATCCATTCCCCTGCATTAAGCTGTGTCTGGTGTTTGGGGAGTGATACCTATAAATATACAACACTCCCTCAATTTCTGTCTGAGGGTTGTGAGAAGGAAAGCTGCTGCAGATCAGCTTGTCTGAAGAGAAGGGACAGACATTGTAACAGGTTCGGGTCTGGTCCACACACGGGTATACTGGATCACAGCAGGATAAATAGGAATATGGTGAGGCAGGAAACACAATATTATCAGGATGCACCATGGACAAATGTACAAATCAGAAACACAGCTACTGAGAAGAAAGAAAATTTAGCTTAAATCATAGGAAGAGTTATTTTACGGTGAGAACAATAAAGCTGTGGAATTCTCTGCCTGTTGAGGTGGTTGGGTCAGAGTCTGTACAGACTTTTAAAAAAATGACTGGATGACTTCCTGCAGACACAGAATATTAAGGGTTATAATATTTAATATGTGGGTAAAAGCTTCTTGATCCAAGGAGAAATCTGACGCCATTCTGGGGTCAAGAAGGATTGTTTTTTCCCAGTATGTTGCATATTGACAAGAATTTCAGACTGGGTTTTTTGCCTTCTTTTGGATCAACAGCAGTAGGTTATGTGGGAGAGGCTGAACCCGATGGACGCATGTCTTTTTTCAGCCTATATAACTATGTTGGGAAGGAACACACTTTGAAAGCAGTGCAGTTAAGTCAGGCCGCACCCGTAGCTCCTCAAAGTTGAGCTGGTGTAAGAACAGACTATAGGAAAAGTGCTGCAGCAGCTGGCAAGCGGGGCATACTAGTACACCCCACGGTGTTAACTTCGTTCAGCTTGGCACAACCCGCCCAGCAGCAAAGGATTAAAGAAAAATGGATACCACTGCTTTTCAAACTATTTCAACATAGGGTCCATATCTCTGTAGCAAGTGTGAACGTGTAGTTCTTCTGGAAGCTCTTATTGGAGATCTGGAAGGGCAAATCGCAACACTGAGGCAGATTGACAATCTTGAAAGGAGCCTGCTTCTCACGGAGCAAAGTATAGTTGAGGAATCTAGGGGTGTGGGAGGAGTGGAGTTAACCGGGGAACAGGTTGGTAGCTGGGTGTCAGTGACACGTGGTAGCAGGGGGGGAGGGAAGAGGAAAAGGTTGGCTAGTCCTGATCTTGCGCACACCAACAGATTTGCCGCTTTGAGCGAAGATGTTGGGTGCATCAGCTCAGGTGTAGCAGTACTGGAGGAGGCTGCTCCCTCTAACAGCAGGGGGATCAGCCCACCAAGTAAGGGAGGGATAAAGAGGGCAAGTAAGCCTAGACAGGTTGTGGTGGTAGGGGACTCTATTATTAAGAGAGTAGACAGGGTAATCTGTCACGCTGATCGCCGTAACCGGACAGTTTGCTGTCTGCTGGGTGCCCGTGTTAGGCATGTGGTTGACAGAGTTGATAGATTATTGGGAGGGGCTGGAGATGACCCAGCTGTCATGGTCCATATTGGTACCAATGACAAAGTAAAAGGAAGATGGAAGGACCTGAAGAATGATTTCAGGGAATTAGGAAGTAAACTGAAGAAGAGGTCCTCCAAGGTAGTATTTTCTGAGATCCTACCTGTGCCACGTGCTACAGTGGAAAGGCAGCGGGAGATTAGGGAGGTCAATGCGTGGCTTAAAGCTTGGTGCAGGAAGGAGGGCTTTGGGTTTTTAGAGCACTGGGCTCATTTTGCACTGGGGTACAATCTGTATAGTTGTGATAGATTGCACCTGAATGGAAGAGGGTCTGCTGTGCTAGGGGAGAGGATGTTAAAAGGTTGGAGGAGACTTTAAACTAGTGGAAGGGGGGGAGGGATATAGTATCTTACAAAATGGAGACAGAGTAGATAGCGCAAGGGTTTCAGCTCAGACTAAGGGGGGTGGAGCCGGGGGGATGGGTAATGTCAGAACAGTGGAGGCATGTAATGTAAAGTCACATTCAGCATGTGTGGGTAGAGACAACATTAAATGTATGCTTGCTAATGCAAGGAGCCTCAATAACAAGATGGGGGAACTAGAGGTAATACCACACACTAAGCAATACGACATAATAGGAATAACAGAAACGTGGTGGGACGAAACGCATGACTGGGCTGTAAACCTAAACGGTTATACATTGTTTAGAAAGGATAGGAAACATAAGAAAGGGGGTGGAGTGTGTTTATATGTAAATCAGGATTTAAAGCCTAATATTACACAACTGGAAAGCGATGAGGGAAATGTGGAATCCTTATGGGTAAATATTTCGTTGAGGAATAAACAGGGAAGTCAACTATTGGTTGGCATATGCTATAAACCACCTAATATAGATAATGATGAGGAAGAACAACTGTTAGAGCAAATTAGGAAGGCTGCAGATCATGGTAGCACTTTAATTATTGGAGATTTTAATTACCCGGACATTAATTGGGATAGTGGGACTAGTAATTCAGCAAAGGGAATCCGGTTTCTGAACATTTTAAATGATACCTTCATGTCACAACTGGTAGAAACACCAACTAGAGAGGATAACTGTCTGGACCTGGTTATAACAAATAATGTGGATCTTTTCTCAAATATTAATGTAAAGGAACAGTTGGGAAACAGTGACCATAATATGGTGACTTTGAAATAAACTCAAAAAAACACATTCATAAGGGGCATGCTAAAACATATAATTTTAAAAAGGCCAACTTTATTAAAATAAAGGAAGCTCTCAATGTCATTGACTGGCAGAAACTCTTTCACGGGAAAAACACTGAGGATAAGTGGAATATCTTTAAACTAACACTAGAAAAGTACACGTCTCAATATATTCCACTGGTTAATAAATATAAAAGAAACAGACTGAAACCAATGTGGCTTAGTAGGAAGGTAACTAAGGAAATGAAAAATAAAAAGAAGGCATTTAAAGCTTTTAAATCTGATAAATCTGAGGCATCCTATAAAGCATATAGGGCAGCCAATAAAGCATGTAAAAATGCGATTAGATGGGCTAAACTAGAAAATGAAAAAGAAATAGCCAAAGAGAGCAAGACCAACCCTAAAAGATTCTTTAGGTACATAAATTCCAAAAAACCTAAGAGTGAAAATGTAGGTTCACTAAAATCTGAGTCAGGGGTTTTGTTAACTGAAGATCAGGATAAGGCAGAAATTTTAAATGATTATTTTTCTTCAGTATTTATCAAAGAGAAACCTATAACAGGAGACATGCAATTCATTAATAAAAACTTACTAATACAAAGTGACTGGTTGACTCAGGACAAGGTTTTGCAGAAATTAAACAATGTGAATGTGAATAAAGCCCCAGGGCCAGATGGAATTCACCCGCGAGTACTGAGAGAGCTATGTGTTGAAATATGTAAACCTCTGTTCTTAATCTTTCAAGATTCTTTTCTTTCAGGAATAGTACCAGAGGATTGGAGAAAAGCTGACGTCGTCCCTATATTTAAGAAAGGTTTAAAATTTGTGCCTGGGAATTATAGACCTGTGAGCTTAACATCTGTGGCTGGGAAAGTATTCGAGGGGTTACTAAGGGATAATATTCAGGAATTTATTGGGAGGTATAATGTTATTGGCAAAAATCAGCATGGTTTCATGAAACACAGATCATGTCAGACTAACCTAATTACGTTCTATGAGGAAGTAAGTAGAAATATAGATCAGGGGGTCGCAGTGGATGTGATTTATTTAGATTTTTCCAAAGCTTTCGACACAGTTCCACACAAAAGGTTACTATTTAAATTAAGAAAAATTGGTCTAGATGAAAATATTTGTTCTTGGATAGAAAACTGGCTAAAAGATAGGGTACAGAGAGTGGTCATAAATGGTACATTTTCAAGATGGACACCAGTGGTAAGCGGTGTCCCTCAGGGGTCTGTTATAGGACCAATACTATTCAATTTATTTATAAATGACCTTGAGATAGGCATTGAAAGTCATGTATCAGTGTTTGCAGATGACACAAAACTAGGAAAAGTAATACAATGTGAGCAGGATGTTACTTCGCTACAGAGGGATTTAGATAGATTGGGGGACTGGGCACTTAAATGGCAGATGAAATTTAATGTAGATAAATGCAAAGCTATGCACTTTGGAGTGAATAACACACAAGTAATTTATACCCTAAATGGTACGGAGTTAGGGAAATCCAAGCAGGAGAAGGATTTGGGAATAATCATAGACTTCAAACTAAGTAACAATGTGCAATGTCAAACAGCAGCGCCAAGGCCAGCAAAGTATTGGCATGCATTAAAAGGGGAGTTCACTCACGGGATGAAAACATAATTTTGCCTTTGTATAAATCAATGGTCAGGCCGCACCTTGAATATGCCGTGCAATTTTGGGCACCGGTCTTAAAAAAAGATATTATAGCGTTAGAAAAAGTGCAGAGACGGGCAACTAAATTAATAAGGGGAATGGAAGGGTTAAGTTATGAGGCAAGATTAACAAGCTTAAACCTGTTTAGTTTAGAGAAACGGCGCCTTAGAGGGGATCTGATAACCTTATATACGGGGCCATTATCAACCATTGTCTGATAACCTATTCATTAACAGGACTATACATAGGACAAGGGGTCATCCATTTAGACTGGAAGAAAGAAAATTTAGCTTAAAGCATAGGAAGGGTTATTTTACGGTGAGAACAATAATGCTGTGGAATTCTCTGCCTGTTGAGGTGGTTGGGTCAGAGTCTGTACAGACTTTTAAAAAACGACTAGATGACTTCCTGCAGACACAGAATATTAAGGGTTATAATATTTAATATGTGGGTAAAAGCTTCTTGATCCAAGGAGAAATCTGACTGCCATTCTGGGGTCAAGAAGGAATTTTTTCCCAGGATGTTGCATATTGGCAAGCATTTCAGACTGGGTTTTTTGCCTTCTTTTGGATCAACAGCAGTAGGTTATGTGGGAGAGGCTGAACCCGATGGACGCATGTCTTTTTTCAGCCTATATAACTATGTAACTATGTAACATGTTGCAGAGGTCTCCCCCAAGGCTGCAAGGACACGATGACATGTGGGGGACATCTTCTACATGCTGCAGGGGATCAACATGACTTCCCTCACACATCATTCACAGCCAAGGGGTTAATTTAGTTTAAGCCATAGATTTTTGACTAAAATACAAATACGCTTTAGGCATATTTTAGTCGACTAATTTAACACTAACTGTCATGCTCGATGTGTCACTTTATAGGTACATTTTAGAGCCCATTTGCAAATGAATTTAATTTGCAATAAAATAAATATAGTTGTATTGTTGCAGAATAAGAACAGATCAAGTTTATTTGAGCTCAGGCACCTGCAGGAGCTTGTAAAGATGGGGGGCATTATCAGCTGCCCCTCGCTAAAACCGGGACACAAACGAGAAAAATTAACTTCCCCTTAGCATTCTGGTTTCCCAAGCAGATCGTGGGGCAGGCGCCGAGTCTGGCAGCCTGTTCCTTAGCAATCACTTGCCGAGTCTGGCAGCCTGTTCCTTAGCAATCACTTAGCTTGTGGATGCTGGGGGCAGTGCTACAGCGCCTTCCCAGCATCCCCTCCATGGCATCCATAGGACTCCATGGAGAATCGCGCTGCTGGGTCACATGACTGGCAAGATCTCGCCTCTCGCAAGATCCTGCTGGCTGGCGGGGTGATCGCGGAGGGAGACAAGGGATTTTCTTCCCCCCGTCTCCCTCTGCTCCCGTAGGCCAAAAGCAGCATATCGGGTCACCGTTCTCACCCCCGGAAGAGAGGAGAGTATCTGATTTTTTTGGGGGTTTGAGCTGCAGGTAATGGATTCTGCAGCAGCGCAATCCGTTACCTAAACCTCTGTGCTGGTGGAAACTTTTTCGTTAGCGCCAGCTCTTAGGACCAAGTAATCCTAACTCTAGTCAATCAGCATTTTCACTTTGTGCTCCCCATGTTAGGTACAGGGAGAGCAAAGTGCAGTAAACTCGCGCTACGAAATACAAATTAACGAGCCCTAACGGGTTTTTTAACCGGTTAGCTATTCAAAGGCGAGGTGGGTGCATCGCTATGACCTCCTTTAAGCTGACGCTAGTTTTAGCTTGAAGGAGGTGATACAGCCCAGGGGAAAACTTAACTAAGATAGTGAAGGGCTTAAGGAGAGGAGATTGGAGCTGTGCATTGCAGAGTTGCCCTGCTCTTAACTGAAAGGTACACAAACAGGTCTATTCAAAGAAAGGTGAAACTCAGGAGAATGACTGGAATGAACGAAGTGAAAATTCTAGGTTAAAATAGCCAAACCAGAAAAATTCTCCCATTTGTCTCACTTTCCAAATCGGCTATTTGGTCTGGATTGTTCTCTTCTCCTGACAATTCTCCTGATTTTTCACCTTTCTCTGAATAACCCTGAAAGTATGTTTTTTGATAAATTGGTTCTTCTGGTAGTTCGGTCAGGGTGAACCATGCCTCGATCCAAATAATCCTTAGAAGACGCGGGGACCTTAGAAATGAATTTACATTTGGTTTCTTTTCGTCAAATAATCCTCAGGAGAACTCTGCATAGCACAATATATTAAAAACAAGCAACAAAATATCTAAATATTTTACAGTGAATATTCCACTTTAACCATTACACTACCAGCACTTTTTGTTGAAAAACAAAAAAAGACATAACTGTGCAAGCTGTGAAGCCCATCATGATGTGGGAAAGGTTGGTGATAAGAGGGCTTAGTCAGGTATGTGATATAACAATCTGAAATAGGAGGTTTTTGAAGGAATATGTGAAGAACTGAAGTTTAGGCGAGTCTGATAGGTCAAGGTAGGTCATTCACCAGAATGTAAACTTTGATGAGCAATATAAGACTCCCCGCCACAGCATCTCTGTATGTATATGGAAGGTACTTTGTCAAAAATATGTACCTGCCTGGAGATAGGATTGAGGTCTAAATATGGCCTTTTACTTTTCCCCAGGGAGAACATTGATCCCGCTCTTATTTATTTTTTCTTAAAGAAAAATATAATGTAATTGGCTGAATTTCGTTTAATGCAAACCATGTGTAATTGTATTTAGGAGTTACAGGGTTAATGAATGTCAAATTCTCTTAATTCTATTTTTTTACATAACGTGACAAAGCAGGAAAAAATGATCTGATGGAAAAAGCAAGGTGTTAACTCCTTTCCCAATACACTTTTGTGAAGTATTACTTCTGCGGCTATACAAGCATATATATGTCAGACCCCAAAATAGCCTGTGGACATAGAGAAAAGCAAGTTAAAAAGGTAAATAATTGAACTGTGCATAAACAAAGGGTTTGGATTTCTATTTTGCTTAAGTTAATTGAAAATTACATTTCCAACTAGTCGCTTAATAAACAGGATTGTGTGCCAGGTAATGGTTTTCTATTATTACAACCTACCATTTTCAAAGATAAGGTAGGAAAAAGCTATGCCTAAGGCTACACTGACTGAAAACAAAAGAAAGAAGACAATAAAAATTCCCCTGGGCATTTTTTAATCTTGTTTGAGGCCTGAACAGCTTTGGTTAACCCACTGATTGCTTACCTACCACATAAAATGTGAAGCTAAAAAAAACCTGTTAAAAGCAACCCCACAATGCAAACATTTCATATTCATTATGAAGGACAAAATCAAGCCGAGATTAAAGGGTCACAAATCAAATCAAATCAAAATAAGCTTTATTGGCAGGACCAAATACATTTTAGCATTGCCAAAGCATATGGGGAGGAGGGGGTAGTGGGACATATATATGGGGGGGAATGGGCAAGTCCATGGACATTATCAGGGTCACTATGGATTGGAAGTATAAAAAAAAAGTCACGTTAAGAAAAGACCCAAGAAAAAAAAAAAGTGTCTTAGTTTGCCGGCAATTATTGCAATTTGCGACCTTTATGTCCTGACTCATAGAAACATAGAAACATAGAAAAATGTCGGCAGATAAAAACCTTTCGACCCATCTAGTCTGCCCAATTACATGGATACTTTACCTGGATTTATCTTTTGTTTAGGATAGCCTTATGCCTATCCCATGCTTGCTTAAATTCAATTACTGTTTTGGCCTCTACCACTTCAACTGGAAGGCTGTTCCATGTATCCACCACCCTCTCAGTAAAATAATGCTTCCTGATGTTACTTTTAAACCTTTGCCCCTCTAATCTAAGACTATGTCCTCTTGTTTTGCTATTTTGTTTCCTTTTAAATATACTCCCTTCCTCTACCTTGTGGTTCCCTTTTACGTATTTAAATGTTTCTATCATATCTCCTCTGTCTCGTTTTTTTCCAAGCTGTACATGTTAAGATCATTAAGCCTTTCCTGGTAACTTTTCTCCTTCAAGCCGTACACCATTTTAGTAGCCCTTCTCTGAACTCTCTCTAAGATGTCTATATCCTTCTGGAGATACGGTCTCCAGTACTGCACACAGTACTCCAAGTGAGGTCTCACCAGTGCTCTGTACAGTGGCATGAGCACTTCCCTTTTCAAACTGCTAATACCTCTCCCTACACAACCAAGCATTCTGCTAGCATTTCCTGCTGCTCTATTACATTGACTACTTACCTTTAGATCCTCTGAAATAATAAACCCTAAAATCCCTTTTCTCAGATGTTGAGGATAGGACTGTATCAAATATTCTATATTCAGCCCTTGGTTTTTACGTCCCAGGTGCATTATCTTGCACCTATCCACATTAAAACTCAATTGCCACAGCTCCGACCATTTTTTTAGTTTACCTAAATCATTTGTCATTTGGCTGATCCCTCCAGGAACGTCAACCCTGTTGCAAATCTTTGTGTCATCAGCAAAAAGACATACTTTAATATTTTTATTAGCGATATTGCAGAAGGTATTAATGGTAAAGAGAATGGGTCCAAGTACTGACCCCTGAGGTACCCCACTGGTAACAAGACCTTGCGCCGAATAAACTCCATTTACCACAACCCTCTGTTGTCTGTCACTCAGCCACTGCCTAATCCATTCAACAATATTGGAATCCAAGCTCAAAGATTGCAATTTATTGATAAGCCTTCTATGCAGAACAGTATCAAAAGCCTTACTGAAATCTAAATAAGCAATGTCTACTGCACCACCTGTGTCTATTATTTTTGTTACCCAATCAAAAAAATCAATAAGATTAGTTTGGCATGATCTCCCTGAGGTAAACCCATCTGGTTTCTGATCCTGTAATCTATGTGTTTTTAGATGTTCAACAATCCTTTCCTTTAACATGGTTTCCATTAATTTCCCCACTACTGACGTAAGACTAACTGGCCTATAGTTCCCCGATTCCTCCCTACTACCCTTCTTGTAAATGGGCACAACATTTGCTAATTTCCAGTCTTCTGGGACGACTCCCGTTAGCAAGGATTGGTTAAATAAATCTGTTAACGGTTTTGCTATTACATCACTGAGCTCTTTTAATAATTTAGGGTGGATCCCATCAGGCCCCATTGACTTATTTGTCTTTACTTTAGACAGCTGCTGTAGAACCTCCTCCTCTGTAAACTGATATGTAAATGTCTCGTTAGTGTTTCCTCCTAACTGAGGTCCCTTTCCTTCCTTTTCTTCTGCAACGACTGAACAAAAATATTCATTGAGGCAGTCAGCGAGACTTTTATCCTCTTCTACATACCTTCCTTCCTTTGTTTTTAATCTAACTAATCCTTGTTTTACTTTTCTTTTCTCGTTTATGTATCTAAAAAATGTTTTGTCCCCCTTTTTTACTGACTGAGCTATTTTCTCTTCTGCGTGTGCTTTGGAAGCTCTTATAAATTGCTTTGCCTCTTTCTGCCTAATCTTATAGGTTTGCCTATCTTCTTCACTCTGAGTTTTTTTAGATATTGAATGCTGTCTTTTTGTTCTTCACTATTTTGGCCACTTCTGCAGAGTACCACAGTGGTTTCTTCCCTTTTTTGTTTTTGCTAACAAGCCGAATGCAATTGCCTGTGGCCTTCAATAATACTTCCTTTAAATAATCCCATTTCTCCTGGACTCCCTTTAAACTCCTCCAGTCTGATAATGACTCCTTCACACAAAATCTCATTTTAGAAAATTCTGTTTTTTTAAAGTCTAAAACTTTTGTTTTTGTGTGGTGCGGCTGCAGGTGATGATGGAGATATCAGCAGCTCGATTTTTGCCTGTGGGCGGAGTCTGATACCCAGCTCCATTAAACCATGCTCTCATTCTGACCAGAAGCTCTAGCATAGCATTCTATTTCCTGAAGCTAGGTGTCCTCCTTCTTGTCTCCCCATTCGGTATTCTGACCTTGGCCAATTGACCCCATCCACAACCCTTGCTGCCAGTCTACGACCATTCTACCGGATTTCTCTTGTACCGCTCTTTATAAATAAATAAATCTAGCAAAGTATTTTGCCAGGAAGGATACATTGAAATTTCTCTCCTTTTCAAGTAAGCAAACCCTGGAACATTCAGGAAGGGGGGCATGACTGCTGGTCTGGGCCTAATGGGTGAAGGTGTGCAATTACTGTACCTATTGGGCATTGGCCAGGTGTATGCTAATAAGGTGGCTATATAAGGGAGGGTTTAATTACCTGGCTCACTCGTGTAGGATTGGAGAACCTGCATGTTCCCACCCTCCCTCCCCTGTTTGTTTTTTCTTTTATTTCTTTTGTCACAGCTTGCGTTAACCCTGGCCAGCAAGGAAAAACTAGTTGTTAAGCCGCTGGGTAAGGTGGGCTGGGTGAGACGTCCTCGGCTCCTATGTAAGCCAGGAGGAGCGAGGAGCTCTGGTGTGAAAAGATAACTAGAAACAAACAGCAGGTGATAGGAGAGGCACAGTAATACTTATCTTAAAGAATGCCGATAAGCTTCCCAGGAGATGGTCCACAGCTCCACATAAAACACTAGAAAAGACGCAGGGAATTCGGCAGGAAGGGTAGCCAGAGTAGTATATGGACCAATCAAAAGCTGGTCATCCGTACCGGAAACGCCAATAACCGGATATATGCCAAATATATGGGAATTTAAATGAATAAAATTTATTATAAATAAAACAAATAACGCCCAACCTGTTTCATCTAAAAGACTTCCTCAAGGGCAGTAGTAATATGCAGTATATCAAAAAGTAAAATAATATATCTATTATACTTTTTGTTATATTATTATACTTTTTGATATACTGCATATTACTACTGCCCTTGAGGAAGTCTTTTAGACGAAACACGTTGGGCGTTATTTGTTTAAATGAATAAAATTTATTATAAATAAAATTCCCATCTTCCTGGTTTATTTGGCATATATCCGGTTATTGGCGTTTCCGGTACTGATGACCAGCTTTGGATCGGTCCATATACTACTCTGGCTACCCTTCCTGCCGAATTCCCTGCGTCTTTTCTAGTGAAAAGATAGCTGCCTACCGCCAAGGATGCTGCGGTAAGGTCAGATTAAAAGATATGATGTGTATATATATATTTAAATAAAGCTGTGGCCTACACCTTTTCCAACAATAATAAATGTGTTGTCTGATTTATTTACAATGAGAGGTATGGGCACCTAGGGATATAGGTTTATGCAGTCATGTCCTGGGTAGGCAAGGCCTAGGTCGGCACTTTCCAGGGGGTGGCATAAAAAGCCACCACTATGTGTCTGGCGCCTGCATTACTCCTCGTCCGGTGGGGGCAAGTTGCTTGGCGGAGGCTGGAGCCGATCGGAATGTCTCACGCAGCTTGCTGTGTGTACAAGCACTTGAGCAGGCTGCATGAGTATTTCTGTACCTACTGTAAAAATGCAAAGTAATAAAATGCAAGATTTTAAAAATAAAACAAATATTTAGATTAACACAGAAAATAAATATGTAAGAAAACTCACTGTTATGTGTTCACAGGTGCATTCTGTATTGAGGTATGTTAATAGAGAGCTCTTAAGTGACTTTAGACTGGGGGAAGATTTGATGGTGTCTGGGAGGTTAGTCCATATTTGCAGTGCTCTGAAGGAAAATGAGGATCGAGACACTTTCTTTTTGTATTGTGGTATTGCACATAAGGTGCAGGTCCTGGATCGGAGGTTATAGGATGAGGGAACTGCTGGGAGGGAGCAGTCTATTCAGGTAGGGTGGCAGCTTCCCAGAAAAGCTCTTAAACAGTCATCAGGTTGGAAAGGTGAAGGGGGCGTCTAGATTACAGCGATGGCCAGTTTAGCTCTTTTAACATGTCACAATGGTGGGTCATGTAGTTACATTGTAGCACAAAGCGGCAGAATGAGTTATACAATGTAGTAAGTTTATGAAGGTGCATTTGCGGGGCAGCTGCATGCACTACATCTCCGTCTTCAATGACCGGCATATGAAATCTCAGCATACCTCTGCTCTGCATACTGGAGTTCCTTTCACTTCTCTCCTGATTCCCCAACCTGCACATGAAAGAACACTGGGAACGTTTTGTGCGTACAGAGAGAAGAAGTGGCAGATCTTGGGTTTTCTAGTGGGAGTAAATTATTGTGTTAAGTTGTTTTGTGAAAGCACTAGGGTTTAGAAGGCTAGAGGAGACATACGAGCTGTTAATGTACAGTATGAAGGCGCAATGTCTGAGCCGAAAGTAGCGTTTACGACTTGGTTGGAATAGCAAATGGAAAAATTAAGTTAAATGTTGGAGCTGTTAAGATGTATGGCTCAAGGGCACTTAGCTTGATCACTACAATGGCATATGGCCCTAAATCTGACCAGGTAAACATGGCCAATGTGGATCTGCAACTACGGACTAAGCTATTCTGAGATATTTTTTGGTGACTTCACAGCCTATCTGGTACCAGACATACAAAAATGTAATTGAAGATTCAGGTCTTGCGTACATGTAGAACCACGGTTAAATCTCTTCTTCACTCATGCAAAAAACATAATTGTGGAAATACATTTATATCCTTAAATTTGGTTTTAATTTTAACTATTTGTTTCAATGAATATACATTTTTGTTTATGTGAAATGCCATTTTTTTAAAATCCCTTACAAAACAGCCATAATAGCTTTGATTTACGCTGATTGTGCAGTGCACTTTCAGATCAATAGGTCAGGCTTTTCAGAAGATCACATACAGCAACTCTTATTGCTTCCAACTGCAGTAAAGTGATAGCTGTATGAACAGTAAATGGACATTCATTCAGCTGAAAAGATAAGCACTGAAGATTGTAGCCACGTGGGAAATACTCTTCAAATGATCTTACGGTTAAACAAAACAATGAATCTAGCTGCTAAATGAAAGGAACAGTTAAAATAGCGTAACCGAGGCAATTCCTGAAAACCACACCAAAATCTATTTCTTTGAGCATTCTAGTAGAAGGTTGGGTTTACGTTACTGTGCATATAATAAAAGATATGCTTTAAAGAGATGCTCCAGACACCACAATAACAGAGTCTGGCCTTTGCAATGACACCAAGCATCACCATGCCATATGTAAAAATTTAAAAATAGAAATTAAAAGAAAAATGGCCTTTTTTTTGTTCTGCTGCGGTGGCATTATGTGCTTCAAATTATATAGCCAACACTGCCACTGCACCAACGCACCAACTCACCTTCTCTTTCATGGCCGGATTAAGATCTCTATGGGCCTGGAGCTGAATATTCTGGTGGACTTTCTTTGGAATGTAGTGAAATAAAAACATATTTAATAGAGCACATACGGTATATCTAATCAGGCAGATACTGTGTGAGGACATTTTCATTCAGATTTCAATCATTTACAGTGTGTAAAATAATTTTTTCCCATTTTATCCAAACCTTTGTGGTTATATACATTCTATAGGGAATTCTTGTTAAATTTTTTTTTTTTTTTTAAAAAAGTGAAATGGGATCCAGTTATTGCTTTTTTTCTGAAAAAATGTACAATTTTAACCAAAAAAAAAAAATTTAAAATAAAAAATGAAATATTTGTGTTTTGGAGGATGGTGTTTTATGAATAATATGAAAACACTGACCTTGCTCCCAGCATGAGAAATGAGAAGGTGAGTAATGGCGGTGGTATTGCTCATTGTATATGTGACAAATGGACAATGCCATCGCTTTTGAACTAAAACTAAATAAAATGTTTTTTTTGTCTTCTCTTTTAGGTTTTACATGGTCATGTTAGGTATTAATGCAAAGGCCAGACTCTGACCTGTCCAATGAAGCCTCACTTTACCTTGTGAGGTGAAAAGATTATTGACGCACGGGTCCAAAGTCCCCCCCCCCTATGCTCTTCACTGCAGTGCAGCAATTTAGGTCTATGATGTAACAATTCAGTCTTAGAAAGAAAAAGAAAAAATAATGAAATATTTATTATGTTATTTTTCTTGTTACATAAAACCTGGTCATGTTTGGTATCATTCATTGGAAAGACCATGCTCTGGCCTTTCCAGTGATAGCTAATGTGACCCCATAGCTGCTATGGAGTTGGAAATACAGGGGTCCAAATGTCCATCAATTCAGACATATTTATCCTTTCACTGGGCCTATTCTGGGGCATGGGCCTGGAGCTGCTGCTACATCAGCCCCTATGTTAATCCGGCCCTGTTCTCTTTTACCATTCCGAGAGCAAGTGGGGAGGTGATGGCGCAATGTGTTAATATGCGTTGTTTCAACTAAAACATTGCAAAGAGAAGCAGGGGTACTTTGAGCCCCTGTATCTCCATTCTTTAACCCTGCAAAGTCATTGAGGTGTCACTGGACAGGTCAGAGACTGGCCTTTCTAATGATACTAAACATGACCTAAAAAAATAAACCTTTTCTATTCTAAGGCATTGACATTGTCCATTGGTCATGTATAAAATGAACAATACCACTACTATCATTCATTTTCCCATTTCCCACAAATGGAGCAAGTTCAGTGTTTTATGGTCATAGTTTTTATAAATTGCAATGCGCCAAAATACAAGAGTAAATCTTACAGGGTTATCCAAAGAGAATTGAAAAGTCACCGCACGTTCGTTCTCTTCAATTTGGTGCGATTTGGTGATCCCATTTTGCCGACCCTGTGGTGTATTCGGCAAGCACCACAGGGCCGTCGAGTGCAGGGAAAAGCCGCCAAAAACCGGACGAACACTCACTGCAAAACCCACACCGAAACCCGCAAAAACATCTGGATTAACCCCGCCGAACATGCTCGATAAACCCGAGCAGCCTCCGATCACAACGCAGAGCATTGCATTCCATCTTCATGTGGGATGTTACTGAATAGGGATTCTACATCCATAGTAACTAATATAGTGTCTGTTGGTAGTGTCTGGATATCTGTGAGTTTGTTGAGAGTCTGTCGTGTCCTGTATATAGCTGGCAGTGTTGGTAATTAGGGGTTTCAGGAAACCCTCTATAAGGCCAGAAATTTTTCGGTAAGGGTGTCCATACCTGTGATAATAGGTCGTCCTGGGTTCCCGGGTGTAATGATGTGTATGCTTCATGTTATGTATTAAGTGTATTATAGTTATGCCTAGTTCATTCTGCATGTTAGGAAACAGTTAACAGTTATTCATGTGATCAGGGGGTGGGGAGTGGCAGTTATTGTAAGATGAATGCTACTGAGTAAAGTCTGTTCTTGTCAAGCTCCTTGTTGTCTGCCAATACTTCAGTGGATTCATCCCATGGTACCATGAGTGGGGTCAGAGAGACATGGCAGCAAACAGCAACACAAAGAACATTCCTTCCCTGGATTTGGAATCAGGGAACATATCAGATAATTGGTCAAAATGGAGGGAGCTGATAGAACTTGTGTTTGCAGGCCCAAATGCAGACAAATGGACAGATCAACAAAAAGCAGCTCATTTCCTGATATGTGTGGGACAAAAAGGATGTGAGGTGTGCAGAGCGTGGCAAGCAAGTGGGGATATCAATGCAGAAGACAAGAGAAAAAGAGAGATACTGTTTGCAAAGTTTGAAGCATATTGCAACCCCAGGAAAAAATCCACAGTGCAAAGGAAACTGTTCTGTGACAGGAATCAGTGTACAGGTGAATTGGAGGATGAATGGGTGACACAGCTGCGATTGCTCGCCAAAGACTGTGCTTTTCAGGATGCTGGAGATATGATTAAAGACCGTATTGTGATGGGCAGTAAGTTTAAAGACGTTCAGGAAAAGCTGCTGCAGGAAGAAGATTTAAATCTAGAGAAAGCCATAAGGATTGCTAGAGCATATGAAATGTCAAGAAAAGACATGCAGGTCTTGGGAGGAACACAGCACCAGATCAATGCCGGCTGGGTGGAGTAGAGGTAATGTCACCGCTCTGCATGGAGAGAGCCTGTGGAGTCATGGGTTCAATCCCAGCGAGCAACCTCTCCAGTAAGTGTCCTTGGCAAGACACCCAACGGTACATACTCGCCACCCAGGACATACTTGAAAACGAGAGAAATCTCAATGTATCCTTCCTGGTAAAATCCTTTCACAAAATGCTGTAGAAAATCAAAGCAGTAGATACTGGCAAGAAAGAAGACACAGAGGGATCAAATGCAAGTATGTCACTGGGAAAAATAACACACCAGCAACCTGTGACTATTGTGGAAACATGCACTATAGAGAAGCTGTGTGTCCTGCAAGGTGGCAGTCATGCAAGAAAAAGGGACATTTTGCCAGGGTATGTAATGTGTTTTCACACACTGCAAGGACACAAATACGGGCTGTACATGCCATAGAGAATAATGACTACAATGCAGGGTCAGACCCAGATTGCACATCCATATACCATGCAGCAGTACAGAAATCACATCAGTTTGCAGATGAAGCTAATCTAACCTTACAGCTAGGGGCTGACAAAACTCCAGTCAAATTTAAAATAGACACAGGAGCACAAGTGAATTGTGTGCCAAGCGTGTGCCACGTATACCTGGAATACCTCAGAAATGAATGCCCTCTGGAAACTCAGGACCTACCGAAACTGATGGGATATGGCGGCGAAAAGCTTAAAGTAGTGGGTCGCAGTAATGTCATATGTTCTCACAAGGGTTCTTAACAACTTTTACAACTATTTCTGATCGACACACAAGCCCCAGCAGTATTAGGTCTAAAAACAAGTAAAGAGATTGGTCTTATACAGATTATAATGACTGTGGATGGTGGGCACAGCGGTTTGTCAAAGGATGACATTAAGTGTGAGTACTGTGATCTATTCCAGGGCCTAGGGTGCCTCCCTGGGATCAGCCGCATACGTAAACAAGAGGGTTCACAGCCTGTCATTCACGCACCAAGGAAAATACCTCTAACTCTGGAGAATAGAGTGCGAGAAGAACTAACTAGGATGAAGAAGCTGGGAGTAGTAAAATTTCTGGTAATAGTTGTCATTGGACAGTTGTCTGTCACCTTCTGCAATGTAGTCTTGTATGTTCATGACAACTACTGATCCCCCTTTGTCAGCACCTAGACAGGTTACTGTATCATGGTCCTCTGGGGCATTAAATTCACAAAATCCTTTGCAAAAATTGTAGTTCCCATCATTTATTCACAGAAATAGCAGTCTGTATTTAACCGGCAGTAGAGCAAAATAGCATGTAACAGAAAATAAAGGCACAGTTCGCTTGACCTCTAAGAAACAAATGTCAGTTTCTATTTCATGTAAGCTAAACAAAATATCGGCTTTACCAACATCAGGGGGGGGGAGGTTCTGCCTTTTATACACCTGCTGCAGAGTGCAATGCTGCTCCCAGCCTCGAAGTGTCTGTCTTCCAGGCAGGAACCTGGAGTAATCAAAAAACAAAAAAAAAACATGGCTGCATCCTCTCCAGTAGGATAGGAACTGCCCAAATCATCCAGGCTTCCTAGTTAACTGTACACAAATCTTCCCTCCTGGGGCCAAATGTAGGGATGAGCTGTTCGGTTCGATCTGTTCGGTGTTCGATTCGAACATCTCCCGTTTGGCTGTTCGAACTCCGAACATTTCCGCGTGTTCGCCGCATGTTCGCCCACAATGGACCACAATGCACTTTTCCACTGGCCTGAAGCTTGTAATTGGCTACAGCCTTGCATCTGACCACAGGTCAGGTGCAAGACAGGTGCAAGACTATGCCAATCACGGCTCAGAGTCCTGATTGGGCAAAATTTGCCCAATCATGGGCTCACAGAGCTAAGTCCCGCAGCGCACTATATAAGGCGTCCCTCGCAGCCCCAGCACGTGTTTTGTGAGAGGAGATTGTTCTGTTAGTGTGTCTTCTCAGTGCCAGCAGCTATTGGGGGGGTCTCACTTCTAGCAGATATCTGAGAATTGTTATAATCTGTGTCTTGTCAGTGCCAGCAGCTATTGGGGGGGGGGGTCTCACTTCTGACAGATATCTGGGAATTGTTGTAATCTGTGTCTTCTCAGTGCCAGCAGCTATTGGGGGGGTCTCACTTCTAGCAGATTTCTGCGAATTTTAATCTGTCTTGTCACTGCCACCCATCAGGGGGTCTCACTGATTTATAGGAGGTTCCTGGGAATTTTAATTTGTGTCTTCTCACTGCCACCCATCAGGGGGTCTCACAGACTTGTAGCAGATTTCTGCGAATTTTAATCTGTGTCTTGTCACTGGCTGCCAGCTATCAGGGTGTCTGAGTTATACTAGAGTTCTGAAAATCTTTAATCTAGATAACACAGTTGAAGCAGAGTTCTGCATAACTTTAATATATATATCACTCACCATGTCAGAAAGACTAAAAAGGACAGGCAGACGCTACCAGACACAGATTAGAGGGCAAGCAGTCTCTGTGTCGGAAGGCTGTGCCCCTGGTCGTCGTGGACGTGGTGCATCCTCTGCAGGGGCACGCTTGTCCTTTCTAACTGGTGCTGGCCGTCTTAAGCAGCAGCGACATACAGAGGATTTGCAGGATTGGCTAACCAGGCCATCCTCATCTTCCGAGTCCTCTGCCAGCCAGGCTTGTAGTGGTTTACAGTCCACCTCAGTTGCCAAAACATCTAATTCAGCGTCCATGTCCACAACTACTCCTGCCGTAGCCTCGCTATCACACACGGAGGAGTCAGCTGAATTGTTTGACTACAATGACAGTGACATGCTGCTTGAGGATGCGCAGCAACTACAGTGCTCTGATTCAATCTCTGAGGTTGAGGAAGAGAGTATAAATCAACCTAGAGGAAGGGGGTGCCAGTGACACACAAATAACTGGCACTCATGTTGCCCCAGCAGCTGCAGCGTACTGCCAGGTTGGCTCCAGTGACGAGGAGATAGGGGGTGATGACAATGATGATGAGGTCACTGACTCCACCTGGCTGCCTGATCAAACAGAGGAGTCAAGGGATGAGGAGGAGGCACAACAAAAACGAGGCAGAACGTCCTCCATGACCAACCGTAGCCAGTCCAAGGCATCAGAAGTCACAGCTGCTCAGGTGCAGGTCACTGTTGTCTCAAAGCACATGTACAGGAAGTCTGCTGTCTGGGAGTGCTTTAAGAAACGTGCAGCAGACCGCACCATTGCTATTTGTAATCTATGTCAGATGAGGATTAAGCGTGGGAAAGAATCCCACGCTTGGGTACCACGTGCTTGAGGCTACATATGACCACCTGCCACGCATCCCGCTGGCACGACACTTTGCATAGGTCCCCCCTCCTCATCTGTCTCTACCCCAACTATATGTCCTGCCATGGCATTGCCTACAATCTCCACTGACAGGGATGATGCTACAGTAATGGGTGTACCAGGTCCTTCCTCAGAATGTGACAGCATCCCATCAGCTGAAGATTTACGCAGTCAGATTACGTTGCCCCAGCTGCTGCAGCATAAGAAAAAATATAGTCCCACCTATCCCCAAGCACAGCGTCTAAATGCCAGCTTAGCAAAATTACTCGCATTACAGCTGCTGCCTTTCCAGCTGGTGGACTCTGCTTCCTTCCATGAATTTGCTGAATGTGCTGTACCACAGTGGCAGGTTCCAAAACGCCATTACTTTTCACGGAAGGCCATTCCAGCACTATACCAGCACGTGGAAGACAATGTTATGGAGTCATTGGGAAAGGCAGTCAGCAGCAAGGTGCACATGACTTTAGACAAGTGATCCAGCAAGCATGGACAGGGCCATTACATTTCCTTCACGGCACACTGGGTAACTCTGCTTGCAGCTGGGAGGGATCCAGGACGGGGCTCTGTGCTGGAGCTTGTTCATCCATCACGCCTCCAGAAAGCTGCTTGTATGAGGTCTGTCTGCTCCACCACCTCTTCCTCCTCCTCCTTCTCTGTCTCTGGCAAAGTGGCAGTTAAACCGATGCGTGGCAGGGGCTACGCAATGGCTCAAGCAAAAAGATGCCATACTGTGCTTGAGCTGGTTTGTTTATGGGACAGGAGCCACACCGGGCCAGAAATTCTGTCAGCTCTGCAGCGGCAGGTGCAGAGATGGTTAACACCATGCCAGCTTTAGCTGGGAATGGTCATCTGTGATAATGGGAGCAACCTTCTCTCCGCCCTATGCCTGGGTAAGTTGACGCATGTACCATGCCTAGCACACGTCCTAAATCTGGTGGTACAGTGTTTCTTAACCAGGTACCCAGGGCTGGCAGAGCTTCTCAGCCAGGCCAGAAACGTCTGCAGCCACTTCAGACGGTCATTCCCAGCAAGTGTTCGCCTAGCAGAAATTCAAAGAGAATTCCACCTTCCCACAAACCGTCTGATCTGTGACATGCCCACCAGGTAGAACTCGATATTAGCAATGCTGCAGCATCTGCACAAGCAGCAGAGGGCCATCAAGGAGTTCCTGTGTGAGTATGGCACAAGGACAGGTTCAGGTCAACTTGGTTCCCCCTGCAGTGGCTGATGATCAAGGATGCATGCACTGTACTGTCACCAATTGAGGAGGCAACGAGGATGTTGAGCAGGGACAATGCATGCATCAGTGACACAATTCCTTTAGTGTTCCTGCTGGAGCGCACTCTGCAGGGAATTATAGATGTGGCACTAGAGGCAGAGCAGTGGGAGGAAAAGGAGGCTTCCCCTAGCTCTCAAGACCCCAGTCTTTACGCAGATAGCATTCCTGCGGGTCCTCAGATCAGATCAGACAGGAGGAGGAGGAGGAATATTTAAGCAGTGAGGTCATTGAAGGTGGGGATTCCTCAAGGGAGGGTTTTGTGTCCCCAGAAACCCAAGGACTAGTACGTGGCTGGGAGGAGGAAGTGCACAATGGGTTCATCCTCATTAACCCGGAAGACTCGGAAGCTAATGTCACCTCCAACCTTCGCTGCATGGGCTCCCTTATCCTGCAAAGCCTGCTAAAGGACCCCAGGATTCGTGCTATCAAGGAGAGGGATCATTACTGGTTGGCAAGCCTTCTTGATCCACGATACAAGGGGAAAGTAGCAGAGCTCATCCTGCCCGCACAGGGAGCACAGGATGAAACAACTTGAGGACGCTCTAAAGCGACACTTGTGTAACACCTTTCCAGACACTGGTAGGTTACCAACTGATGACACAGGTGCTTCTGAGGCTGCTGTTTATCAGAGGAGGAGCGGTGAAGGGGGCCGCTTGACTGATGCTTTTTCCAATATTTTTAGTCCACGACGCCCACGGACGTCAAATGTAGGCACCCATTGCCAGCGTCTTCACCGTATGGTGCAGGACTACCTAGGGGCAAGGGCAGACCTGGATACCTTTACAGCAGATGATCCACTGGCTTACTGGGTGTTGAGATTGGATCACTGGCCAGAATTTAGCCAATATGCTATGCAGCTACTAGGTTGCCCTTCATCCAGCGTGCTTTCTGAAAGGACTTTCAGTGCCGCTGGAGGTTTTGTCACAGACAAAAGAGTGCATCTGTCCACCGACTTTGTAGACCGGCTGACATTTATAAAAATGAATCAGTCCTGGATCAGCAGCTATCAATCCCCTGATGCTGACTTAACGGAATAGATCGGGGATCTCTTCTGCATTCTTAAAACCTCCACCACTCTTCCACAATACCACAAAGGGGTTACGGTGTGAAGGCACTTGCTGCCACCAAAGGTAAACTATTTGGGTGCACTGTCACTGACACCTATACGAGATTCATATCATTTTAATATTGGACCGCAGGGTCCAACCCTGCACTCTTCCACAATACCACAGAGTGTTTACTTATGGTGTGAAGGCACTTGCTGCCACCAAAGGCACAATATTTTGGTGCACTGCCACTGACTCCTATACCAGATTCATATCACTTTAATATTGGACCGCAGGGTCCACCGCTGCACTCTTCCACAATACCACAGAGGGGTTAAGGTGTGAAGGCACTTGCTGCCACCAAAGGCACAATATTTGGGTGCACTGACGCCTGTACCAGATTCATATCATTTTAATATTGGACCGCAGGGTCCACCGCTGCACTCTTCCACAATACCACAGAGAGGTTACAGTGTGAAGGCACTTGCTGCCACGAAAGGCACAATATTTGGGTGCACTGCCACTGACACCTATACCAGATTCATATCATTTTAATATTGGAACGCAGGGTCCAACCCTGCACTCTTCCACAATACCACAGAGGGGTTTCGGTGTGACGGTACTGTTGTCGACACTAAAGGCCAATTTTACAGCACCTATTGTTACTTTCATCCAAAGCCTGCATAAGTGTCACCATAATTTAGCCCAAAAAAAAATCACTAAACATGTTCTGCGTGTCCTAAAACGTCTCCTCCTTTCATACAGGCTGCCGCCCCAAGCAGTTGTTTATGAATAGATTAAAGGAAAACCATTTACCGTCATTTGAAATGTCATTTTTTTGTTTTTAAAGGTTTCTATAAATCCTACAAATCCGCCACTTCACGGGCAGGTTATGGGGACCTCCTAGGCACGATATTTGAAGGAATTTTTTGTTTTTATTCTTAACCTTTATTTCATGGAAAACTCACTGTTCCTTTAAAAGTTTTTTTTAAAACTTTTTGTCCTTGTTTCCTGTCCCCCAGGGCACTACCCGGACCCCCATACACCTTTTATGGCAAATATCTTGCATATATGCCCTCTTGAGGGTCCTCTAAAAATCGATCTTTCGAGTCCCAATGACTTGCATCGAGTTTGGTTCGTGTTCGAGTTCGAACTCGAACTTTTGAAATTGTTCGAGTTCGAATGCGAACCGAACACGGGGGTGTTCGGCTCATCACTAGTCAAATGTTGCGTCCCTAACTTAAAAATACAGACAAAATATTCCTGCCATGACAGACAATTCTGTGCACCTTATCACAATATAAAAAAACACTTACTAACCTAATGCACTTGTTCAAGATGGCCGCTGGCTCTGCAGCTAATCTCTATTCTTACAACCAGTCATACTCAGCCATGTACATACTTGAAAACGAGAGAAATCTCAATGTATCCTTCCTGGTAAAATCCTTTATAAATAAATTATAAATAAATGTACAGTCCATAAAGGCAGACGCGCAATAATCTACAAGGCCAGGTTGTTGTGCAGCGTTTCTGACTTTCCAGGGTGGGCCAAGCAACGGGAGAAAAAATCCATTCAAATGTCTGCATGTAACTTGTAAAATATGAAGCCTGCACCGCAACTCACAGGGGATAGAAAAATATCAACTTTCTGAATTCAAGCAGAGCAGCAGCAGTCACGTGCATTACTCCAGAGAGAGATTACCTAGAGACCGGGAAATCATAGAAGCCATTCTACCACCTCTGCTGTCTCCAGACCAATCTCTGCTTTGCTGTATCCACCATCACTTCCGATTAGTCACCAGCCTAGGGAAGCGAGACATTCACCTATTTTTTAACGGGTCATTCGGCAAGACTGGAAGATTTACAGCCTGCTACTCTGTGCTCAGTTCCTTTAGAACAGTGACAAGGAATTCGTTAATGGCAATTCCTCTGTGGGGATACAGTCACGGAAAGATGGCGTAAATATCGTTCATGCAATCTAATTTTGTCCTCTAGTACGGAGGCTGACAGATCTGAGCTTGCGATGCGCCAATTATTGCATCTGCATTTTCCAGATATGTGGAAAGTACTCTTTCTGTCCTTTAGACAAATTCTTGCCCAGTTCAAAAAGTAACACAATTAACGCAGCAATACAGAAGAGTTAAATCGTCTATTTACCACATATTGGTTAGTGCATAAAAATACACATTATACACATGATACAACAAGAGTTAATAAAGGGAGGGAACGGGTTTATAAGAAGAATTTATGGAAACTGAGAAAAACAGCTACATAATTTCTGCTGCAAAGAAGTGGATGGGGGAGGGGAGAGGAGTTGCTGTGAACCTCAAAAGATAAAGATAAGGAAAGTGAATGGGCCAAAAACAAGAGGAGTTTCAGGAAAATGGTATACACCATCAGGTCTAGTGACTAAAAGGTGAAACTCAAGAGAACTGGCAGGAGAAGAGAACAATCTAGACCAAATAGCTGATTTGGAAAGTGAGATAAATGGGAGAATTTTTCTGGTTTGGCTATTTGACTGGAGAAGTGAAAATTCTTAGTCAATTCTCCTGAGTTTCACCTTTTAGGCTGGCGTCAGACAAGTGCACTAGGTGCGCCTGTACTTACATGGCTTCGGGCATCCGTTGCAGCATTGTGATGTTGCGCGCGCACGAATTGTGCGTGCAACAGCGGCCGTGATGTGGATGTCTAGAAAGCCTCTCCGTCAAAGCACTAGGACGCGGGTTGACAGGGCTGCAAAGCGCGATCCTCCATAGGAGGATCGAGTCTTGCAGCGCTGTGGAGAAACCGCCGCCGCAGGGAGGGGTCGGGTTTACACAAAGCGGGATTACCTTCCCCTAGGGCGTCCAGATGTACATTGAAGTCACCACCGCAGATTACAATGCCTTCGCTGTAGCGGGACAATTTGGTAAGGATGGAACGAAGTGCCTGGCATTGATTGCGGTTGGGGAGATATATATTAACCAGGGTGCAGCGAGAGAGGCCTAGGGTCCCCTTAACAAACAAAAACCTACCCCCCGGGTCAGTGATATGAGAGTCATAGAAAAAGGGGACATGACGGGCTAACAGTATGGCTACCCCTCGAAATTTTGAGGCCGTGAAGTTACTCACGTAACTAGTGGGATAATGCGGTGATGACAAGGTCGGTGCGGAGCAGGGGCTGACTGGCAACTTTAGGCCCAGGGGACAAGTACAAGCCATAGGCCCGTAGCGCAGCAACCCAGCCCCCATTTAAATAAAAAAAATTAAAAGCATGGTTAACAAATTACATAAAAAAATGTGTTACTAAATAATTCATATTTATTTTCATCACACATAAATGAACAAAAATCAATCAATACCACCTAACTATAAGCAATGTCCCACCTACCTCAAACCATTACTGCCTATATCAGAGCAATAAAAACGACGTTTCGACCACGACTAGTCTTTGTCATGCTTGACAAAGACCAGTCGTGGTCGAAACGTCGTCTTTATTCTGGTGTTGGAATAAATCTAATTGATTTAAGATCGTGGGTCTTGGAGTTTTATTTATTTATTTTGTGGAACTTGAGGCTGTACAGCAAGGGACCTCCACCCCGGTTGCCCACTACTGCTGATGGTGCCTGAACTCATTTTTTGTATATCAGAGCAATGTTCCCTTTTCTTCACATTACCCCTTAGTTCATAACAAAGCCCCCTTTTACCCATAACTACTAACCCCTGAATCAGAACAATACCCATTCACATTACACTGATGCCCTTTTAGATCCCAGCACTGCCTATTTCCCTAAAATCAACCCCACATTAATGTACCCCGTGGCCAATTTTATTAGTCATAAAAAAGCCACTTGGATACACACACACACATACTCCCCTTTCTCTTCATGCTCCTTTCCCCCTTCACCTCCACCCCCTCTTTTCACCTCTCTTCCCCCTCTTTTCACCTCTCTTCCCCCTCCTCTCCCTCTCTTTTCACCTCTCTTCCACCTCCACCTCCTCTCCCCCTCTTTTCACCTCCTCTCCCCCTCTTTTCACCTCCTCTCCCCCTCTTTTCACCTCTGATGAAAGGCTGCGCTGCTGCACTGTGTCAGCCTGTCACACAAGGGGTCTCACCTCTCCTCCTAGTCTAGTGGAATGGGATTTGAGCGGCCACTGAGAAGAGCTCTTCTCTTCCTTATTCCATCAGCAGCAGCATGCTGAACTCCACTTGCCGTGGCTCGTCCCTCTTCCGGAGCCCTGTGTCACGTGACAGCTCACAGAAGCTCAAATCCCCTAGTGGCTCCAGATGGGAATTCTTCTGCCCCCTCCTGGTCTGGCATGGGAAGGCGGCCTCCTTACATAGCGACGGCAATGAATGAGACTGGCTGGCTGCGGTGTGTAGCAGCCGGCCGGTGTCATAAAGGGAAAACAGCAGCAGCTAAAGACCGGCCCGGGGGACGTTTGCCACCCTGCCCCCCGGCCCAGTCCGCCCCTGGTGCGGAGTCCGCACGGAAATGTGTCTCTTGCAGAAAGATGATGTCCCCACCCTGGTTACGGGCATCAGCCAGGGCCATCCGACGTTTCATGGGGGTGTTCAGCCCCCTTGCATTAAGTGTGATCAACCGGACCGTCGCCATGGAGGGACTAGAGGAGAAACGAGCCATGGGTACCAGTCTGGAATAATAAACCTGAGTGCGTCTGGGGGGAGAGGGGAAAAAAGCATTGCAAAAAGGAAAAAATCAATCAATAACAAAGTAATAAACATATATACATAGAGGCAGTGAGAATTCCTCCTCGGGGGGTATCCAGACCCCGTGAGAAATTGCAAATCTGGAATAAACTGACCTCTCGACTGGTCCCCAGTCGCAAGACCGGTAACCGGAAGAGAACACACAGAAAACATTACAATGGTCACCGCTACTGGCGGGGGTGCGGTAAGCGGAGACAGACTCGGTGAAAGCAAAATGGCTCAGAGTTCGAACCGGGCAGGCGATCAAGTGCGAAAAAATCACAAAGAAAAAAGAAAAAATGAGGGTTATGAACTGAGGGAAGGTAAAATGTGCGAAAGTAGATACATTCTGTATACTCAGCCGCAGGAGGACGGAGTGGTGGGCAGCTGACTGAGCGGAGAATCAGAAGGTCTCTGGGGAGGTTTCCTGCGCTTCACCGGGGTCTGCCATCTGGAACGTTGGGGCCTGACCTGGCCGGTGTTTTGAGTCACGTTAGGGATAGCAAACCAGTCCGGGATAGACAGAGGCGCGACGCCCAAAACTGAGACTACAGGCAGCATATCCTCCAGGGAGGACACAAAAAAGGATTCCCCTTCAATCACGGTAGCAAGTGAAAAGGGATACCCCCAGCGGTATCTAATCTGCCGTTCCTGGAGAATTTGGGTTAGCGGGCGCAAAGCCCTCCGTGCTTGCAGTGTGGTCCAGGAAAGGTCTGGAAAGACCTGGAGTGGGTTTCCCATCTGGTCTTGGAGATCTGTTTTCCGGCTTGCCATCAGGATGCGTTCCTTGTCCACGTAATAGTGGAGCCTGCAAATAATGTCCCTTGGGGCCGAGGACGGGGCTCCCTTTGCCTTTAAGGCCCTATGGGCTCGATCAAATGAAAGCGGAGCTTCGAGCGGGCGTTGTAGGAGAGGGTTAAACAAAGTGCGCAGTAAGGCCGGGATATCCTCCGAGGGGCCTTGGGGTTCAGGGATTCGTAAATTATTTCGCCGGCCCCTATTGTCTACATCGTCCAGATCTCTGCGCATCAGGGTGAAGTATTTGGAGTGTGCACTGACCTGCTGCTCCAGAGCTAGCACTCTGTCTTCAGTCTGGTCTTTGGTATCTTCAAGGCCCTGAACTCTGGATCCAAGATGGAGGATATCCTGTGTAACGTGCTCCCAGCGCGATTCCCATGCCGCCTCCATCCGCTGCATCAGAGTTTCCAGATCGTCTCTGGTCGGCAGGGACCTCAAAATGTCCCTGACAGAGGTTTCCTCGTCCGCTGGAGGATGTGGGCTGTGGGGGGGAGAGGATGCCGGAGTGCCGTCTGACGCCGGCGCCATCTTGGAATGGCGCCGATCACCCTGCACCGCTGGGTGTTCGGAGAAAAAGGAGGAGATATCCTCCGATCGAGTGGGTTTAGGGGTGCCCTGAGGCTTACCTCCCCCCTGTCCCTTCTTTTTGTGGGCCATCTGAGCTCCCAAGGCTGGAAAATCACCCCTCAATGCCGATCGCCGCCGGAGGTCTGCGTTCAAGCAGCCGTCTCCATCGGCCGCCAAGCCACGCCCCCCCCAAATTTTCCTCTTACTCGTTTATGCAACCCACACATATTATATACCATTTTTCTTGTCATTAAATGGACTTTCTAAAGATACCATTATTTCCATCATATCGTATAATTTACTATAAAGAAATATGAAATATGGTGAAATAGAGAAAAAAAAAAACATTTTCGAATTTTAACCCCCCAAAGTCTACAACCGCCAAATAAGACCAGGGCTAAATAGTTTCAAAATTTTGTCCTTAGATTAGAAATATCCAATTTTTACATGTTTTTTCTTTTTAACTCCTTCATTGCTGAGCCATTTCACCTCTGTGCACTGAGCACATTTTGACCTTTTTATGCTCACCATGTTTAAAGGCCAATTGAAGTCCTGTTTTAGTATACCCCCAAATTTTAAAAAAACGTAATATTATTATTTTTAAAAGTTTTTTTTTTTTTTTACTCCAAACCTAGTTATGTTTGGTATCACTGGCTCTTTATAGATGAATAATAATAAAAAAATATAATATTATTATTATTAATTGGAAATGATTATGCCTTTCCAATGATATCAAACATGACCCTCTAGCTGCCACGGACTCCAATGGATCCCCCTATCTCCACTTGGCAGCTAGGGGGTTAACTGGCCCATTGACGTCATTGCACATATGGTGAGAATATCAGTGGGTGGGGAGTGACCCAAAGGCTTGGCTGACATCCAAGATGTCAGCCACTTCTGTGTTTGAATCCCGATTAGGCACCTAAGGGGTTAAAGAGAGGCACTGCTGAAAAGGGCAGACTCTGCTCTCTCCAGCGGTGCCTTTATTTTTTACCTACGTGGAGCCATTTGGAGGGAGAGGGCTCCAAAGGAGACCGCCCATTCTCCACGGCAGGCACCGGGGAGCACCTGCCGATGACGTCATCACGCAAGTCCCCATGAATAGGCGGGGCAGACTTCAAGCTTGCCAGACCTCCGTGGGAGCTTGGCCAGAGAGGCGAGTATAGGAGGGAGGGTGTTAGAGGACTATGACGTACATAGTACCTCCTTGGTCGTTAAGGGGATTTTTCCCCAGGACGTACCATGTATGTCTGCGGTCGGGAAGGGGTTATACACACCTGGAGTTCAGTGCCAGGCTCCCTTGGTGCTGGCCCAGATGTGATGTTGCTGGCTTCCTGTAAGCTGCAAAAGGTCACTTGACCATGTGGAAGCAGCTAACCCAATTGCTCTCAATGCAGTGCAATATCTAGATTGTAAGTTCCCACGGGAATAGGGTCCTCATGTATCTGCTGGCAGGAATACTGACCTGTCTCCTGTATGTATTGTAGAATTGTCCTGTCTTTACCCATTACACCTTGTACAGTGCTGTGGAATGTGTTGGAGCTTAATAAATAATAATAATAATTGAGAGCGATTGGTGGGAGCGGTGTCTTGAAGGTCCAGATAGCCAAGAAGCTGAGCTCAGAATTCATGTTCTTGGTGGGACAAAGCCCTTGCACTCTGAGGGTTGAGTCAGCATCTCCCTCCGAGAAGGGAAACAGATGAGGACCTCAGGGCATTGTGACCACTCACATTACATTAATCTAAGTACGAGATTAAACCCTTCGCTGCCAAGTGATTTCCCAAAAAAATCATTGTCAGGAAACAATGTTTTTTGTTATATAATTTTATAGTTAATTATATGGCAAGAAATATTTGGGAATATTCCCAGTGCATTTCTTACTGTAATAACCTGTTTTGTAGTTATATGTCGCCATCTAATGGCCAAATGGAGTTACAGCAGTTTGAGCTGCAGCTCATAGTTTCCTGCATCGGCTGTGGCTGCCACAGTTTTAGCATGTGGAGCATTATGCCCACAGGGCTAAAACTTTGGGGGCACCTTCTGCAGCCCTAAAGCAAAGCAAATTATTTTGAACTAAATTTTATGTGCTTTTGTCCTCCACAGCTGTAGATCAAGACATCTCGATATCGGTACCCAATGGCGCCTTTGATGTCCTGAGTTACCTTGATCTCGAAGAGAAGGGGTTAATTACATGTTCTCATGTAAGTAAGAAGTAAATCAAAGATCCCAGATACTATCCTCAGACAAGAGTTGAAGGTCACAAGGTAATAACAAGTAGGGAAGCGATTGGTTATGGAATTATTCTGTTTGTATCATGATAAGATGTAATAGTGTTTTGAGAAAGCAAACCAATTCAAGGGTGGAGAAGAGGGCCAAGGAGCAAAGATACAGGGCAAAATGCAATACATTAAGGTCATCCTGAACAATGGGACATGCTATTGAATTGCTGGCACATTTGTTGGTGAACAGTTCTTATCAACAAGCCACCGGGAAATTAAACTCCAAGCTTGAAATGCACCTTTTAGAATTAAATATGGTTATACTGAATAAGAAAAAGCTGAATTATGAAGAATTTTACAGTTAGGTTCAATAATTATGACTTAGAACCATTTCTAATAGAAAAAAGGACACAAAGCTTAAATCAGTTTCTGTTAGAGAACATGTTTTACGTTATCATATCACGATACAGAAACACACTATTATGCTCAAATACAACAATGAAAAGATATAAAATATAAATTATTTGATTGACTGATAAAAGATTTAACAGTTTAATAAGAACAAAAATATATATACACACATATACATACACACACACATACGGAAATACAACACATTTGTAACTTGATTACTTTGAAATCAGACAGATGATTTCTATAAAATATGTGCTCCTCTAGCCATTAGGCTTGTGCACCGATTTTTTTTTCGGTTCGATTCGGTTCGATTTGTTCGAATGTTTAAACTTTTCGATTCGGCTCGTTTCAACCGATTTCTGTTTCGATTCGGTTCGTTTTTCGTGTGCATTTTATTTTCGGAATATCGACCATTTTTCGTATTTTCGTGTCACTTTGCTCGTTTTTTGTATCGACTTTTCGGAAATTTCGGAAATTTTCGTTTTTTCGGAACTTCTGTTCTCCTCGTTTCAAAGTGTCTACGATAATTCTGGCGATTCTATCGTGTTTTTTTTTATTAAATAAAGATCAAATCATGAATAGAGCAAAAATAAATTTCTTTTTGACACATTTCAAGTCCATTCGAAAATTCCGAAAATTTTTCGTTTCGGCTCGGAAAACTTTTCGGATCTGCCATTTTCGGATCTAATAATTTTCGGAAAATCGTCCGCATCCGAAAACACGAATCGGGAAATTTCGTGAAAATTCCGAAATTCCGAAACCCGAAACGCACATCCCTACTAGCCATTAACTGATCATGTTATTCATGTTGAAGTGTCCCACTGCCGTCCTCCTCCACAGCTATCTCTGGGAGCTGTGACATCCGTCAAAAGTGGTGGACTGACTTCCGCCATGAAGACTGTCACTCATCTCCTGCTGAACAGCCCTATGTGTTCTAGAATCTTCACATGTTCATAGCCTAGAGCGGTGTTTCTCAACCCTGGTCCTCAAGTCCCATTAAAAGACCCGATTTTAAGGATTGCCTTGGGGAAATGCAGACTGAATCCTGCAAATCATATCACCTGTGCTGTGCTTCACATATCTGTAAACCTGACCTGTTAGGGGCACTTGAGGACCAGGATCGGAAAACACTGAGCTACCGTTGTCTTTTATGCAGAAAGAAATACAACACAGCGCTTAAGGATCTAAGTCCATAGGAAAGTGGGGTAGACACACAATATGTCCATAAACAGTAGTCCTTATCTTCAGGAGTAGATCGTCTTAAAAATGCAGATGAAGTATGCACTGCAGGAGAAAACACAAAGAGGGCCAAAATTGCGCAGTATAACAGCACCCAAGATGAGAGTGACTTGTATTAGTTTTTAACTCACATTCTAGGGAGCCTACAACCGGCTCTTGGGAATATAGTGGGCAAGGACTTTATATCAGGTGCCCATAGACCCTCCAGTCTACTTCTCCGGAATTCATCAAAAGAGGGACACTGCATAAAAAGCAACAGAGACCAAAGAAGCACCTCCTAGTGCGATAAATCACAGATAATTTTCGTGGTTGGCGAAACGCGTCCTGGTCTGGTAGATATGATCTGTCCATTTTAAGTGAATAAATGTTTTTATTTTAAACTCAATCGCTGTCTGCCTTTATAATCCTACAAAGAAGGTCCGGGGAACACCTATATGATTCCCTGTGCGCATTGTGACGGAGCCAATAGAGGCTCAACTGCTTGTGAGTTTTAATTTGGCTCTCTTTTCTAAACCACAAAATTATCTGTGATTTATCGCACTAGGAGGTGCTTCTTTGGTCTCTGTTGATTTTTCTGCAGTGTCCCTCTTTTGATGAATTCCGGAGAAGTAGACTGGAGGGTCTATGGGCACCTGATATAAAGTCCCTGCCCGCTATATTCCCAAGAGCCGGTTGTAGGCTCCCTAGAATGTGAGTTAAAAACTAATACAAGTCACTCTCATCTTGGGTGCTGTTACACTGCGCAATTTTAGCCCTCTTTGTGTTTTCTCCTGCAGTGCATACTTCATCTGCATTTTTAAGAAGATCTACTCCTGAAGATAAGGACTACTGTTTATGGACATATTGTGTGTCTACCCCACTTTCCTATGGACTTAGATCCTTAAGCGCTGTGTTGTATTTCTTTCTGCATAATTGTTACTCGGGTATTTAGAGAAACCCCCACACACAACATCCAGCGAGTGGGATAGACACTTTTTCTGGTGGGCGCTTCACCTCCTCTTCTCTCTACCGTTGTCTTTTAACTATAAGTAATTATACGCAATTCATTGCATTGGATAAAGTTGTAGCATCCAAGAAAACGGCTCTACTTATTTAGGCACGCAGTTAGATGTGGATCAAGTCATTAAGCACCAAGGATACTCTAGCACACTACTTTTCTTTACCAAGGTGAGTTGATAGTACAGGGTGTCCATAAAGTCTCTTTACAATTTCAAAAATTTATCATCACAAATCTGATGATTTGTGGGGGCACATGCAAACTTCAGTCCATAAGACTCCAACGCAGTACCTCCCCTCAAAATATGACCTATATGATTTGTATTGTTAGCAATGTTCTTATTCTACAAAAATAAGGCAGAAGCTGAATAGGAGCCAAAAAAATAAATAGAAAATACAAATGAAAATGCTGTTTCTTCTCCTTGCAATGGATCTACTGAAATATATATATATCAATACCTACATTTCCATTTGATTGGAAAAGTCATTTTATGTATTGTTATGCGTTCCTGTATTATTATTTTTATTATTATTATTCTCTATTAAGCGCCGAACAATGGGCACACTATAGGGTTACTTTGTGCATTTACTTTCTTATCGGGGACGGAAGGGTTAAAAAGCCCATGCAACTCTCCCTTTTCTTCTGTAACACCTAAATGAATCCGCAGAGAATTTGTCTCGTGGTAGAATTGTGTAATCCGTAACACTAGTCAGAAAAGCTTCTTCAGAAAAAATAAGATTTCCAGTAATCTGGTCGATAAACCGAGACCTGAAACTCTATTTGTAACGTGGTAGGGTTGAAGCCAGACTTGAAACGTGATTATTTTTTAAGCCTGGAACCCTGATATGCCTAACTGACTGTGACCTGAATAGAGAACTGTTCTTGTGCAAACTAGGAAACAATCCTGCAAAATAAACGGCTCGCTTTAAAATTTGCTACACAGTCTAAATTCTTGAGGATATATTCTGGATGGTCCAGATGTTAATGTCTGGCGCATACCAAGCTGAAGGCAATGACGGATATACGTTCACTCTGCTATAGAATATATTTAGATTGTTTGCTGTCTGTCTGGATTCTTCTAAAATAATAAGATCCAGTTTCACTCTACATGTAACGGACACCCAACTTGCTGTGTTAAATTCACAGGATATTCTGCTTTCCGCAAGAAAAATAGCATTTTATTAAACCTTCTAAATTTAATATCTTAAATGTGAAAAGGGATGGATAACTTTCTGTAAGCCAATACTAAAAAAAGCAAAAAACTAATTTTGTGGATTTATTTTACCATCTCCTGTGAGGTATGACCCACATATGACATGTTACATATTTGTGTTGATGCTAAAATATGTTTCGTATGGATCTATTAAAGAGATATTCTAGCCTCTACAATCCCCCACAGGGATACTCTTGGGTTAAAATGGGGAGGGGGGAAATAGAGGGTTAAATTTAATTTCTCATGACCCTCTCTGCACTTACCCTTCCATTTTAATCCTATAGATGGTTTAAAAAAAGACATTGTGCTACTTGGATCCAAGGTTAAAATGATGCCCACCCCTCCCACAGCAATAAAACTCATAGTAATATACGGTGTGTATGAGCATATCACAGAGGTCCACAGCAATAAAACTCACAGTAATGTGCAGTGTGTATGAGCGTATCACAAAACTCCACAACCAAAAGAGAAAACCAAATTAACCAGAAACTGGCTGAGATTAATATACTGTATAATACACAGTAGAATACAGTTGTGTTCAAAATTATTCAACCCCCAATGCTGTAAAGGGTTTTAGGGAATTTAGTGTACATTTGTAATTGTATTCAGAATGAAATCCTACAAGGACTTTTTAAAGAACCATATGCAACTAAAATGACATCCATTGGTTTTGTAATACAGTAGTAAATGTTTCTTTTGTGAATTCTTCATTGACACAATTATTCAACCCCTTAAAGACTACCACTCTGAAGAACAGAGGTTCATTCAAGTGTTTTCAATCAGGTATTGAAAACACCTGTGGATGTCACGGAGCAGCAATAAAGCATAATAAGCACCAATTAGGCAGCTTTAAAATGACTGTGATACTCAGCTCCTTCTAGACATTTACTGGTGTGGTTACAAACATGGTGAAGTCAAGAGAATGGTCCAGGAAGACAAGAGAAGAGGTGATTACTCTTCACAGGAAGGGCAATGGCTATAAGAAGATTGCAAAGATGTTAAACATACCAAGAGAGACCATAGGAAGCATCATTCGCAAATTCAAGGCAAAGGGCACTGTTGAAACGCTACCTGGTCGTGGCAGAAAGAAGATGCTGACTTCGACTGCTGTGCGCTACCTGAAGCGTAGAGTGGAGAAAAGTCCCCGTGTGACTGCTGAGGAACTGAGAAAAGATTTGTCAGATGTGGGTACTGAAGTTTCAGCTCAGACAATACGGCGCACACTGCGTAATGAAGGCCTCCATGCCAGAACTCCCAGGCGCACCCCCTTGCTGTCTCCAAAGAATAAGAAGAGTCGACTGCAGTATGCCAAAAGTCATGTGGACAAACCACAGAAGTTTTGGGATAGTGTTCTGTGGACTGATGAAACAAAATTAGAACTGTTTGGGCCCATGGATCAACGCTATGTTTGGAGGAGGAAGAACAAGGCCTATGAAGAAAAGAACACCTTGCCTACTGTGAAGCATGGCGGGGGTTCAATCATGCTTTGGGGCTGTTTTGCTTCTGCAGGTACAGGAAGCTTCAGCGTGTGCAAGGTACCATGAATTCTCTTCAGTACCAGGAGATATTGGATGACAATGTGATGCAGTCTGTCACAAACCTGAGGCTTGGGAGACGTTGGACCTTTCAACAGGACAATGATCCCAAGCATACCTCCAAGTCCACTAGAGCATGGTTGCAGATTAAACGCTGGAACATTTTGGAGTGGCCATCGGAGTCACCTGACTTAAATCCGATTGAGAACCTCTGGTGGGACTTAAAGAAAGCAGTTGCAGTGCGCAAGCCTAAGAATGTGACTGAACTGGAGGCTTTTGCCCATGACGAATGGGCGAAGATACCCGTAGATCACTGCAAGACACTTGTGTCAAGCTATGCTTCACGTTTAAAAGCTGTTATAACTGTAAAAGGATGTTGTACTAAGTACTAAGATTGAATGTCACTTGGGGGTTGAATAAAACTGATAATGATGTGAGCACAGAAAAGACATTTGTGGTTATTTCATTATAAATGTTATGTTATATTTGTCTGACCTACACGTGCCTCTTTGATTTAATTAAGCAAGATGACTGAATGATCAAAATCAATGTCAAACTGGCCAAAACACTCAATTTCAGTGGGGGTTGAATAATTTTGAACACAACTGTATATATTATATATCAGGCAGTAATATATAATACACAGTGGGGATATATATATATATCTCCCCGATTTGGAAAGTGAGATAAATGGGAGAATTTTTCTGGTTTGGCTATTTTGACCTAGAATTTTCACTTCTCCAGTCATTCTCCTGGTTTTCACCGCTCTCTGAATAACCTCGATAATGTTGTAGTAAGTGTCCCCCTGCCCTCCACCCCCACAGCTATCTCTGGGAGCTGTGACATCAGTGGTGGACTGTTCTCCACCATGAAGACTGTCACTCATCTCCTGCTGAATTAGACTTGTGCACCGTTTTTTTTTTCGGTTTGGTTCGTTTGGATTTTTAAAATTTTCGTCTCGGCTCGTTTTGGCCGATTTCTTTTTTGGTTTCTGTTTCGTTTCGGCTTGTTTTTCGTATCGATTTTTGTTTCGGAATATCGGTCATTTTCGTGTTTTCGGGTCTGCTCGTTTTTTGTATGGACTTTTTGTTCGTGATTTCGGAAATTTTCGTGTTTTTCGGAACGTCTGTTCTCCTTGTTTCAAAGTGTCTATTCGTTTTGACGTAAACTAAAACTAATGGTTTATAATATAATAATAGTACTTTATAAAAAATTAAATAAAAAAATATATAAGAAATAAAATTAAAAAAAATAAATCATAGTTTTTTGTTTTGCTAATGCAGCAATATTGTTCCCATTTCAATTATAATGTGAACAATGATGCTGCACTAATGATTTTTGTATGGGTTGCATTTGTTAAAAATTGTGTAATTTTCACCCAAAAAAAATGTATGTAACAAGTCCCCCATCTCTAATTTTTTTACAAGCGCAACTCATAGAAAATATATTTATAACCGTAAACGATTGCATGTTAAAATGTGAAAAAAAAACACTTTACAAATACCTTGTAAATTATTGAAAATTCTAATTTTATTGCATTTTAAGTTAGAATATACAAACAGGATACATATACATATAACACAGATGTATACATATAAATTATACCGCAGAGAGGTGCTTCCCCGCAGTGTGTGGATTCAGATGCTGCATTAATTATACCGCGCAGAGAGGCGCTTGTTCCCCGCAGTGTGCGGATTCATATGCTGCATTAATTATACCGCGCAGAGAGGCGCTTCCCCACAGTGTGCGGATTCATATGCTGCATTAATTATACTGCGCAGAGAGGCGCTTCCCCGCAGTGTGCGGATTCATATGCTGCATTAATTATACCGCGCAGAGAGGCGCTTCCCCGCAGTGTGCGGATTCATATGCTGCATTAATTATACCGCGCAGAGAGGCGCTTCCCCGCAGTGTGTGGATTCATATGCTGCATTAATTATACCGCGCAGAGAGGCGCTTCCCCGCAGTGTGCGGATTCATATGCTGCATTAATTATACCGCGCAGAGAGGTGCTTCCCCGCAGTGTGCGGATTCATATGCTGCATTAATTATACCATGCAGAGAGGCGCTTCCCCGCAGTGTGTGGATTCATATGCTGCATTAATTATACCACGCAGAGAGGCGCTTCCCCGCAGTGTGTGGATTCATATGCTGCATTAATTATACCGCGCAGAGAGGCGCTTGTTCCCTGCAGTGTGCGGATTCATATGCTGCATTAATTATACCATGCAGAGAGGCGCTTGTTCCCCGCAGTGTGCGGATTCATATGCTGCATTAATTATACCGCGCAGAGAGGCGCTTGTTCCCTGCAGTGTGCTGATTCATATGCTGCATTAATTATACCTTGCAGAGAGGCGCTTGTTCCCCGCAGTGTGCAGATTCATATGCTGCATTAATTATACCACGCAGAGAGGCGCTTGTTCCCCGCAGTGTGCGGATTCATATGCTGCATTAATTATACCATGCAGAGAGGCGCTTCCCCGCAGTGTGTGGATTCATATGCTGCATTAATTATACCACGCAGAGAGGCGCTTCCCCGCAGTGTGTGGATTCATATGCTGCATTAATTATACCACGCAGAGAGGCGCTTCCCCGGAGTGTGCGAATTCATATGCTGCATTAATTATACCGCACAGAGAGGCGCTTGTTCCCTGCAGTGTGCGGATTCATATGCTGCATTAATTATAGCGCGCAGAGAGGCGCTTGTTCCCCGCAGTGTGCGGATTCATATGCTGCATTAATTATAGCGCGCAGAGAGGCGCTTGTTCCCCGCAGTGTGCGGATTCATATGCTGCATTAATTATACCGCGCAGAGAGGCGCTTCCCTGCAGTGTGTGGATTCATATGATGCATTAATTATACCACGTAGAGAGGCGCTTGTTCCCCGCAGTGTGCGTATTCATATGCTGCATTAATTATACCACGCAGAGAGGCGCTTCCCCGCAGTGTGCGGATTCATATGCTGCATTAATTATACCGCGCAGAGAGCGCTTCCCCGCAGTGTGCGGATTCATATGCTGCATTAATATATACCGCGCAGAGAGGTGCTTCCCCGCAGTGTGTGGATTCATATGCTGCATTAATTATACCGCGCAGAGAGGCGCTTCCCCGCAGTGTGCGGATTCATATGCTGCATTAATTATACCGCGCAGAGAGGTGCTTCCCCGCAGTGTGCGGATTCATATGCTGCATTAATTATACCATGCAGAGAGGCGCTTCCCCGCAGTGTGTGGATTCATATGCTGCATTAATTATACCGCGCAGAGAGGCGCTTGTTCCCTGCAGTGTGCGGATTCATATGCTGCATTAATTATACCGCGCAGAGAGGCGCTTGTTCCTGCAGTGTGCTGATTCATATGCTGCATTAATTATACCTTGCAGAGAGGCGCTTGTTCCCCGCAGTGTGCAGATTCATATGCTGCATTAATTATACCCGCAGAGAGGCGCTTGTTCCCCGCAGTGTGCGGATTCATATGCTGCATTAATTATACCATGCAGAGAGGCGCTTCCCCGCAGTGTGTGGATTCATATGCTGCATTAATTATACCACGCAGAGAGGCGCTTCCCCGCAGTGTGTGGATTCATATGCTGCATTAATTATACCACGCAGAGAGGCGCTTCCCCGGAGTGTGCGAATTCATATGCTGCATTAATTATACCGCACAGAGAGGCGCTTGTTCCCTGCAGTGTGCGGATTCATATGCTGCATTAATTATAGCGCGCAGAGAGGCGCTTGTTCCCCGCAGTGTGCGGATTCATATGCTGCATTAATTATAGCGCGCAGAGAGGCGCTTGTTCCCCGCAGTGTGCGGATTCATATGCTGCATTAATTATACCGCGCAGAGAGGCGCTTCCCTGCAGTGTGTGGATTCATATGATGCATTAATTATACCACGTAGAGAGGCGCTTGTTCCCCGCAGTGTGCGTATTCATATGCTGCATTAATTATACCACGCAGAGAGGCGCTTCCCCGCAGTGTGCGGATTCATATGCTGCATTAATTATACCGCGCAGAGAGGCGCTTCCCCGCAGTGTGCGGATTCATATGCTGCATTAATTATACCGCGCAGAGAGGTGCTTCCCCGCAGTGTGTGGATTCATATGCTGCATTAATTATACCGCGCAGAGAGGCGCTTCCCCGCAGTGTGCGGATTCATATGCTGCATTAATTATACCATGCAGAGAGGCGCTTCCCCGCAGTGTGTGGATTCATATGCTGCATTAATTATACCGCGCAGAGGGGCGCTTGTTCCCTGCAGTGTGCGCATTCATATGCTGCATTAATTATACCATGCAGAGAGGCGCTTGTTCCCCGCAGTGTGCGGATTCATATGCTGCATTAATTATACCTTGCAGAGAGGCGCTTGTTCCCCGCAGTGTGCGGATTCATATGCTGCATTAATTATACCATGCAGAGAGGCGCTTGTTCCCCGCAGTGTGCGGATTCATATGCTGCATTAATTATAGCGCGCAGAGAGGCGCTTGTTCCCCGCAGTGTGCGGATTCATATGCTGCATTAATTATACCGCGCAGAGAGGCGCTTCCCTGCAGTGTGTGGATTCATATGATGCATTAATTATACCACGTAGAGAGGCGCTTGTTCCCCGCAGTGTGCGTATTCATATGCTGCATTAATTATACCACGCAGAGAGGCGCTTCCCCGCAGTGTGCGGATTCATATGCTGCATTCTTTTTATTTATTTTTTTCGTTTTAAATAATTTTATTTTTCGTTTCTGATAATTTTGTAATTTTGTTCAGCTTTTTTTTCCTTTTTAAAACCTTTTATTCTGGTTTTTATTTTTAAAGTCAGACCATTTGAGTCAGTTTTGCGTTTTTTAAAATCGTTTTGTTTATTTTTGTCTCTTTCATACCATTTTAATATGATTAAATAAAGTTGTGCAATGCATATTCCTAAAAAAAAAAAGGATCTTTCTGTAATAAAAAAAAAACGATAGAATGGGCAGAATTACCGTATCAACCGACAAATAATACGATGTCCAAAATTACCGAAATGGAACCGAAATCACGAATAGAGTGAAAATAAATTTCAATTTGACACATTTCAAGTCCATTCGAAAATTCCAAAATTTTTTCGTTTCGGCTCGGAAAACTTTTCGGATCTGCCGTTTTCGGATTCCGATTCGGAAATTCGGCCGAATCCGAAGACACGAATCGGGACATTTCGTGAAAATTCCGAAATTCCGAAACCCGAAACGCACATCCCTATGCTGAATATATATCAGGCAGTAATATATAATACACAGTGGGGGGTATATACATACATGGCAGGCAATAAGATATACTATACTGGGAGATATATATATATATATAATGCAGACAGTAATCCATAATACAGTGATATATACAGTATATAGATATATGAATGATACAGGCTGTAATCCATAAAACAGTGATAGATATATGAATGGCAGAACGGGATATATAATATACAGTGGGGGTATATATATACGAAATGCAGACAGTAATGTATATTACAGTGATATATATATTATATGATATAGATCACTTTTGGTCATTCACATATCTATATATATATATAACAGTATTATGCATTACTGTCTGCATTTGATAGATATATACCCCACTGTGTATTATATATCACATTCTGCCATTCAAATCATACACAGTGGGGGTATGTATATATATATACACCTATATCTCTATCAGACAGGAATATATAATACAGTAACAAATATATATCAAACAGTGATATATGATACAAAGTGGGGGTATGTATATATGACAGTAATAAGCAAGTGGTGATATAAAGCGACCACTTCTTTCTTCAGTTTATAATAGATTGGTTTACTGCGGATACTTTGAGTAAAAAATAATAGTTAAAAAGTACATATACTGTACATACGCACACACGTAATGTAACCAGTTATGGAAACTGATATCTCAATTCATAAATAATGTTATTAAAGCTGCTCAAGGTTGCACAGTAACAACTAAAGGTCAACAAAGATGCTACAATATTCCCAGTGCGTCTCGTTACAGGTTATGCCTCCTGAAAAATATAAAAAAGTCAATTTTGTAAACAGAAAACTATTGATGGAATGTCTATAAAGCCTGAAAGCTTTGTTATATTCGCTTGTACCCCGTTTAATTAAGCACTTAGCTCAGAAAATGCAAGGTCGGTTTTAGTCATCGAGATTCCAGACATGGGCTGCACCTTTATACATTTATATTGAGGTCAGTCATTTTGCTGTCAGTGCTATTGCTAATTCCCAGATTATTCCCCCCCCAATAGAGCCTATATGTGTAATAGAAGCATCAGGGCTCATAACGATACAGATCGAGTCCTTCAAGAATCATCTGTCAAGTAATATCTGCCAGACAGCGCTCATCACATGTCGAAACACTCTCCGACTAGACCGACTCACACAGCTGGAAAATATGAGCGGCTGTCAGTGTAATAATCACAGAAATAATCAAGATAATCATGGACTGCTGGATGGACAGGTTGGATTTTGATCCAGAGACAGAAAAAGCTAAGAAAACATATAGGGGTATTAGAGATGGCTAACAACATTAAGAGATCATTCATTATGTGATCATTTGTATAAAATTCAGCCATTCCGCAGGTGATCGTTGACATATGTTCAATCTGCTCAGCAAATTAATAACATTTATTTAAAGAATATCTGTTATAATCTGAAAGACATTGATGACTCTATATACTTATTAATGTATATATGCAAAGACCACATGAAAGGGCAGCACTTAAAGAATTATACACAATGCTACAATGTGTCTGTACTACATCATTTACTTTTTAGAGTATTTTGGAGATTTGGAGACCAGCTGCCTCAATAAACGGTCAGAAAAGCTCAATATTAAAATAAGACTCAGTAGAAAACACAAAGTACATAGCGATATGGTCCAGGTGGATTTTGATTTCTTCCACATCACGTTTTAGGCCGGGGTCAGACAAGCGTTGTTGAAGAGCGGAAGGAACGTCCGTGAGAGTCGACGTTCTTTCCACTTGACGCCCATCTGGCCGCCTCGCTGAGCGCAGTTAGTGTGCTCAGTGCTGCAAGGCTCGATCCACCTATGGAGGATCATTCTTTGCAGCTCCGTCAACGTGCGTCCTAGCGCTTTGACGGTGAGGGCTGCTGCACGAACGCAGCACGGCTGCTGTTGCGGGCACAATTCATCCGCGCGCAACAGGATGTGGCCAGCCCCGTAGCTGCGTCACAATGCTGCGACGGAGGCTGGAAGGCAAGTCAGTACGGGCACACATAGTGCGCTCGTCTGACCCCAGCCTTAAGGCCTTGCTTACCCCACCTGATAACACCATCTAGGATCGCGAGTCCGCCCTTCCCCGCCCCACCTTTTTTTCCCTTGCTGTCCGATAGAGATATATATATATATATATATATATATATATTAGTTTACTTCACGTGAACACAGGCAGATGTGAAATTTTCTTAGGTCTGCGTACACGCAATCATCTCTGCCCATCTTGCATAAAGTACTGTTTATTGAGTCTATGTTACAGTCTGCATCGCATTTAGATTCTCGATAACCGATATTTTGCACATTGTGATTTTACAAGATCCTGCGTGATCTTACGGTCTTTCTGTGCTTACGGACATGCGAGTCCAAAGACTGTGGGCTGTATTACAATCTTCACGCAAATGTTTGCGCCGGCGCAAAAAAACATTAACGCGAGGGGTAAAACCATTTGCGCCTAATCCTGTATTACATAGTCAGTGCAACAACCGCGCGCAATTGTCTACCGCGGGTGAACCCTGCGCATGCTTACTGTACTGCGTGCATTCTATACTTAACATTGTGAGCACAAATGCGAATGTGCGCTGGTACGAGGATGGTATTACAATATATGAGCGGTAATTACCGCATGGCATTTGCGCGCATAATTTTAACAACTGCAAAAAGCTGGTGTTAATGGCAAATCTGACCGACCTGACCGAACCAAAATACACCAGCCCAGTAAAAAGTACAGTTGCCCTTTCACACATACCCAAACAATAAAATGGAGAAGTCGTGTGTGCATGTATTATCGCTGCAGCATATATGCTCAGATTGACTTTGACAGGCGCAATTTCTTAACGTGAGATAATTGTGGTTCTTAATTCCGATTGGCTGAATCGCGAGAAAAAAACAGTGCGCACACTGGTCTTTGCGTGAGACGGTACTGCGCGAGCATTTGGCCACTTCCTGTTTGCGCTTGGCGCAAAAAAATCATGCTTTGTGCGAGGGTTTTTGCGAGAAGATTGTAATATAGCCCTGTATGTTTTTTTACTTCAAACATGAATAAACATATATTTTACAAAAAAGAAAACTAAGGAGATACAAAGGCACTATAAGGTTTCCACAAACTATAGGGGTAAGGCTAAGGTCAGACTAACGCAGTATTAACGTGCGTTTATCCGCATTAAATCACGGCCGTGCTAGCAGCAAATGACATCCAATGCCGGGCAGCATACGAAGAACGGCCGCACGAAAGTCCGGCTGCGCAACGCAGGCGGCAAACGAACGCATTTTTTCGAGAACGTCAAACCGCTAGTACTGACGTACAGAGTGTGCTGCGTCCGCTAGCGGCGTGTGTGTGTGATTAGGAGACGTCAGACGCTGCTAATGTCCGGCCAACATCACGTCCAGACGCAAAAAGTGTTTTATTGATGATCCGTACAAAATCACGGACGAAAAGGCGCATCGTATGACCGCTATCGCGTAGTCCGTGAAAATATACATCCATTCGTTCGAACGCACTTTTTCACGAACAACGCGAAAAATGCGTTAGTCTGACCCTAGCCTTATCCACTAACTGCCGGTGTTCTCCGTTGTTACAAACAATGGCAAAAACCACCATTGTCACAACTACTGTGATTGCTGGCTATCCAGAGGGAGAAGCAAAACTTAACAACGAGCAAAGATGATGCAAACAACAACGAAGAATGTTATTCTTCTGTTAAAGGAGTAAACGGTGGCAGTTTTCCATTCAGCTCTCTACTTTTGTTTGGAACACCAGTGAATATACTTCGGCGCTTTTAAAGTGACAATCTCCATTGAACTCCAATGGAAAGGGGGAAAAACAGAAAAAGGTGATGCTGGACACTGATACATGATAAGAATGGATTAGAACCTTTATTAATTACCAATTGGCAATTAATAAAGGTTCTAATCAATTATTATCATTTATCACTGTCCAGCATCACCTGTTTTTGTTTTTCTGAGTTCATAAGGGTTATCCCCTATAACTGGACATCGATTTATCCCAGTTTTTTGTTATTTGATAACTCCAATAGAAACAACGGTGTCAGAAACAGCGGAAGAAACTTCACCAAAAAACCCCACTGACAGCTACTATAGACCAGAGAAAGGTCCAAAAACTATAGTGGCAGCCCCCTGACGGGTGAATTCATCGGGTCTTCCAGAGTTCGCTGAAATAAAACCACTGTTTCAATTTTAAAAAGAAGGATGGTTTGTGAATATCCCCCTAATGCAGGGCTGTCAAGCTCATGCGCCCCCCCCCAGATGTTTATGCCTACATTTCCCAGAATTCCTTCAAAGCAATAGCTGGTCAAGGAATTGTGGGAATTTTAGTTCAGATACATCTGGGGGCCAGAGTTTGACAGCCCTGCATAAAATGTGTCTCCCACAAGTTTTCAAGTACGATTATGTGAACATACGAAGAGCCCTTTCCCTTTTGTGATGCAAAAAGTAAAAGGAACTTGAGATTTAGGTGTGAAAATTTCAAACATCGGAAACACTACTTTTTACTTTTACATTTGTTCACTGAGCAATTAGAGCCACTAAACCATGATATATTTGGTTCTATATAGAAATGTAATGACAGGTAATTTTGCCATCTGTGTTTGCCAACAGGCATATCCATTTAGCTATATAGCCCCATGTATGCAATGCTTAAAAGTAACATTTAATATCAATATTATAGATTTCTTTAACTCTTTCGCCGCTGAGGCATTTCCCGCCTGTGTGCTGAGGTCATTTTTACCGGTTTCGCTCATCATGTTTAACTGCGTTTTGAAGCCTTATTTTAATATATGACCCAGACATATTATATATCGTTCTTTCCGGCAGACTCGGCAGATTCATAATATGTCATTATTATATGTATACGTCATGTCCTGTCTGTATATTATAACAAAAGATGCAATAAAATTAGAATTTTCAATAATTTACAACGTGTAAACTGTTTTTCACATTTTAACATGCGAGCATTTGTGGTTATATTTTCTATGGGGTGCGCTTGTTAAGAAAATTAGAAATGGGGACTCGTTACTTTTTTTGGGGGGAAATTTCTCTATTTTTAACAAACGCAACGCATACAAAAATCTTTAGTGCAGCATCATTGTTCACATTATAGTTGAAATGGGAACAATATTGCTGCATTAACAAAACAAAAAAAACTTGTTCATTTTTTTATTATTTTTTTATTTTTATTTTAATTTTTTTTTTGTTTAATGTTTACATGGTCATGTTTGGTATCGTTGGAAAGGCCATGCTCTGGCCAATCCAGCAATACCAAACTTTTAACCCCTAGCTGCCACGGATCGGAAGATAGGGGGTTCATTGGAACCCCCTATCTCGACCATTGGTGGCAGTTAGGGGTTAACTCCCAGACTGGCGTCATCGTGCTATGCATGGAGACTGTAAACAGGATAATGCGCTCTTGCATATTTTCCCTTACTGTCTCAATGATAACGTCGTATTCCTGGGATGGTGTTATCTCAACACCTCACTCCGGGCACAGCATTAACCTCCCTGATACTTGCAGTAGTGCTTCCATGCCACCGAGAGTATCAGCTCCTGGAGTCCATAGGACTCCATGGAGGCTTGTGCTTCTGGGCTGGCAGCTTTGCGTGACCTGGGCCGTGGAAGGAGACTAGGAACTATTTGTTTCCAGTCTCACTCTGCTCCAGGCTAGATGAAGCGTCAGATCAGGCTGCCCTTTTCGCCGCGGGATGAGAGGTGAGTATGGGATTAGAGCATGTTAAATTACTTTGCATTTTCAGAATCATTTAACACCGACTTGTAGGAGGTGTTAAAATTTTGGTTTTCTCGTCCCAACGGTAATTGTCACCAGCACTTTGTAATATCTTACTTGTCAAGACAGTAAAAATAGATTGCGCTCCCCATGGTACGTATAAGAGATACTTAAGTGCAGTAAGACTAGTGTCAGAGGAACACATTCTGAGCACACTATGCACCCCTGCATAACGGACGTACTTTCTGACTGATGATACTGTAGACACCACACGGTCTGTTTTTTTTGACTGATGTAGATGGGAAATAAAACTAAATATCTAAAATGAAAAAAATTGATACATGATATGAAAAAACATTTTGTCCGTCAAAAATGCTGGATGTCAAAAGTGCAGTCTGTCTGGCTACGTTCCATCACTCCAACAAAAGCTATGCGGACGTGGCGCACTCTGTGCGTCCGTCCTAGCGGTTTGACGTTCTTGCCTAAATTGCGTCTGGTGCCACATGCGTCCGCACTTCTGTGCCAACGTACTTCGTGTGTGGGTCTCTATTGATCATAATTTTATGCTACTACGGACGTTAAAATGTGCGGCAACACGGACGTGATCAGTGAGTTCGTCTGACACGGGCCTAAGTTAGCGCAAGCTGCGAGGAGGAAAACCTTTTCACCCCAGTTTAGAATAAGGATCGGAATATCGATGCCAGACATCAAACTAACTTATCCTAGTGCTAATGATTACATATCGAGATGCTACATTAGCACCAACTATGGAATAGAGCCCTACATTTTGGATCCGCTTTAAACTGGCCAATAGTATGGAATTCAGTGCATTGACTGAATTTGGGCAGATTTAGGGCCATATTACATACTTGGTGCTAACTTAACCAGAGCTGTTGTTAACTTTAAACCTCCACAGGCTATAATGGCTCTGGGAAGTTTACAACAGCTCTGGTTAAGTTAGCACCAACTATGTAATATGGCCCTTACTCTTTTGTTTTGCTAACCACCTCTATTAATCTCCGTAAACGATTGTGGAAAAAGTTGTTTTTTTGATAAATATACTGTTTTGGTAATCACTTGTTCTAAAGAATGAAATTCTATTTTAATGAAAGAATTGAAGGTTTTACTGTAGAAATGTATTCATTATTATCATTATACCTAGTTTGTACTTATTATTTTTCCCATAAGAGGCCAATGGTATACTATGCAGATAAAAAGAAAAATCTCAAATATCTCACATTTAAGAATGTATAACTGGTACGTAAGTTCATACCCAGCTAAGTGACACAATTCACAGCATGTAAGGTGAGAATCATCACCTAGCAGATGGTATGGCCGGGATACCATGAGACACGTATTATTTTCCTTTAACACAACATAAAGTCGTTACGGATTTATCAGAGTGCTATATTTGTGGGATCTCTCTATTGTAATACCAAACCCGTCGAGTTATAAACACATTGTTTGTCCATTGGGGTTTTAGTCCAACAATACAATAAGAACTTGTTGTCCACTTAAGGAAACTGGTTTCAGAGATGTTTCTTGTTCATTGTTCTATTATTATGTTACAGTGAAGCAACGTCTCCGAAAAATGTCACCAGGATATTACCATGAAATATTTTCAACAAACCCTGTATATGGTACTCCATGTAATCATAGATATGTATCATTCTAATCATTTTGGGACTCTATCATTACAAGGGCATCTTACTTGGCCCCTTTGGGGCTATTTAGAGGTTAGTGAATAACCCCTATAGTATCGTAAAGTTGTTTTTATAAATACTTTTTGTCACTTAATGGTTTGTAAATTTGTCAGATAGGTGTTCCTATAAATATGAGAGATTATTAGTGTTGTCAGCTTTCCCACAGTTTTATGCACACATAAATTGTAATTGTGCTGATGGGCAGTGTATGAAGTGCTGCCCTGCAATGCACAGAGTCTATAACTAAAAGTAGGGATTCCGGGGGCATGGCTTGGACGCGATCCGGAATGGCCGCTTGATCCTGGAGCTCTTCACCCGGGCACCTTAATAGCACTAAATATCGGCAGCCCGGAATCCTTATGGGGCCCAAAAAGAAGCTCTTGACCTTGATGAGCCTCCCAAGCATCCCTGCGCTAACTTCTATTTCGCCTATGCGGCACTACTTAAGCGGAGTGGCTACCCCAGCACGAACAGTCCGCGATTCCAAGATGGCGGCGGACATGGATGATCCGATCGGCCCGGGAAGCCCTGCAACATCGGCTGGCAGCACAGAGGACACTGAGGTGAGGGAGGCTCTGAAATTGCTGCCAACTAAATCTGACTTGGAAACTCTTTTTAATCGCCTGGAGGCAAAATTTGATGCACGCTTTGAAGAGCTGGGCGCTGATGTCAGACACCTGGGTAACAGAGTACAGAGTGCAGGACTTGGAGGAGGATAGAGAGGCAGCCATAACGCAGGCCCAACATTTAGAAACTCGCTTAGATAACCAGGCAACCCAGATTTTATCTTTATTCCGCTGGGTAGATGATCTAGACAACCGGGGGAGACGTAACAATATACGTGTAAGGGGTCTCCCTGAACCCGTTAAGGGGGAAGCTGAAAATCTGGAGACCGTGTTGCAAACGCTGTTCAACGGACTGCTACAACGACCCCCTGACACTACATTTCAGCTGGACCGAGCACATAGGGCTCTGCGGGCCAGAGGTGCACCTTCTGCTTCTCCCAGGGATGTTATATGTCGAGTACACCACTTTCCCTTAAAAGAAGAGGTACTAAAAGCAGCACGGAATCTGCCTACAATCATTTTCGATGATCACACCGTGGAATTGTTCCAGGATATCTCTAGATCTACCCTCCTGGCTAGGAGAGAGCTGAAGCCGGTGACTGACCAACTGAGAGCACGCTCCATACGTTACCGTTGGGGATACCCGTTTGCCCTTCATGTCAGAACGGACAAAAGTAGGGATTCCATCCATTAATCAGAGTCGGATCTTAGATGTACTGCCTTCATTAGGTTATTGACTTTCCTCATTCGATGCTTACTGTTTTAAAATCTTTCAGCAGTTCTCTAGAAGCAAAACAGCGGTATTTCAGTTTTTTTGAGATTTTATCACTGGTATAAATAAATAGCTTTTTTTTAATTTAGTCAGATTGCCCATTTTAGAGCATTGCGATAGGAGGCACTTCCTTGGCATTTCAGTACTGGTCATCCTTTCTGGGTAATAGTCTGATTTGCATATTCTTCTCTGTTATAGCACCATCGTTCTACAACCCTGTGAGATCACTGTAGGGCAGGCCACTAGTGCTGTTGCTCATTCTCAGGACCCTCACAAGCTTTGGCCCCTATTCCAATGTAGGTGTTAAATAACAAACGCTAAAGGAACACCTGAGCATCAGTGGTTTTCCATTAATGTCTGTGATTTAACACCCGTATAATGAGGGAGCCACTTTCTCAGCCGCTCCAGTCATAAACCCTGTGAGCCGAGGTGTTAAATGATAACACCAGCGGCACTAAGCACTGCTGGTGTTATGAGCTCCAGGAGTCCATAGGACTCCATGGAGACAGACGCGAGCTCTTACTGAGCTTGCGCGAGCGAGATTCGGCTGGAAATTCAGGGCTGGACTGGGTCTTAAAATAAAAAAAATAGTAAAAAAAATATCGGCACTGGACTTCATCGAGACCGGCCCACGTCAGTTATGCAAACACGCAAGGCTGGATTAAGACCTCTATGGGCCTGGAGCTAAATATTTTGATAGTATTGTTCGGCATTTAGTGAAATGATTCCATTTCGCAGATAATCTGGTGAATTCACTATTTAGTGAATGTTCACCGTGTCTTGCCAAAAATGGAGTCGCTGAACCAGTTATCTAATGTTGACGAAAACCACTGAATTGCACCAATAACCAGTGAATCACGCTGAATTGACATCAGCAAATTCCTCTGAACAGAGCATAAAAAAAGTTGCCCATTTTCCTAATAGGAGCTTAAATCAATAAAAATGTGTCTAAACAATAAGAAAAGGTCCTTTAAAATATATTAAAAAGATCTGTTACAAAATTTTAAATTCTTTTAAAAATAAAAAAACTTAATGTCTAAAAAAATGAAGAATACACAAAAAGGTCTTTTAAAAAATAAAAAAAGAGGGTATATGCAAAATCTGAAAAAGAGGTAAACGGTCTTCAAAAAAGTAAATAATTAAAAAGTGCTTCAGGTAGCTGCCCATCCTGGGAGAGGCTCAGGTGGCCACCCGGCCTAGGAGAGGCTCAGGCCCAAGGGGAGCTCCAGCCGGCCAGCCCGCCCAGGCCAACCCCCGAATTATCAGGCTTAAGAATGAACTCATATCCAAGATGAATTCACTAACACAAAACTACATTCAATAAAATCATTTTGTTCACACCGTTTAGTCATAACACATTTGTGTTCTCATAAAGTCAGATATTCCATATATCGATGGGGCAGGCCACCATTGGGGATGACAGTCCATGATTTGCTCAGGGGCCCAGTGACTCCAAGGGGCCCTTCCAAACTATGTGCAACTTGTCAAAGTGCCACAAATGTAAATGTCCCTCCATGCCACCCAGGACAGGCCCACCAAGATAACAACAAATCTCCCGGTGGGCCGCAGTATCTGGGTTCGGGCAGAGCACTCCGACTCTTATTAGTATGGTCTGCGCAAGGTAGCGGTGCAGACCAAATGCTCTGCCACCTGGGGACAAATTTTATCCCCTTGCTGAACGATAAAGCCCCATTATACAAAATAAGCACAAGGGGAAGCAAAATGTTTTATTTTTAATTAGTTTACCGTAATAGACAGATGAGGGGAGGGGGTCCTGGCCAGTAGTTCATTAAGGGGCCCTATGATTTCCTTGCTCTGGAACCTGGCTCCTAAGTGCTGCAGCACAACACTGCACATGTTGGGAGACTCTGGGCAGTCCCAGCATGTAACATGCTGTACGGAGTCACGCTGACTCCAGGCAGCATGTTCGTGGAAAAAGGTAGCAGAGCGCTCCTCGTGTGTGTACATGCTGGAAGCTGCAGCAGATTGTGGCTCTCCTGCCATGATTCTCTTCCTCTAAAACAGTGGTTCCCAAACGCGGTCCTCAAATACCCCAAACAGGCCAGGTTTTAAGTATTACCTTGGGAAAATGCAGGCTGTATGCTGCAATCACTGAGCAGCAAATCATATCACCTGTGCTGTGCTAAAGCTATCTGGCAAACCTGGCCTGTTGGTGGTACTTGAGGAGCAGGGTTGGGAACCACTGCTCTAAAAGATTTGAGTCTCTGGGATTCTGAGGTCTGGAACAATCTGAAATCCAGAATGCTTGGGGACCGAGCATTAGAGATAAAGTGCTCAACCTGCATACACGTTTCTGGAAGTGAAGGTGTTAACCCTGCTCCGGCCAAGATGGCACCAAAATAAAAGCCACCCATCAATATACTCGGTGCTAGTATTGTTTCAAAATAACGAAGTTATAGTATACATTCTAACAGCGTTTTAACTGCATTCGCTAAACATATGGTGAATGACTAAACAGCTTGCACAGAGCATTGGATTGAATGGGCTCTATCACTTTACATTACGACAAAGTACTATCTGGAAGCGAAGATGTGATCTCTCAGCGGGATAGAGCGGACCTGGCTGAAGAGATGTGGTTTCATTATGATAATAGGAACCTGACTGCATGTGCAGTGACAGCTCGAGGAATTAGCATCCAGTAATGCACACTCCATAGCAGGCAAATTGCCCCAGGAGATGTAGAAGAAAGTGTCACCAAGGAGACATAAAAGAACCTAAAAAAAAAAAAAGGGGGAAAAAACAACACGTTCCTTTTTAATTGGGCTGATAGAACAGTTCTGTGCCGAATGTTGCTATTTGTGCGGAAATGAATGATATTATAACCTGAGGAAATGTACCGGCTTATCGTCCATGTGTAAAAGCTGAATTGGAGCACAACAGCAGATATGGTAAATACACAACTAACTCGGGATCACAGACAATATGCAAGAGACTAATTCCTACTTTCTCCAGTCCCCACTCACTGGTGGCATTTCAGAAATTGGGATAAAAGTCTAGTGCAGCACTTTACATTTACAACTCATCAAGGCTACAATAAATATGACAATGCAGTCTGAATGAGTGCTTCGTTGTATATGTATAGGTTGCTGGTGTACTTCAGAGCCGTTATTATTTATTAACCCCATAGTGACCAGGCGGTTTTCTGTCCCAAAGTAGACACTGCTGTTTTTACATTTCTGCGCTGTTTGTGTTATCTCTAATTTTCCTCTTGCTCGTGTAGCGCTGTGTTTAAAAAGACTGTTCTGCTGCATTTACTTGCAATGGCCACCAGAGGGAGACAGAGACCATGCTAAGATTATGCTGGACAAACACAGAAAACATTGGGACTACATTTCCCGGCATGCTTTGGGGGCAGACACAGGAATTGGGTGGGACACAGACGCTTACATCCTGAGCCTTGTGGAGAGAGCTGGCAGAGCGTGCCAGGGAGTGGGAGAAGCAAGACCCAGTGCTGCAGAACGTGACAGTGACCAGGCCGGAGCGCAGCTGGTGCCTGACAGAGTTAAAGACCGGGTTATTCAGCCTTATCAGAGGAAGACCCAGTGATTCACCAGACTACCCACGCTGATATTGAGGAAGCTGGAAGACCCCGAGTTAGGAGTACCGCAGATCGATCGGACAGGGAGAGCAGGCGGTGAACTGGATATCTTGCGGCAGCTAAAGAAAGCTAGACAGCGGATCCAGTAACCAGGAGAACCCCAGTCAACATCGAGCGGAGAGACGTCCTGGGTCGAGCAGAGCATCAAGTATCTGGCGGATGGGTGAGAGGCCTTCCAGGCCGTTGTGAAAATAAAGCACGCTGCTGTTTGTTTCCAAAACCCACAGGGCCCCAACTTGACTAGTCGAAGATACCTCATAAGCAATTCACTGGCCAGTTGAATATTGTACCCGGGTACCATCACACACACACACCTTCATTCTTTGGGACATAACCTGTACGGGACTCACTCCCCAACCACAAAGGGGGTTAAAGATATATTTTTCTCTTTTCCGCTGAGCGTTCCTCGAATTACGAAGCATCGTATTTCTTTTCCGCTGCGCGTTTCCCGCATTACGAAGTACTGTAAATATATATACGAACACCGTGTTATTCATTATATGCCATTTGTTCTAGTAAACTATATAATTTATAAAATCCACAACGGTGCTGGAGTATATTTATTCCCTAGTGCGGGGAGACTGACCCGAGGTTCAATTTCAACGGCTCCTCCGGGAGTGAGCGCTACACTCGTTTATGGAACCCACACATATTATATACAGTTTTTCCCGCCATTAAATGGACTTTATAAAGATACCATTATTTTCATCATATTGTATAATTTACTATAATTTTTTTTATGAAATATGATGAAACAAAATGGAAAAAAAACACACTTTTTCAAAATGTAATCCTCAAATCTACAACCGCCAAAAAAGACCCCGGCTAAATAGTTTTGAAATTTTGTCCTGAACTTAGAAATATCCACTTTTTACATGGTTTTGCTTTTTAAACCCTTCACGGCTGAGCCACTTCACCTCTGTGCGCTGAGCTCATTTTGACCATTTTATGCTCATGTTTAAATGTGATTTGAATTCCTATTTTTCTTATAACCACAGAATTTTTTTTTTTTTTTACAGAAAAAACCCACACGTTTTTATTTTTATCTTTTTATTTTTACATCAAACCTTGTCATGTTTGATATCATTGACCAGGCCTTTCCAATGATACCAAACCTGACCAGCTAGCTGCCACGAATCGGGAGATATGGGAGACTGAAGGACCCCCATACCTCCACTTGGCAGCTAGGGGTTAACTGGCCAACTGACATCATCGCACATATAGCAACGATGTCAGTGGGTGGGAGGTTACCCTGGAGGCTTGGCTGACATCTAAGATGTCAGCCACCTCCGGGAGCGGATTGTGATCCGGTGCCGAATCACGATCCGGCACCTAAGGAGTTAAAGAGAGGCACTGTTGGAAAAATTAGACTCTGCCCTCTCCAGCAGTGCCTCTCTTTTCTTTCTACATGCAGCATTTGGGGAGGAAGTGGGGCCCAAAGACCTCAACCCCCTCCATTTTCAGATTCCCCCGAGTCGGGAGGCACCTGAAAATGACTTTATTGCACACGGTGATGACGTCATCACGACAGCTGAGGCCCATAAAATCATTGGGCTAGCTTCAAGGAAGCCAGGACGATGTGGGACCATGACATACATAGTACGTCCTTAAGAACCAAGGACGTACTATGTACGTCAGTGGTCCTTAAAGGGTTAAATACCAGCTTGAGACAAGAATAAAGAGCAACCTTGGAATCACAAGTCAGGATTTCCTAAACAAAGTATAGTTTACAGTATAAGGGAACTGCAACGATCAAGCCACACGGCAAGGTTGTGACTTGTCTGGAATAGGATGGGATCCATTAACAAGTGGGACCGTTATACTTAACAGTTTAGCCATTAACCTATTCAGTCATAATTGGGCCCATGATGTCTGATAACCAAAGCCATATGATTTATGCACTGAGCTATAAATGAGGCCTTCAAAGACTTGCAGCATTAGAAATAAACATCCTGGACTTCGACCAAATTCTGCCTTCAGATTGTACTCAGTAATTATATTGTTTCTTTTTTAATTCTTGAAATAGAAGATTAATTCCATAAAAAGTCACAGAGAGTGACACTCATATAGACATTTACATAATTGCATAGTGCAGAGGAGTAAATCCAACTTTATCCTGACTGTAAGATAATGAAAAATGATCTCACTTGTCTAAGTAAATAGTTGAGGCCATTTAATGCAGCATCAGAGGTGTCATCGTCATGTGGGATAAACATGCAAGAGTCAAAATGCAGAGCATAAAAGGTACAAAGTTTGGAATCCCCAGGAGTGTCACTGTAGCAGTTCAGGCTGTTTATTATACAGGACACAGGAGACCCTGCAAGACATTTGATATGTGGGTAAACAAACAGTGCAGGTGAGAGCACAGTAGATATGTGCACAGTGGGTTTTTTTCCGTTATGTTTCTTTTTGGATTTTTTGGTCCTTTTTTGCCCCATTTTTGGGTAATTTCTGGTCATTTTAAACAGTTTTTTTTTAGTTTTGGGTTGCTCGTTATTTTATCGTGATTCGCAATTTCGGACCGATTCGTATCGTTTTTCGGAGCACTTAATTTTCCATTTTTATTGGGTATTTCGCGTTTTTGGATCACTTTGTTTTCCGTTTATATGTGTTATTCCGTATTTTGGGTTGATTTTTATTTTGTTTCTAGTAAATATTTTTTAAACCTTTTATTTTTTTCACTTGCAGCAAAAAGCCTTTTTGTTTATTTTTTAGGATTTTTTTGCCATTTTTTTGGGTGAATTTTTATTATTCCCAATTTATTTTAAAACAAGGGTTTTTTCCATTTTCCAATTAATTGAATATAGATACGATGTTTCAGCACCATGTTGAGCTCCAGAGCTCTCTCCAAGGTCCTGAAGCATTTTCAATGAAAGGATACGTTTCAGATCAGCAGTTCAGCACTATGGACAGCTATGGAGTTAACCATGGTACTGAAACATCTTCTCTTTTCAATTCATTGCAGAACGGAAAAAGCCTTGTTTTAAAATAAATTAGGAACAATTAACTTTCACCCAAAAAAATCCCGAAAAAAGGCCAAAAAAATTCCAGAAAAATAAACAAAAGGGCGAGTGAAAAAAATAAATGGTTTAAATAATAAAAACAAGGAATTTTTTTAACATTGAAACCTATAGGTGAATCCTATAGGTTTCAATGTGAAAAAGAAATCCCTGTTTTTTGTACTTTGAAATCATTTTGTTCCTTATTTGTTCCTTATTTTTTCATTTTGGTTATCTTCGGACATGGTGTTCCATTTTGGGTCAGTTTCGTACCATTTGTTATCATTCGTACCATTTGTTATCATTTCGAATCATTTTCATTCCTTTTGTATCGCTTCGGATCTTTTTCGGATTATCTTGCCTTCGTTTTTCGTTTAGTTGTTTTCGTTGTGCTACAGCGATTCGTTATTTCGGCCGATTTGTAATTTCAGACGGCCAATATCTCGTTTTTCAGAAACAAAAATAAATGTGCACAAATGCAAATCTCATTGAAAACGAATTCGAACTTGTCTAGAGCACAGATTATCTTTGGAAACGATGGGCAGCACAGGAACAAATTGGAGACTCCCGCAATGCAGTAATGTGGATGTAGACAAACAGGAGGCAGGAATCCAACTGTGGGAAAAGGGTATTAATTCTGAGTAATATAGATCGCTCAGTGCATTTCATGATTTGGTTAGCAGAAGCTCTGGGTGAAAAGGACAATAAAAATTGACAGGAGGTCCACAATAGCAATATAGGCAACACCTGTGGCCTCCTATAGATGGAGCAGCATGAGCACCAGACCTGGAATATCCCAGGGGTAAAGACATGATGGCAGCTGCCGAGCATATAGAAAGCACAAAACTGGGCTCAAATCTTTCTGCATCGCTTCTTTACCCCAGGGCATGGTTCCTGACAGAAGGCTGTAGCCTGGTGGTCTCCTGATAATCACTGAATCTCCTCTAAGCAAATCAAACCACTGCTGATGATCCAAACCACCTGACAGTGTGATGTATCGAGGATAATCTCAGAACACAGCAGAACAAACTGGATTGAGGGAAATTAGTTACATTTTCTAACGGCCAAACATGCTGAAACCTTACAGACTGACTTTTATAAATTCGTATTTTGGGAACACCGATACCGTCTGACATGGACAATATTAAAACTATAGAAAGATGTCAAGAACATATTCGTTAATGTGTGTGTGTGTGGGGGGGGGGTGGTATTTATAGTAATTACCTGGACTTTCCTCCACCTGTCACCTGAGTTGCAGATGCAGTGTTTGTCCAACCTGCAGGCACTGTAAGGGAGGATGCTAAAGGCAAACAAACATGTCACACTGAATTATACACATCCCATATCTCCTCCACGCCATCAGCATGATCTGCAGGCTATTCCAGGGCCGTGAAAAATCAACAACAGAAAGAAACCAGTCCCAGGCTACGTTACAAATAAATGATGATCTCCAGAGGTGACAGTTTAGTAGAACATCAAGCTATTCAAGTCACCTGTTTTTTTTCCCCTGACAAAACAGATATTTTTATTTGTGCGAAGAGCTGACACATGGGTAAATTCACCCCCTAGCAAATAAACAGAAATAATCCTTTTCGGCATGAAAAGGTCACAGAAACTATATGGAGCGTTGATTATTTCACGCACATATTCCTGGCATAATTCTGCAGAGCACGTTCTGCCCCTCTTTAGGTTTTATTACCATTCTTATTGACTTGGGTCGCCTCTCATTGCATAATTCATTGTACACAAATCCTTCAACTTGTCAACAATGACGAATGAGATGAGCTGCTGCTCGTGCAACACGGAGGTCACGTGAAAATTACCTGCTCTATTCTCAATTCAAGCACTTATTGCTCTGACAATACATAAAAGCATAGATGGGCAAACACTGGTAGCTTAGCTGCGATGGACTGCAAGTCTCATACAGGGTTATTCAAAGAGAGCCGAATTGGCTCCGAAATTGCACCTAACGGTGGATTTCCCCCTAAGGTGCAATTTCGTGGCCATTCGACTATTCAAAAGCAGTCAGTTCGCCAAATATTGGCGAATTGCAAGTGAAATATGGTGATCTTCGGCAGCAGTAAAATCCCCATAGAGAAGTAATGGTTAATCTATTCAGCGAACATCGAACAACACCGAAATGTCAGTGAAATGCCCTGATTTTCAGTGGTTTCATTCGACAGGTTTAATCAGATGAATCCCATAGGTTTCAATGTGAAAAATAATCCCTGTTTTTATTAAATATTGAAACAGTTTATTCTTTTCACTTGCAGCAAAAAGTCTCTTTATTTATTTTCTGGATTCATTTATTTCGGGGAAAAAAATTCCCGATTTTTAAAAAATGTTTTTTTGTTTTTTGTTGTAACAGAAATCAAAATAAACTCTAGTTAGTGTGAAGATAGCACTGAAGAATAAAACCAGTTTTTAATATAAACAACGTGCCTTAGTGGGCTTGGTGTCTGGTGCTGCTATACAATGAAATACTTGTGTCTACAGCCCTCAAAAGACACTAACGACATTGAATATATAGAAACTACTCCCAGCGCGCCCAGTATCTCTCTATACTCTATTGCATATTATTTATCAAATTATTGTGAATCAATAGACAGAAATAAGTGTCTTCATATAATAAAACCTTCTGAGTATGTGGTCAATAGAAATATAAACTTATCCAAAAATTGTCATGAACTTCGCTTCTCTCCAACCGCTGCAGGTTTCCCCTTAGTGTCCCCGTTTTGGCTCCATATTATGGGGCAGGCGCTGATTCAGCAGTTTGCCCCGTAATGCAGTGCTAACCTCTGGGATACTTGAGGCAGCACCTGAGCATCCCCTCATGGAGTCCGTAGGACTCCATGGAGGTTTCAACTGCTGGGTCACATGCAGTGGCGACTCTAGGAACAATATTTAGGGGGGGGGGAACAGAAGATACCGCAGTCAAAACTGGGGGGGCACTAATAATTTTCACCACTAAATCATACCACTGAATAAAAGTAAGGGCCCTATCACCTGGTGTGAGCTAAAACACCATCACTAAAGGAAAAATTTAGTGCGAGTCGCTAAAACTTACAGGGTTATTCAGAGAGAGGTGAAAAGCAGGAGATTGACTGGAGAATTGAAAATTTTTGGTCAAAGAATCGACTATTTTGACCTAGAATTTTCCATTCTCTAGTCATTCTCCTGCTTTTCACTGCTTTCTGAATAACCCTGTTAGTGCCTGACGACCTACTAACAGATCACCTTGACTGCAGTAGTCCATGAACAAGGTCGTTTGGTGCACGCTAGGGAAACTCTAAGAACCAAGTTGAGACCCAGCGCTAATGCGGTTGTGTACAGGATAGAAAGTTTTTTCTTTTCCATACCTATCCCCCACCCTCACAAGCTTGAATATGAACACATCCAGTGAATAACCTCTCACCCCTGCATTATTAAAATCCTCCACGGTGGCCGTATCATCCATGTTTTGATGCACACATATATTAAGGATGATGGGCATTGCATGATAAATGCCTCCCAGCAGCATGTAGAATCATTACACTGCATTTAATAGATCCAAAAGGAAGGCCAGGTGAGCGACAAAAATTTCCCTGCTACAGCATATAAACAATACATGTTTCAGGGCAAGACTTATGCCATGTGTTCCTTTAAACATGGTCCACACAGTCACCCTAATAATCAACTGCTTACATACTATGAATAGCCCCCAGCATAAAATGTTTAAAATTAGGCAATATATTAGAATTAGGATATATGTGGATAAAGGATTCATTTATAATAGAGCCGACTGCAACAGCAGCGACATTGCTGACCATATCCATTACTATGGTGTACGGGGCCAAGAGAACACCTGTGTTGCATTCCTTTCAATTGCCTGTTAATTTTGGATGAGGACCTGTTTTTTCTGTTTTTTTGGAGTTAGCACCAGGGCTGAGCAGTAGGTAAAATGTTGCAATTAGTGCACCTCAAAAAAATTTAGTGCTGGCACCAAGTGATCTGTAAAGATATCTAGCACTCCCCATGTTAAGTATAGGACGCGGAAAGTACAGTAAGCTTGCGGTACAAAATCGCTAATAGCGACGCGCTAAGTGATTTTTCCCATTTGTAGCGGGAGGCAAACGATCTGTTGGTCAGGCGCTAGACTGAATTAACCTGGCGCTAACGCAAAATCATGCCGACGCAAGGGTTAGCTCCAGGGATCGAGTCCTAAAAAAAGAAGTGTGGGAACTCACCAGGATTTCTGTCTCCCAATAAGCAATTATCACGTCGCACGTAACACAAACACACACTCAGCTCTGATAAATTTATGTATATATGTCAATAAGAAAGCAGATTGTACAACAAATGCTTATGCTGGCTATTGAATACGGAGATGTAGTATATGCAGCTGCCCCTCAAACACACCTTCATAAACTTACTAGATTGTATAACTCATTCTGCCGCTTTGTGCTACAATGTAATTACAAACTGGCCATCGCTGGAATCTAGACGCATCTTTCACCTTTCAAACCTGGTGTTTAAGACCTTTTCTGGGAAGCTGCCATCCTACCTGAATATGCTGCTTCCCTCAGCAGTTCCCTCATCCTATAACCTCCGATCCAGATCCAGCACCTTACTGGCAATACCACAATACAAAAAGAAAATGGCTCAATCCTCATTTTCCTACAGAGCACCACAATTATGGAATAACCTCCCAGACACCAACAAATCTTCCCCCAGTCTAAAGTCCCTTAAGAGATCTCTATTAACATACCTCAATACAGAATGCACCTGTAAACATGTAACATAGTGGCATATTTATTTTCTGTTACTCTGTATATTTGTGTTTTGTTTTTAATATCTTGCATTTTATTACTTTGTATTTCTGTACCTACTGTAACAATTCAATGTTCTTGAACCCAGGACGTACTTGAAAACGAAAGAAATCGCAATGTATCCTTCCTGGTAAAATCCTTTATAAATAAATATGTGAAATATAGCAAAAATATATGATAAATCCTATATTTATTGTGACTTAATAGAGAAATATGTTATTGAACACCTGACTACAAGCTTTATTGAGTATGGGACCAAAGGGAACTCCGTTCCCTCTGCAAAATTAGTGCAGGAACTCCGTTCCCACGCGTTCCCCCTCGACTTGACCCCTGGTTAGCTCACACCAAGTGATAGTGCCCTAAATAAGTATATATATATATATAAATAAGATTACAAAACCCCAGAGTAATGTGATGCAATGATGCCTTTTTGTTGTACTAACCTGATACTTAAATTCAATATTTTATTTGACGCAATTTGGCAGTTTCCGCTGAATGTCTGATAACTGCTTCAGCGACTCCACTTTTAGTAAATTACAGTGACCATTCGCTAAATAGGGAATTCACCTTATTTTCTGCAAAATAAATTCCCCGAAATGTGACGGAAAGCAGAGGATCTACAGATCATTAGACCCTTTAGATTCTAACTTCCATAATAACCCCTAAAATGCCTTAAACCCAGAGAAATGCAATAAAAATAATAAACAATGTGGCATTTAGCTACCCCTTACCCCTAAAATGCCATTAATCAAGGGAACACATGAAATGAATACACTGAGGCATGTAGCCAACCCATTAACCCCTAAAATGCCATTAATCAAGAAAAAACAAATGTATACTGTGAGGGATGAAGCCTACCCATTAACCCTTAATATACAACTAAACCAAGGCATAAACTAATGTAATACACAATGTAATGTATAGTCTGAACATTAACCATTTCACTGCTGAACCATTTCAACCCTGTGAAAATGTTTACGTTTAAGTGCATGTTTTTATTTGATGTTTTATGACTTTTACATCACATTGAATATGGTCATGTGGGGTATCATTGGAAAGGCCAGAATCTGCCCTTTCAAATGACACCTAGTTCATCCATATACGATGCATAGCTACGGAGATACATTGGTCCGAAGAAGTGTGGGAAGCTGGATGATGATTTTTGGTGGGGGGGCACATGGGGTGGCAAGGAATAACCTAGGGGGGGCAATTGCCCCCCCTTGCCCCCCTGTAGAGTCGCCTATGGTCACATGACCTGCAGGATCTTGCAGGTCTGCGGAGTGATCGCAGAGGGAGACTGGGGACATTGTCCCCGTCTCACTCTGCACCCAGAGGCCAGAAGCAGCAGATCGGCTGCCGTTTTCACTGCGGGATGAGAGGTGAGTATCTGATTTTTTTTGGGGGGGGTTTAGCTGATGCTGACTGATTCCGCAGAAGCGCAGCGGGGGAGTAATTAGCGTTAGGACTTTGTAATCCTAACGCTAATTACTCTTTGGCCTCCCCATGTTAAGTACAGGGAGCGCAAAGTACAGTAAGCGCACGCTGGAAAGCGCAATCTCTGATGCGCTAATGGGTTTTTTAACCCTTTAGCATTTGGATTGTAATATAGTCGACCTGTGCTAGGGACACTTTACCTAACGTTGACGCTCGCACAGCTGAACGCTAACCTTACGATTGTAATATTACCCTCAGTGTGTTGCGTTGATACAATATGCTAAAAGGCCTAATCTACACAGGTGACACTGTTGTGATCCTGGCACTTTCTCTGACAAATAACTTCTTGCGAAAACATGAATTACATAATAGCTATTGGATATAAGTGGAATTTGTTCGCATATATACCGTAATTTTTGCTCCATAAGACACACTTTTCCCCCAAAAAAAGTGTTGGGAAAAGTGTGTGCGTCTTATGGAGCGAATACTGCACGTTGCAGTGTTCGGCTCCCTGCGAGCGTCCAAAGCTATGGAGCTTCGGCGCTCGCCTGGGGGAACCACGTCACCAGCCGAGTTCTCGCGAGATCGCGGCTGGTCACGTGGCTCCCCCAGGTGAGCGCCCAAGCTCCATGCCGCCAGACGCTGAGAGGGAGCCGAACACGTGGCGGCGGCAGGAGGTGAGCTGGGGCCTGGGGGCAGTATCCATGAGAGCTGCTGGGGCAGTATATCCATGAGAGCTGCTGGGGCAGTATATTCATGAGAGCAGCTGGGGCAGTATATCCATGAGAGGAGCTGGGCTAGTATATCCATGAGAGCAACGGGGGCATTATCTCCATGAGAGCTGCTGGGGCAGTATCCATGAGAGCTGCTGGGGCAGTGTATTCATGAGAGCAGCTGGGGCATTATATCCATGAGAGGAGCTGGGGTAGTATATCCATGAGAGCAGCTGGGGCAGTATATCCATGAGAGCACCTGGGGCAGTATATCCATGAGAGGAGCTGGGGCAGTATATCCATGAGAGGAGCTGGGGCAGTATATCCATGAGAGGAGCTGGGGCAGTATATCCATGAGAGAGCTGGGGCAGTATATCCATGAGAGGAGCTGGGGCATTATATCCATGAGAGCAGCTGGGGCAGTATATCCATGAGAGGAGCTGGGGCAGTATATCCATGAGAGGAGCTGGGGCAGTATATCCATGAGAGGAGCTGGGGCAGTATATCCATGAGAGAAGCTGGGGCAGTATATCCATGAGAGGAGCTGGGGCAGTATATCCATGAGAGGAGCTGGGGCAGTATATCCATGAGAGGAGCTGGGGCAGTATATCCATGAGAGGAGCTGGGGCAGTATATCCATGAGAGGAGCTGGGGCATATCAATGAGAGGAGCTGGGGCATTATCCATGAGAGCTGCTGAGGCATATCCATGAGAGCTGCTGGGGCATTATCCATGAGAGCTGCTGGGGCATATCCATTATTACACTATTTGATTCAGAATATTTTTTTTCCTGTTTTCCTCCTCTAAAAACTAGGTGCGTCTTATGGTAAGGTGCGTCTTATGGAGCGAAAAATACGCTATATTATAAATATGGTATATTAACGATCAATGATGATGTACAGCTATATATGAATATAATGCATATTACAGCTAGTCTATATTTTTATTGATACCATGTGGTTTAATACCGTGTAATAATGATAGTTATTTTTCTTTGTTCATTTTCCTTCTAAAATCTAAAAGGTAAAATGTGGTTACACAACAATTCACTTGAATAAATTATTGTTTTACCATTAAAAGATGGTCTTGATCCAAACATACGTCTAGATCTGGACAAAGTCTAAACCTAATGCGAAAGGGTAAATTAAGAATTAAAACTGAAAGAATTGCAGTCAGCAAAAGACTGATAGCAAAGCAAGAAGGGAGACTCGGTAGGTTCCTTAGTATTGATTTATTATGATGAATGAAACACATTTCCTTTTGTGACAGGTAATTTCAAAGTTAATGCAATTTCATGTTTTTTTATGAAATAAAGCATTTAAATAATCTCTTCATACATCGGTATGGAGAAAGGATTGTGGTAACCTACGTGTTTGCCTTTATTACAATATGTTGGACAAGGACAGGCAAGTCCAAACAAACTGACCTTAAGACCCAATTTTGGGCTCTATTCCATAGTTGGTGCTAATGTAACGTCTCATATGTAATGGTTAGAGCTCGGAGAAGTTTGATGTCTGGCATCGATATTCCGATCTTGATGTTACAGTCACATTTTGCACCTCGCAGCTTGTGCAAACTTACAGTACTTAAGCATCTCCTATATTTAACATGGGGAGCGCAATCTATTTGTAGCGTCTTGACAAGGGAGGTATAACATAGCGCTGGCACAGTTTACTGTTGGGACGGGCAAGCTAAAATTTTAACAACTCCTAACAGCTGATGTTAAATGGTTCTGCAAATACAAAATCATTTAACATGTGCTAAACCCCCCTAAAAATCCCATGATCACCTCTCATCCCGCAGCAACAAGGGTGGCCCGACCTGCCGCTACTTGTCGCCGGGAGCAGAGTGAGACTGGGAACAAATTTTTCCTAGTCTCCCTTAGCTATCACTCCATGTTGCTGAGCGATCTCGCGAGAGCAAACTCGCGGCGCAGAAACATAAGCCTCATTGGAGTCCTATGGACTCCAGGAGCTCATACTCGCAGTGGTGAAGCGCTATTGCAGGTATCAGGGACGTTAACGCTGCATTCTGGGGCAAGGTGCGGAGATGGACATGTATACAGACACATATACATACACAAAACACTTTAGCTCGGTGTCTGACATTTATCTGTCTTAATGTATTCACATATAATTGCAGTGTCTGGTCATTAATAAATGGTAATTAATAGTGTCTGGCGTTAATAAAGTCATAAAGACAAATGCCATTTACACTTACAATTATGTATAAAAGAGTCAACACAAGGGATTATTGACAAATTGATAATTATTCACTGATCACATATATTCACTGCCTTCGCAAACAAAGGGAAAAATTACTGTTTTATAACAACATTGAACGTCAGCTCTCCAGAAAAAAAGAAAAATTGACAAAAGGTAGACAAAGTTCCGGAAAACAGCTGAACAACGATGAACCATTATTCTTTGTTAAGATGAATAAACTACAGTTATTCTCCATTCGGCGTTGTTTCACTGTTGTTTGCAGCACTAATCATTATAAATCAGCTATCAAAAAGTGCGATCTCCTTTGATCTCCCCTGTAGATACAACGTTGGAAACAACACTTCTGATCATACTGAAGAACTCCACAGCAATAAAACTCACACTAATGTGCGGTGTGTATGAGGGTATCATAGAGCTCCACAGCAATAAAACTCACACTAATGTTCAGTTTGTATGAGTTTATCACAGAGCTCCACAGCAATAAAACTCACAGTAATGTTCAGTTTGTATGAGTTTATCACAGAGTTCCATAGTAAAAAAAACTTAAAGGGGTTATTCAAAGAGAGCCGAATTGGCTCCGATATTGCACCAAACGGTGAATTTCCCCATACGGTACAATTTCAGAGGCATTCGGCTATGGCTGGTCTGTGCTCTGTTCAGCGGCTTTTTTCCAATGGGTTCGGTAATGTGGCAGATCGTCGGGTGCGTTTGGTGTTTTATTGGCGATTTATAGGATCGATCCAATGTTTTTTTCGGCAGTTTTGCTGTGGTTTTTATTTTTGATTCTGCAGTTTAACAGCGTTTTTTTAATGCTTTCGGCTGCTTTCCCTACACTTCGGGACCCTGCTGTGAATGCTGAATTCACGTCAAGGTCGACAAATCGGACTCTCCGAAGTACGGGGAACGAGAGAGCATCGAAATTCGGTGATCTTTGAATAAGCCTGTTAATGATGTACAATAAGTGCATCAGAGTGCATAAAGACCTGTGTGTGTGATGACTACATGCGGTACGACTGCATGTGGAGTGTTAATAATGTGGGTCAGGCTGTTGGTGTTAGATATGTTTGTTAAGGTGCTGGCTATGATGTGTATGTAAATGGGGTATTTTTATGAGATGGGGTTTATTCATTTCCCCACATTTCAGCACCTACATTATTCATTTTGCAAACATTTCAGCTCCCATTTTTTATTCTGACCACATAAGAATGTGGTCCACATATTTTATTTCTTCTGTCCACATCCAGCCCCCATTATTCATTTTGTCCACATTTATTTTATGAGATAACAGCAACATTTCTAATTTTCTAGTCATAACTTTATGCTTGTTTGCACTTTTGACCTGCTTATTGGGGCAGCTGTGCTACCTGTAGCGCGGCTCTTTGACCCTCTTGTAGGATGTCACTCACACCCTTATGTGATCTTTTGGGACTGTGCCTGTGCATAACAGAGGTGCACTTCAGGTAGCAAAATGCAGGTGGACGCTTGCGTATCCCTAATTTTGAGTTACAACAGTAGGACCCAGCCCTCCAATACCTCCACTCATTGGGATATTTCCCGGTATTCCACTGGACCAATCCAGCTAAAAGTTACAGCTCCAGAGGCGCGTTCAGTTCCTCAGCCACTGCAAGTGCTAAGTTAGCAACTTGACACTGAATGCTGTGCTGCGGCTCAGTGCTCAGCAAGTCGAGAGGTCCTGCGGGGTTAGCTGAGTGTGATGTTGGAAAGATGGCCGCCTCCACGGAGCAAATAATCCAATAAGGAAATGTTCAGTTTGAAGTTTTTGTGGATCAAAAAAACTAATATTTATTGGAACATGGTAAACATTAACACTAAAGTGGTAATAAAATGGACAAAAGTGGATTTTGCAGAAACAGCACCTTTCATTAAGCAATCCTCCGCCCTTTCGCTTCCATATTCACAGCCAAAGCGTTCAGTGAGACAGCTGCAGCAAACTGAACGGCTGCACTGAAGCAATTCAGCAGCTGCTGTGGAACTGAACGCGCCTCTGGTGGAGTAGCAGTTGACTCATGAGTAGATGTGTGAAGAGCAGTAACTGTTAATGGCTCGCTTGCAGGCTTAGGTTCATTCTTCTAAACACTCCTGTTCCGTTAAAGATCAAAAGCAGGAGAAATTAAGTCCCCAATTACACATTTTTTTTTCTTATTTGGTTAATGATGAAGAAAATTAGCAGTTTGAATATTTAGATCTTGGAAATAAGAAATGCATTGGGCCAGATCACAACTCAGACTTTAAAGGCAAGACACAAATGGAAACACCTTTAACGTCTGTATTATGACTATTCTGGAACCCCAGGGTAATATGCGAGAAGTGAATGCTACATGCAGGATATGACTGAAGTCATAGCTTAACTTAACTCATCCCCTTTTGAAAGCACACAAAGTCCTTTATATTTTCTTTACTTTATTGGGAAAGTAACAGCAAATAAAAGGTGACTCAAAGGAAGAGAGGGCTTCAAGTGTACCTTGTTATGGGAGGATGGTAAAAACAGGATGCAATCATCCGTTAAAGATAGGTGCTTGCTGACCGAGTCTGTGGTAATACTGACAGGAGGCAGGCTTTGCTAAGGAGGAAGTAGGGCTGGGCCAAACGATGTGTTAGACAGGGAGAATGGACTAGTTTAATTTAAAAAAAAAAAAAATAGGGTGAAAACAAATAAGGAATCTGGTTCCATGAAAATAACCAAGCCGCTTCCTCAACATCTTGAGCCATAATTCATTCGGTCTGCAACTTGATAACACAAGCGTCGCTAAGAGACACGCTGTTAGCAACTCCAGGAGTCCATAGGATTCCATGGAGATGGATGTGATCTTGTGTGAGCTCTGCAAAAGTGAAGTCCAGCCAGGATGGTGGTGGGATACATGGAGGAACACTGGGCACTATTTGTTCCCAGTGTTCAACTGCCAGCAAAATGAGGAAGCGGAGGATCACGCCACTCTCTCCACTAAGAGATCTGAGTTTATGAGATTTTTTTGATGTTGAGTAATTGTGCTAAAGAGCAATCCTTTAACACCAGGGTTTGAAAGCTGTTATTTATTTTTTTGGAAAAAAGGTGCAGATGGAGAACGAGCTGGATAGAATAGCTCATTGTCCATCTGCTACAGTCACATGCACATCTCCCATACAAAGTATAGGAGACGGTAAGGTGCAGTAACCAGGTGCTACATCCGAAACGCAAGCTGACTGCATGTAATAGGACTTTATAAAAGGTCCTCCTGATAAATTTCAGCACTATGGAGTGGACAGCTACAATGTAGCTCATACTAGTGTTGAACCATATCAGGATTATCATTCAGGACCTTGGACAGCTATTGTAGCTACCCATGGTACTGAATGTAACAATGTTTTTCTTTTACATTGAAACATGGTGGAAAAAGCCTTGTTTCTTTAAAATAAGTTAGGAAACCTAAACTTTAACCCAAAAAATCCCGAAGAATGCCTAAAAAAAATAAACAAAATGGCTTATTGCTGCACGTGAAAATAAAATGATTAATATTTATTTAATAAACATGGTGATTTTTTAACACTGAAACCTTTGGGATTATTTTGGTACCGGCTGGTATTTTTATTGTAGTAATGTAAGCCATGAACTGGTCCATCTAGCAAGGAAGCAACGTATGTTTGTCTTGTTTAAATACACGTATGCGATTCACTTCTCTTTTCTCGTAGAATTCATATGCTGCATTAATTATACCGCATAGAGGCGTTCCCAGCAGTGTGTGGATTCATATGCTGCATTAATTATACCACAGAGAGGTGCTTCCCAGCAGTGTGTGGATTCATATGCTGCATTAATTATACCGCATAGAGGCGCTTCCCAGCAGTGTGTGGATTCATATGCTGCATTAATTATACCGCAAAGAGGTGCTATCCAGCAGTGTGCGGATTCATATGCTGCATTAAATATACTGCAGAGAGACGCTGCCCGGCAGTGTGTGGATTCATATGCTGCATTAATTATACCGCAAAGAGGTGCTATCCAGCAGTGTGTGGATTCATATGCTGCATTAATTATACCGCAGAGAGGCACTTCCCAGCAGTATGTGGATTCATATGCTGCATTAATTATACCGCAAAGAGGTGCTATCCAGCAGTGTGCGGATTCATATGCTGCATTAAATATACTGCAGAGAGGTGCTTCCCAGCAGTGTGTGGATTCATATGCTGCATTAATTATACCGCAAAGAGGTGCTATCCAGCAGTGTGTGGATTCATATGCTGCATTAATTATACCACAGAGAGGCGCTTCCCAGCAGTGTGTGGATTCATATGCTGCATTAATTATACCACAGAGAGGCGCTTCCCCGCAGTGTGTGGATTCATATGCTGCATTAATTATACCGCAAAGAGGTGCTATCCAGCAGTGTGTGGATTCATGTGCTGCATTAATTATACCGCATAGAGGCGTTCCCAGCAGTGTGTGGATTCAGATGCTGCATTAATTATACTACAGAGAGGTGCTGCCCGGCAGTGTGTGGATTCATATGCTGCATTAATTATACTACAGAGAGGCGTTCCCAGCAATGTCTGGGTTCATATGATGCATTAAAATTATTTTTGGATCTTTTGGTTCCGTTTTAGATAATTTTGTTCTGTTTTTTTTTCGTTTCAGATCATTTGGTTCCGAATTCTATTCGTTTTGTTCCGTTTTTTTCAGCATTTCATTCCATCTCTTTTTACATTTCAGATCCATTCTGAATCGATTTTTTTTGTGTGGTTATATTGATTCGAAATTTTGGATAGATTGGAAAATTCGGTGGCCGATATTTCATTTTCGGAAATGCTCCCAAAATACCAATATGGTGATTTTCGTCCAAATTTTGGATTCGGAACAAAACAAAACATTGAAAATGTCTAGTTTATACATTTTGGAAAAATTACCCGTTGAGAAGAAATCTGAATCTCTAGACCACATTGATACCGCTGCTCCTATGAAAGTCTTTACTGTGCCCATTTGTATTACTTTATAAATGTTACTCAAATGTTAAGCCTTGCTAGGAAAAGCTAATTATAATAAACATATATATATATACACACACACACACAAATTAATCTTTATTTATGTTACTTGCAGGTCTTTTTGCCATGTGGTGCCTTTTAACACCACCTAGCCCCTCGGACTGACAGAATGCGATTTAATACTTGTGTGCATACCACTGAATACATGTATGCATTCAATGTGCAGCACACTGCCAATATGATGACTACGATGGATGGATTCAGCTCTTGAATTGGGACAATTTCCAGTAACGCAGTAGAAAATTGTCTGGCAGTTTAGGACGGTTTCTAAAAGCAATTATAGCAAACATTTTATAGTAGCATTTCATTCTGATTCTATGCATTGCACTGGAAAATAACTAATTGTAAAGAGATAATCACTGGGGGTTCAAACCTTTAAAATAATATTAATAAATATTTATATGTGGATATTTAGTTCAGTTTCTTAAAATTTTTTATTTAATGTTCTGTACATACAGTTAAATAAATATTTGCATTGTAGAAAATGACAAATGTGAAAAAAAAACACCACAGCTTGAAGGAAGATTGTTTGACCAGATTTGGTCTGTGCAAAGTGAGCTTTGCATGATTGCATTATGTACATTCAGCACCGGCAGCCATAATACTTTTTTTTTTCTCCGTCTGTTTTCTCTTCTCCCCCTGTGACGAAAGTGACATAAACCAGCAGGGAACGACAATTACTTGATATTTATTCACCTGAATTCATTTTTTTCTTTGGAAAAGTGAGCAGAAGACAGGTTTGCGCTTGGTGAGGCCAATGAACATTAAAGAAAGAATTTTCTCCAACAAGCAGGATTGTTGGCAAATACTTGACTTCTCTTCTTGACGAATGAAACAACAGTCCGTTGCCACATTTTAAATGATTTGCGGAGAAGGGGTGTCTAATGAGTTTCCCCCTTTTGTTATTTTTGGTTTTAGTGAGAAACTGTGCCATTTCCCTTATATAATGTTTGACCATATATTGCTTGTACGTTAAATATGAAGGGAAATTATCTTAATTGGATTAGTAGCTGTACCAATATTTTACATCAGGGTTCCTCTACCCTGGTCCTCGGGTTATTCACCAAGTGATGTCACTCTGGCGTTTCACAAAACTAAAATCCAAAGAGTTATTCAACACTGCAATATTATTAGGGCTCTATTACATTCTGCGCGTAAATGTTAACGCGTGCGCAAAAACGCGAGGGGAAAAACCCTTTGCGCAAAAAATGCATGTTAACGTCTACCGCGGGTGAACCTGCGCGAACGCTGCGCGAGCGTAATGTACATTGCACGTCCTATGCTTACCATCCGCGTACCAGCGCACAATCTATATGCAAAATTTAACGGACAACGTTTGCGCGCATAATTTTAACGTCTTTTAAAAGCTGGTGTTAATGGCAAATCTGAACGTCCTGGCCGAAACCAAATACACCAGCCAAAAAAAAATAAAAAAATGGAGCAACGTATAGTTAAACATTCTATTCATACCCAAACAATAAAATTGAGAAGTTGTGCGTCTTTTTATTATTGCTGCAGCATATATATGCAGATTGGGAGACAATTGTGGTTCTTAATTCTGATTGGCTGAATCGTGTGAAAAAAAACAGTCCGCACACCAATTTCTGCGCGCAACGTCAATGTGCGCCCATTTTGCGTGTCTTTTGTACGCGTGTTATTTTTTGACGGATGAAAAAATGCACACGGATTCTAAGGCTAGGGTCAGACTGAGGCAGTGCGAACGCGCGTTCTGGCGCACTTAATCACGGCCGTGCTAGCAGCAGATGCCGGGCAATGACGGCCAATATACGAAGTACGGTCGCACAAAAGTCCAGCTGCGCAACGCAAGTGGAAAATGAACGCATTTTTTCGAGAACGTTAAACCACTAGTACTGACGTACAGAGTGCGCTGCGTCCGCATAGCGGCGTGTGTGCGTGATTAGGAGACATCAGACGCTGCTAATGTCCGGCCAACATAACGTCCAGACGCAAGAAGTGTTTTATTGATGATCCGTACAAAATCACGGATGAAACTGCGCATAGTATGACCGCTATTGCGTATTCCGTGAAAAAATACGTCCATTCTTCGAACGCACATTTTCACGGACAACGTGAAAAATGCGTTAGTCTGACCCTAGCGTTATACCACCGTTATTTTTCGTGCGTTAACGTTGAACGCTTCGCAAAAAAAAACACAAAAAAAAAAAAAACACACTGCGTGTGCTTTTTTGCGCGGAGAATGTAATAGAGCCCTTAGTGTTTTTCACTGGTATTTCCACCAGCGAGGATGCACACGCTTGTTCTTAGTAAACTGTTACATCAGTAGTTTCTCAACCCTGGTCCTCAAGTCCCCCTAACAAGCCAGATATGTGAAGCACAGCACAGGTGATATGATTTGCTGCTCAGTGATTGCAGAATTCAGTCTGCTTTTCCCCAGGGTAATCCTTAAAACCTGGCCTGTTAGTGGGTCCTGAGGGATGGAGTTGAGAAACACTGTTTTACATCACTCATGCACATTTTCACCCAAAAAATACCATACACATGAATAGCAGAAATCTTAAACAGAAAAAAGGAGCCTTTTGATGGTACATTACTGGAACTCAAGTCTTTGAAATATATTTTATGGAGTAAAAATTAAGTATGATGAAAGATCAAAAAATTAAATTGAAGTAGATTTTCAATTTGAAATGTATCAATCGGAGATTTTAAATTACACACGAATGTGGCCTAAACAAAGAGTAGGATGCCACTTTGATGTCTTGAAATTTGACTCATTACTTTGTTACGCTCATGGAATTTTCATTAAAATATTTATTGTGAGACTTACACCCCTTTCCTTCTGTCTCTCCTGTTATTCCAGTCTCCCATTTGCCCCGTTCCACTTTTTGGATTCTTTCCATTCTGCCTTTTCCCCCTCCATCTTTTGGCTTCTGCCATTTCTGGTTTTCCCCTTGGCTGGCTGTCTTCTGATTTCTCACCTGGATGACCAGCCACTTATTGTGGCCTCTCCCCTTCCTCCATGCGCTTTCATTCTGTTCTGTTTCCTGTCAGAGGTTTTGTGAGCTCCCTCTTGTCATAGTTCTGTCAGTTACTTCTCTTAGTCCTGTCTAGTAGTTTATGTGCATTTCTTTCAGTCCTGTTTGTCTTGGTTTTTGTTTTAGTATTTTCAGTTTGTTCTTTATCGCTCTATATTACTTATTTCTGATGTTCTGTGTATGACCCGGATTGGCTATCGACTCGTGTACCTCTCTAACCCCGAGACTCGGATTGACTATTGATTATTCTACTTGTTGGGCAGGACCTCTTACTTCCAGGCTTTGCTTGGTTCTGTTACCCTTTTTCCCTTCCTCTGCTGTCTTTGACTGCCAGCCATACAAGGACTGGTGTTTCCCTTCCATATTGCTATCCCTACCCTATAGGTTCACCCTCTTACATATTGCCTGCACTGCAATTACCAGCGAACTCCAGCCACGCTGTGTCCTCCGTACCTGTTACAGTCATCCTGGTTCCTGTGTATCTAGAGACTTACCGGTGGTTTCAAGTCCTCAAACTCTACACTAACCTTCAATCAAGGTATTGCTGCTGAAGTTCCTGGTGATTGTTCTAGAGGATTCCCCTTACAGCGTGTGACTACTTTACCCATAATCCTATCCGCTCAATTATCTGTTTTGTATTTTTGGACTTTCTTTTGTACAAAGACTGTTTCCCATGTACTTTTCAATACACTTATATTTTTGCTTACAACGGCTTCCTGAGTCTGCCTGTTTTGCTCACCCCCAGCACTTGGGAAATAAAATATATAACCTATAGGCCACGCCATGGCTCCATCCTGGCTCGGGCCTGACATTTATGTCTCACATTCAGGCACTGATCTCCTTAAAAGAATGAAAAAAAAATGTAGCATTCTGCACACAATGACAAAAAGGAAGAATTAACTAAAGCTGGTCGAAAGAGGGAGAGGAGTCCCCACTGAAGAAAGGGAGAGGGCCCCCCTGAAGAAAGGGCGACAGATTCCTGAAGAGAAAATGATGCACTATGCATATAGCAAGCAGCCTACTGTATGAACACTAAGCCACTGAACCACTCTCTTACAGTTTGTGATTATTATTATTGTCATCATTTATATAGTTTATAACAGTTTCCGCAGCGCTTTATAATAACCAAAGGGAACAAAATACATATAAACGGACATAAGGTGGAAACAAGAGATGTAGAGGGTCCTGCTCATAGGAGCTTACAGTCTAGAGGGATTGGGGTTGAGGAAGCCAAGAGGAATTGCACTAGATAGCAGGATCATTAGTGCTAGTGGTTTGGGAACCGTGGGGCCATAGAAGCGGCTTCAATCAAGTGTGAGTAGGTGAGCAGTAGGAGGAGTTGCATTAGTGATGTTGTACGCTAATCTGGAGAGATGGGTTTTGAGGGATTTATTGAAGGCCTGAAGGTCAGGGGAGAGTTTGATAGGACGAGGCAAGTCATTCCACAGGACTGGTGCTGCCCTTGAGAAGTCTTGGAGGCGAGAGTTGGCTGTGTGTGTATAGACCGATGACAGCTGGAGATCACTTGCTGAACGGAGTTGTCTAGATGGGACGTGCTTGCGGAGTAACGAAGACATGTAGGGAGGGGTTTAGTTATTGAGTGATTTGAACGTGAGCAACTGTATCCTGAAGCGTACAGGAAGCCAATGGAGGGACCGGCAGAGGGGGGAGGTACGCGAGGTGCGTCTGGTGAGAAAAATAAGCCTGGCCCCTGTGTTCATTACAGATTGCAAAGGGGCAATACGGGAGTTGGGGAGGCCAATAAGGAGCGAGTTGCAGTAGTCAAGTCGTGAAATGACAAGTGCATGAATCAGCACTTTTGTGGTATCTTGTGTCGAAAAGGGGAGGACAAAAGCAATGTTTTTGAGTTGAGAGTAACAGGATATGGTCACTGTCTGGATGTGGGAAGAGAACGTTAGGTCAGAGTCAAAAGTGATACCAAGGCAGTGAGCTTGGGGTGTCAAGCTAATAGGTGGTATTGGGTTCTTCTTGGAGGGAGGAATGATGAGAATTTCAGTTTTGGCAAGATTGAGTTTAAGGAAGCGGGAAGCCATCCAATTTGAGACAGCGGAAAGACAGTCAGGGACTCGATCCAGGAGACCTGGAGAGAGATCAGGGGAGTAGAGGTAAATTTGTGTGTCATCAGCGTATAGGTGGTACTGGAATCCAAAGGAGCTGATCAGTTTTCCTAGAGAGGCAGTGTAGACTGAAAAATGTAGAGGGCCTACTACTGACTCTTGGGGCACCCCAACAGAGACAAGCTGCCGGGAGGAGGTACTTCCAGAAAATGAGACACTAACAGGGTTATTCAGAGAGTGGTGAAAAGCAGGAGAATGACTGTAGAATGGAAAATTCTAGGTCAAAATAGCTGATTTGGAAAGTGAGATGAATGAGAGAATTTTTCTGGTTTGGCTATTTTGGCCTAGAATTTTCCATTCTCCAGCCATTCTCCTGCTTTTCACCGCTCTCTGAATAACCCTGTTTATGATCGTTGGGACAGGTAGGAAGCATACCATGAAAGAACAGTACTTTGAAGGCCTACATCACTAAGAGTTTGAAGGAGGATTGAGTGGTCAACTGTATCAAAGGTGGCAGAGAGGTCAAGAAGGATCAGCAGTGAGTAGCACCCATTGCATTTCGCAGTTGCAAGGTCATTGGTCAGTTTCGCAAGAGCTGTTTCTGTTGAGTGCAGTGAGCGAAAGCCAGATTGCAGAGAGTCAAGGAGAGAGTGGGTGTTGAGGTAAGTCAGATGGGCATACACAAGATTTGAGGAGTTTGGAGGCAAAAGGGAGCAGGGAAACGGGGCGGTAGTTGGAGGGGGCACTTGGATCCAGAGATTTGTTTTTTAATTTGGACTACTGTGGCATGTTTGAGGGAAGCAGGAAAGACCCCAGAGGATAAAGACAGATTAAAAGGTATGGGTCAAGGATGGTACAAGAGAAACAAAGTGTTTTGGCAAGATGTGAGGGAACGGGGTCGAGGGGGCAGGTAGTGGGAGGAGAGGATCGTAGTAGTTTAAGGACCTCTTGTTCAGTAGCTGAAGGGAACGAGTTAAACATGTGAGGATAGACATGGTTAGCATCTTCCTGCATGGGTGAAGATGGCATTGTGGAGATTTCAGTTCTTATCTGTTCAATTTTTGCTGTGAAAAAGCATGCTAGGTCTTCGGCATTGAGGTCAGTGTGAGGAACAGCCACAGCAGGATGGAGAAGGGAGTTGAAGGTGGTGAACAGGCGTTTTGGGTTCCGGGAGTGGGTGTGTATGAGGGCTGTAAAATATGACTGCTTGGCTAGGAAGAGAGCAGAGCTGTAGGACTGGAGCATAAATTTATAGTGAAGAAAGTCAGAGTGGGAGCGGGTCTTTCTCCAATAGCTTTCAGCAGTTCTAGAACATCTTTGGAGATGCCAGGTCAATTTGTTGTGCCAGGGTTGCAAGTTTTGTAACCTCATTGACCAGAGTTTTGACGGCGCCAACTTATCAAGGATGGAGAAAAGAGTAGAGTTGTAGCGGGTGATGGCTTCATTAGGACAGGAGAGAGATAGGACAGACGAGAGCGGTACGGATATATCAGTACAGCAGAGAATTGCTGTGGATCCAGAGAGTGGAGATTTCTGTGAGTCTGATAAAGTTTGGGTTCAGATGGATCAACGAGGGGAGAGCTGAGTTCACAAGTCAGAAGATGATGGCCAGAGAGATTGAGAGGTGTAATAGTGAGGTCAGAGATAGGGCACAGGTAGGAGAAGATAAGATCCAGAGTATTGCCAGCTGTATGGGTGGGGGAGTTGAACCACTGAGTAAGGCCAAATGAGGATGTAATGGAGAGAAATCGTGAGGCAGCTGAGATCTGTGGCGAGTCGACAGGGATGTTAAAATCCCCAAGAATGACTTGCAAATACATAGATAAACATCCTGACATTTAAAAACTGTACACTGCCTGGCCAAAAAAAGTCAAACCCTAATATGGTTGGACCACCTTTTGCTTATATTACGACATGTATTCGCTGTTGCATCGTTTCAATAAGCTCATGCAATGTCAAAATTTATTTCCATCCCGAGATGCATTACTTTGTTGACAAGATCTTCTATTGATGATGGGAGAGTCGCAGTGCTGCATAAAGTCTTCTAGCAACACATCCCAAAGATTCTCAAAGGGGTTAAGGTCTGGACTGTGTGGTGGCCAATCCATGTGTGAGGTGTCCCTGAACATCTCTAGCACAAATTGAGTCCAGTGAATTCTGGCATTGTCATCTTGGACAATGCCCGCGCCATCATGGAAGAAAAAATCCATTGGTGGAGAAACCTGTCCATTCAGTATATTCAGGGAGTCAGCTGAGCTCATTTTTTGCAGCTGAAACATTTCAATCACTGCAGTAATTATCTAATAGAAGGTTCGCACCTGTTTCCTTAGTTAAATCCAGCTGGTAACTTTTTTTGACCAGGCAGCATATAAGGCAGCTTTGTAAGGGATGGTCATTGCATGCCTGGGAGGAACAAGATGGGGTGGTTCACTTTGTATAAGTGAGGAGCGCCAATTCCATTGTATTGTTCCAGAATGAGAACCAAATCGAGTACACTCAATCTTGGGGCACCTGTAGGTGCTGTTGAGAAAACAAGTATACTTGATAATGGCAGTGAGAGAGTTAGACAATGGGTCTTACATTGCAAGTTCAAAGTGTTTTTAGACTTCTCATAATTTACTAATTTTTTTGCATCTGTATTTCATTTTGTTTTCACAACAACTTCAATGGTTCTTTGTCACATAAAACTATCTTGTCTTAAAGCTGCCTCTCCTACTTTTATTTATTCACAACTGCTGTTTTGAAGCCTCGCATAAGCCTTTACACGGGAACGTGAGATGTATCGCCATTACATCTTGTTCTGCATGCAGAGTTATGTATGAATTCCTCATTTTTCAAGGTGAGAGATCTCATGGCTCATTTCGAGATCTAGCAGTTTAACTCCAAAAATGTGTAGAAGTTTCCGTTCAGTTGAAAAAAATTACAAAAATTATAAAATTGTCACTTAGAACACGTATAATATATGCAACAAATGTAAAAAGAATAACACTGACACTATAGGGTTTATTCAGAAACAAATTTCGGTGCTTTCTAGTTTGACGCACTTCCACGATTCCATTACGCCAACCCTGCAGTGAACTCACTATTCACCGCAGGGTCGCCGAAGCATGTCGAACATGGAGTCACTGAAAACCGCCAAACACCACCGAACTGCAACCCCCTCCAAAAAAACAGAACGCTGCTATTCTAATATGTGTTGAAACCAATAAAAATGCAGTAAAATGATAAAAAGGTCCTTAAAATAATTAAGGTCTGTTACAAAAATTAAATAAAAACGCCTTTTTAAAAAAATTGGAAATCAAAAATTTTGTCAAAAAAATAAATAAATACAAAAATATGTTCCAAAAAATAAAAAGATGGTTTGCTGAAAACGAAAAGAATAAACGGTTAAATAATAAAAAAATAAGATTTTGTTACACAGTATTTCGCTGTCAATTCGCCAGTATTGGGTGAATTGACACTTTAGTGAATAGAAGAACTGCTATGAAATTGAACCGTATGGTGAAATTCACCGGTTGGTGCAATTTGGTGGTAAGTTTGTCGCTTATTGAATAACCCTTTATGAATCTTCAGCAAGAAGAGGATGGACAGGAGTTCTGTTAACAGTGTGGGGCACTCAGGAAACTTTAGAAAGCACAGTCTCATTCATCATTCAGTTATATCCAGTACTAGATCTTCCTTCTTATTTTCAAATTAGAGACTAATACAAACTGTAATTATAAAACAAACTAATTGAACAGGGAAAAAGTGAAACTACACTTTGAAAACTGAGAGATAATAAGTAATAGGGTTTTAGGGAGAGGTTATATGGTGTAATAGGAGGGTTATAGGGAGAGGTTATATGGAGTAATAGGAAGGTTATAGGGGGAGGTTATATGGAGTAATAGGAGGGTTATAGGTAGAGGTTATATGGTGTAATAGGAGGGTTATAGGGAGAGGTTATATGGTGTAATAGGAGGGTTATAGGGAGAGGTTATATGGAGTAATAGGAGGGTTATAGGGAGAGGTTATATGGAGTAATAGGGAGAGGTTATATGGAGTAATAGGAGGGTTAAATGGAGAGGTTATATGGAGTAATAGGAGGGTTATAGGGAGAGGTTATATGGAGTAATAGGGAGAGGTTATATGGAGTAATAGGAGGGTTAAATGGAGAGGTTATATGGAGTAATAGGAGGGTTATAGGGAGAGGTTATATGGTGTAATAGGAGGGTTATAGGGAGAGGTTATATGGTTTAATAGGAGGGTTATAGGGAGAGGTTATATGGAGTAATTGGAGGGTTATAGGGAGAGGTTATATGGTGTAATAGGAGGGTTATAGGGAGTGGCTATATGGAGTAATAGGAGGGTTATAGGGAGAGGTTATATGGAGTAATAGGGGGTTATATGGAGAGGTTATATGGAGTAATAGGAGGGTTATAGGGAGAGGTTATATGGTATAATAGGAGGGTTATAGGGAGAGGTTATATGGAGTAATAGGAGGGTTATAGGGAGAGGTTATATGAAGTAACAGGAGGGTTATAGGGAGAGGTTATATGGAGTAATAGGAGGGTTATATGGAGAGGTTATATGGAGTAATAGGAGGGTTATAGGAGAGGTTATATGGTATAATAGGAGGGTTATAGGGAGAGGTTATATGGAGTAATAGGAGGGTTATAGGAGAGGTTATATGAAGTAACAGGAGGGTTATAGGGAGAGGTTATATTGAGTAACAGGAGGGTTATAGGGAGAGGTTATATGGAGTAATAGGGGGGTTATAGGGAGAGGTTATATGGAGTAATAGGTGGGTTATAGGGAGAGGTTATATAGAGTAATAGGAGGGTTATATGGAGAGTTTATATGGTGTAATAGGAGGGTTATAGGGAGAGGTTATATGGTATAATAGGAGGGTTATAGGGAGAGGTTATATGGAGTAATAGGAGGGTTATAGGGAGAGGTTATATGGTGTAATAGGAGGGTTATAGGGAGAGGTTATATGGTGTAATAGGAGGGTTATAGGGAGAGGTTATATGGAGTAATAGGGGGGTTATAGGGAGAGGTTATATGGTGTAATAGGAGGGTTAATAGGGAGAGGTTATATGGAGTAATAGGAGGGTTATAGGGAGAGGTTATATGGTGTAATAGGAGGGTTATAGGGAGAAGGTTATATGGTGTAGTAATAGGAGGGTTATAGGGAGGGTTATATGGAGTAATAGGGGGTTATAAGGAGAGGTTATATGGAGTAATAGGTGGGTTATAGGGAGAGGTTATATAGAGTAATAGGAGGGTTATATGGAGAGTTTAATATGGTGTAATAGGAGGGTTATGGAGAGGTTATATGGGTAATAGGAGGTTATAGGGAGAGGTATATGGTGTAATAGGAGGGTTATAGGAGAGTTATATGGAGTAATAGGGGGTTATAGGGAGAGGTTATATAGAGTAATAGGAGGGTTATAGGGAGAGGTTATATGGAGTAATACGAGGGTTATAGGGAGAGGTTATATGGAGTAATAGAGGGTTATAGGGAGAGGTTATATGGAGTAATAGGAGGGTTATAGGGAGAGGTTATATAGAGTAATAGGGGGGTTATAGGGAGAGGTTATATAGAGTAATAGGAGGGTTATATGGAGAGTTTATATGGTGTAATAGGAGGGTTATAGGGAGAGGTTATATGGTGTAATAGGAGGGTTAAGGGAGAGGTTATATGGTGTAATAGGAGGGTTATAGGGAGAGGTTATATGGTGTAATAGGAGGGTTATAGGGAGAGGTTAATATGGAGTAATAAAGGAGGGTTATAGGGAGAGGTTATATGGAGTAATAGGAGGGTTATAGGGAGAGGTTATATGGAGTAATAGGAGGGTTATAGGGAGAGGTTATATAGTGGAGTAATAGGAGAGTTATAGGGAGAGGTTATATGGAGTAATAGGAGGGTTATAGGGAGAGGCTATATGGAGTAATAGGAGGGTTATAGGGAGAGGTTATATGGTGTAATAGGAGGGTTATAGGGAGAGTTTATATGGTGTAATAGGAGGGTTATAGGGAGAGGTTATATGGAGTAATAGGAGGGTTATAGGGAGAGGTTATATGGTGTAATAGGAGGGTTATAGGGAGAGGTTATATGGAGTAATAGGAGGGTTATAGGGAGAGGTTATATAGAGTAATAGGAGGGTTATAGGGAGAGGTTATATGGAGTAATAGGAGGGTTATAGGGAGAGTTTATATGGAGTAATAGGAGGGTTATAAGGAGAGGTTATATGGAGTAATAGGAGGGTTATAGGGGGAGTTATATGGTGTAATAGGAGGGTTATAGGGAAGAGGTTATATGGAGTAATAGGGGGGTTATAGGGAGAGGTTAAATGGTGTAATAGGAGGGTTATAGGGAGAGGTTATAGGGAGTAATAGGAGGGTTATAGGGAGAGGTTATATGGAGTAACAGGAGGGTTATAGGGAGAGTGTATATATTGTTAACAGGAGGGTTATAGGGAGAGGTTATAGGGAGTAATAGGAGAGGTTATATGATGTAATAGGAGGGTTATAGGGAGAGGTTATATAGAGTAATAGGAGGGTTATAGGGAGAGGTTATATGGAGTAATAGGAGGGTATAGGGAGAGGTTATATGAGTAATAGAGGGTTATAGGAGAGTTTATATATGGTGTAATAGGAGGGTTATAGGGAGAGGTATATGGTGGTAATAGGAGGGTTATAGGGAGAGGTTATATGGAGTAATAGGAGGGTTATAGGGAGAGGTTATATTGAGTAACAGGAGGGTTATAGGGAGAGGTTATAGGGAGTAATAGGAGAGGTTTATATGCATGTAATAGGAGGGTTATAGGGAGAGGTTATATAGAGTAATAGGAGGGTTATAGGGAGAGGTTATATGGAGTAATAAGAGAGGGTTATAGGGAGAGTTTATATGGAGTAATAGGAGGGTTATAAGGAGAGGTTATATGGAGTAATAGGAGGGTTATAGGGGGAGGTTATATGGTGTAATAGGAGGGTTATAGGGAGAGGTTATATGGAGTAATAGGGGGGTTATAGGGAGAGGTTAAATGGGTAATAGGAGGGTTATAGGGAGAGGTTATAGGGAGTAATAGGAGGGTTATAGGGAGAGTTATATGGAGTAACAGGAGGGTTATAGGGAGAGGTTATATTGAGTAACAGGAGGGTTATAGGGAGAGGTTATAGGGAGTAATAGGAGAGGTTATATGATGTAATAGGAGGGTTATAGGGAGAGGTTATATAGAGTAATAGGAGGGTTATAGGGAGAGGTTATATGGAGTAATAGGAGGGTTATAGGGAGAGGTTATATGGAGTAATAGGAGGGTTATAGGGAGAGTTTATATGGTGTAATAGGAGGGTTATAGGGAGAGGTTATATGGTGTAATAGGAGGGTTATAGGGAGAGGTTATATGGAGTAATAGGAGGGTTATAGGGAGAGGTTATATTGAGTAACAGGAGGGTTATAGGGAGAGGTTATAGGGAGTAATAGGAGAGGTTATATGATGTAATAGGAGGGTTATAGGGAGAGGTTATATAGAGTAATAGGAGGGTTATAGGGAGAGGTTATATGGAGTAATAGGAGGGTTATAGGGAGAGGTTATATGGAGTAATAGGAGGGTTATAGGGAGAGGTTATATGGAGTAATATGGTGTAATATGATGGAGTTATAGAAAGAATAAATGATCAGGTGTTGTTCTGGGGTTATTTGAGAATACATGAATTGATTTCTAGAAATAAACATGAGAAACAATGGAATAATTTTCAAAGTATAAAAACACAAGATGAAAAAGAGTTATTTATATTTTGCTGGAACTCACAGCTCCTGGGATAAATGATTCATGGCACATTCATCTATTTCTTTCATCCATCCTTCAGACTCTGCTACCTTTGGGTATATAATCACATTTCACACTTTCCAAATGGAACCGGGCACTCTGGGAACAGTCATATATTTGCTGAATATTGTGGGGATCATTTGCTATTCGCTTGCTTTTGGATTTAATGGATAATTTATTCTGTACCCCCTCTGGTCTCAAAGCAAACCTGCCGCCGGCTAGTGTGGAAGAACTAGGCTAATAACAACTTAATGCTTCTTTTCTGCATATTACTATTACTCGTCTCATAAGGATTTGCAGATGTGGAAAAATGCACAGAATACCCTAGTTTTGGAGTAGTGCCATTGCAATGTGCTGCTGTCTCTCTCTCGGTCCCCCTTTATTTATTATGCAGTGCACAGTGTAAGAAAATATTGGTTAGCATTGGGTATTTGGGAGGAGATGCAAATCCGAGCACCTTAATATAACATTTTAAATGGCTATTTTCTTTTAATTCTAATGTTAAAGCAGAAGGTCACAGAGAACACGCGCTATTCCATTTAACCTTATCACGCGGGTAAATTGCCAGAAAACGAAAATGGGACAACGAGAGAAACTGGTCATGATAACGAATCGAAAGAATCGCACATGGAAGATTGTGATCATTCCTCTCCGATCAGAGCATGAGGATATCCTCCAGCTCTCCAATGATAAACCTTTTGAGTGCCAATCGCAGAGACGTCCCCGTGTCATAGGGTTAACATCATCAGTGCCAGCTAGATGAGCAATCATGTAAATGTTTTTCAAAGAAGCTGGAGGCATAGAAAATCGATACGCCAATCATTTCATACGGAACAAAAAACAGCGAAAGCACACTCAGTTAAAACAGCCAGTTTCAAACAATTTGCCAATTAAACTGCAAAATATCCGACAGCAGCGTCCATGCACATCCGAGTGCGTTATCAAAGTGCTTTTTTTACTTTACAGCATTTCGCCCATGGGATATAAACAGACACATTCCGTCAGTTTACAGAACAAGAGGTTTAATTAAGCCCAGGAATAATTTCCCTCATTTAGCTCTGGATTCTTTTCTAAGGAACAGTCATATTTTTTTTTATTTCTACCTGATAATTTCGCGATTCATTGATGCATGCATGAACACATTATATGGAGCCTTAAGTAATAACACAAATCTGTATATTAGGAAAGGGGATTCTGAACAGCTAGAAAAACTCAAGGTTAACCGAATAAGCGAGTATTTATTCACGTTTTAATAAAAACCCATTATAGTAACAATGAATGATTAAATATTTAAATGTATCTGTATCATACACTGAGGCTTAACATATATATATATATATATATATATATATATATATATATATATATATATATATATATATTTATTATATACATACAAACAATATCTATCTATATATGCAAACATGCCTAAACATACAGAATATCTGTATATACAAACACACACACACATATATTATATATATATACATACACACAAACATAATATAAATATATATATACACACAAACATTATATATATATATATACACAAACATAATATATATATATATATATATATATATATACACAAACATAATATATATATATATATACAAACATAATATATATATATACACAAACATAATATATATATATATATACACAAACATAATATAAATAAATTATATATATATATTACATTTACACACACATTTTACGGCTTTTTTATAATGAATGAATATATAATACACATAAACTCGTACATACACAAACACAGAGTACCAATTCCTGCACATACACAGCAATTTAACAGAACAGGGTTGAAGTATAAAGATGTACAGGGCTAACGAGAGAGGTGAAAACATTGAGAACTGCCAGGAGAATGAACAATCTAGACCAAATAGACAAATTGGAAAGTGAGATAAATGGGAGAATTTTTCTGGTTTGACTATTTTGACCTAGAATTTTCAATTCTCCAGTCATTCTCAAGATTTTCACCTCTCTCTGAATAGCCCTGGTAGTATTTGGAGTTTGGGGAGTTAATGTGTCGCAGGGGGGATTCACATACAGGGCTGGGATACCGGACTTACCTGTGAGATAGATGAGACCACATCTCTAAGTAGAGCCTGGCATGTGTGTGATAAGATCCAAACTAGGAATACAATGAGCACACCCAATGAGCACACCGTGGGACAGAATCCCATGGAATCAGTCTCTGCGCTGCTGCTACATTCAGTCCTCAGCTCCAGGACCAGAGCCACTCCTTCCATCTACACACTGATGAGTCACAGAAGATGGAACAAGGCAGATTTATTAACCCCTTGCTAGCAGTACTGTTAAAAATTGAAGTGCATTCATAGGTTACCTCTCAAGCAATGCATTCAGGACCCTTGTAGGTTAGCAAATTCTACAGACATAAGGGATACACAGCTAGAACTGAATGCATTCACTTACCTTATGGGAGAAATGTGATCCCTTGCTTGTTAATAAAATAGATTTTGAGGCAATCTGCTTTCAAGTGAGTTTGACAGATGTCCAGTAAATTAGATTAGCAGCCAAACCTGCAGATTATCACACCGTTATACAATATAAAATCACCTTCTAGTGATAAAGAACATATATTGTTATACAGATATTTATATCATGAGTGATGGAGAATCCTGATTTCAGACTTTTTAATACTGTATCATTCCATTCACAGAGAACTCTGCCTGCTCTTTTTATTTGGATATCGGTTGCTTATTTCAAGAACAAACACCTTGCATATTCATTCAATGTATCATATATTTTTAGGGCTGCACAGAAAATAAAACTGGTGATTTTTCTTGTGGGGATTTCCATCCTAGCTCTGACAGCTTGGTTATCCAACTTCGATGCTGCTGCAAGGATGTTGGTAGAAATAAACTGATAGGGAACATATTCCACATGTACATGTCCTCCAATATGCTCAAATTAGTTAATAGAGATATGCTTGAATGGAGTTAACGGTTGTGGGAAACTGGTCCCGTGAGGATGAAATGGAAATGTATGTTCAACTCAGGAGCAGTATGGTGTTGAATCACTATGGTATTATCCAAAGACCAGGCACCAACAGAGTTAATCGGAAAATAGAAACTGGATTTATCTTCTTGGCTTTCATTGGAGATAGTCAGCAAAACTAGTCAACTTATTAAAATGGCTACTTTAACTGGCTCACTCCATCGTAAATTGGCAAAATTAGGTGTACGTTAATTCTGCTATTAATCCAGCAATAGCCAAACAAGTTTAATAATGGCTACAACATTAACGATTAGAATAAGGGTCTTCACACTCAAAATACTCGGTGTCATATTAGTTTGTGAATCACCGAACTCTACAGCAATAAACTCAAAGTAATATGCAGTGTGTATGAGTGTATCACAGAGCTCCACAGCAATACAACTCACAGCAATGTGCAATAACTCCATCCCTCACACACTGAACCTGATGAAATGTTCAACAAACTTATCCTGATTCCTGAGACCAACCCTCACAAACTGACCTCATCTACCATATAATGACAATGACCTCATCCCCCACACACCGATCCTGACCCCGTCATCCCCACATACTGACCCTGACACTCCCCCTGTACACATAAACACTGACTATCACCTCCTTAACGCTAGCGCTCACATAAATGCGTTAGTGAATCGGTATTAGCTCATTCTAGCGCCAGTTTACTGTACTTTGTGCTCCCTATACTTAATAGCACAAAATATTAAGCAGAGACTAATTAGCATTAGGATCACAAGTCCTAACGATAAGTACAAGGTTTGCTACAGCTTAGAGCTGCTGCTAACTGATTCTGCTTCTGTACACCCCCAAAAAATAAAATATTCACCTATTAGCCAGAGGCTGGGAGCAGAGTGAGACTGGGGGAAAAAAGTTCCCATTCTCCTTCCGTGATCACTCCGCCGAGCAGCAGGATCTTGCAAAAGGTGAGATTCTGCCAGTTAAGGCTAGGGTCAGACGAAAGCATTTTTCCCCGCGAACGTGAAAAAGTGCGTCCGAACGCATTGACGTATTTTTTCACGGAATGCGCAAAAACGGTCAGACGACGCGCATTTTCGGGCGTGATTTTGTACGGATCGTCAATAAAACTCTTTTTGCGTCTGGACGTTATGTAGGCTGGACATTAGCAGCGTCTGACATCTCCTAATCTCGCACACACGCCGCTATGCCGCAGCTGCGCACTCAGTACGTCAGTACTAGCGGTTCAGCGTTCTCAAAAAAATGCGTTCAAATTCCACTTGCGTTGCACGGCCGGACTTTTGTGCGGCCGTACATCGTATATTGGCCGTCATTGCCCGTCATCTGCTGCTAGTGCGGCCGTAATTACGTGCGCCAGAACGCACGTTAAAAGTGCGCTGGTCTGACCCCAGCCTAAGTCAGCAGAACCTTCCATGGAGTCCTATGGAGATCTCACGACAGGGTTTTGGCGCTGACCCGAGCATCCTGGAACCTAGCAGCCATTACGGAGCAGGTTGCTGGACTCATGGAGATTAGTGAACGCAAATTTTTCCCCTTAGCGTCGCTGTTTTAGCTGTAGGCAGCTGATAGTGGCCTTTGTTTTCTGGACAGCTGGTCAATATACAGTCAACGCACATCTTTTTTTCCCAGACAAAATAAGATACGTAAAGCTGTACTAAAAGTGATAGCAGATTGATCGACTTCATTGTTCGTTATCCTCCCGACACTTGCAGATTAGAACAATGTTCTTGTAGGCATTCAGAAGCAGCCATTCTGCTTTTACAGCCGGGGAATTTGTCATTTCGAGAGACATTATCAACTTCACAGCTACTGTAAGAAATTAGACAGATTTATTTTCTGTTCCCTGGAGGAATGAAGCCGGTGATATCGAGAAGAAGCTAGTTAACCTGGTCTTTCTCATTGTCCTCCATATCTCACCTAGCAGCAAACACTGTAGCTCTGAGTAATGTTCTCGGCTCAGTCCGTTGGCATTAAGGTTCCCGTCGCAAAGAGCTGATATTGCCAGTCCCAGCCGATGATGTAGAGAGAGGGTGAAGAATTGCTTCTCTCTCTGATATTGATTTTCATGAAATGACCGTTAGTAATTCCTATTTGTCGTGTGCTGCTCCTTGTACTTAAAGTGTAATTGCCACTGAAAAGATGATTTTCATAAATCCGTTTTGGAAAATCCTTCCTATATGTTATTACTATTTCAACTAACCAAGACACAGTGAAATTAGCTCTGATTTTGCTCAAATGTTTGGATGATTTTTCACCAAGGAGATGGTGTTTATGGATTTTTTTTTCAATAAGTTACTGAAATTTTTTTTTATAAAAAGCTTCTCAAAAGGGGTTAACCACTATTCTTTCATTGAAAGAATGGTGGATTTAGTTCAGCGGGAATCTTGGGAACTTTGAATAGGAGCCATTCATTTGTGGCTAAATGGAGAAGAACAAGCTGTTCAAAGGTAGCTCGTTCTTCTCAGGAACCAATATTGAAAAAAAATACAGGCTTAGAGAGCCAGGTGTTGTGTGATTTTGCTTTTAAACACGCAGCACCAGTCCTGTTCTGTTGTTGCAAGCATTGTGAGACAGGATGTTGTCAGCACACAAAGCATGCTGACATCATCGATCCCCAGGTTGGTCCCCAGCAGGAGAAATATAAACTTCCCACTTGCTGAATGACAGCTGTGTGGACTGAGGAAACTCTTCCACTTCAGACAGTGCTATGTGACAAACGGGACTGGAGGGGAGCACTCTACACATGTCCTGATTAATTTAGCTTTTAAAAGTGGTCAGACTGCAAGGAGTGTCTCTTTAACACTTCAACTTAGAGGACTCGACAATTCGTCTACATACCTGACAGCCAATGGTGCAGAGTGCAGGTGAGTGCAGCGCTGTCCTCCTTCCTCTGCCTGTGCTATTCAGAAAAACTGAGAACAAATGGTTCCCAGTATCCTCCCATGACTTCTTCCACAGCTTGTGTGACCACACTGAAGTTAGCTTCTTATGCAGGGTCGACTGGCCTCCATGGAGTCCTATTTTAGAACACCTTTTTGTACTTTTTTAGATGAGATTTCTGATTCCCATTTTTTTAAAAAGGCGCCTTTTTAAATTCTGTAACAGACCTTTATATTCTTTTTTAAAGGACCTTTGTTACTATTCATATTTATTTTTCACATTTTAAGTAATTTTTATTGGTTTAAACACCGATCAGGAGAATAGGAGAGTTCCGTTTTTTTTCCTGCAGTTTAGCGGTCTTCAGCGATTTCATCTTCGGTGCACTACGATGACCCTGCGGTGAATAGTGAATTCACAGATGGGTCGGCAAAATGGAATCGTTGAAGCGCATCGTAATGTGCCGAAGTGCAAAGCACTGAACTTTTGCTGAAATTTCAGTGCTTTGTGAACAACCCCTTATGGGCTCTATCATCTCCTTCAAGCTAACACTAGTGTCCACATTAGCACTAGCTTAAAAGAGGTCATAGCACTGCAGCCAGATCGCCTTCAAATCGCTAACGGGTTAAAAAACCGATTAGTGTTCATTAGTTTGTGATTCGTAGTGCGAGTTTACTGTACTTTGCGCTCCCTACACCTAACATGGGGAGCGTAAAGTGCAAGCACAGATTAACTAGCGTTAGGATCACTTGGTACTAAGAGCTGGTGCTAAAGAAAATGCTACCACCAGCTCAGAGGTGTAGGTAACGGATTGCGCTGCTGCAGAATTCTTTACCTACAGCTCAAAACCCCCCAAAAAAATCACATACTCACCTCTCATCCCGCGGCAAGAACAACGGCTCGATTCACTGCTTCTGGCCACCAGGAGCAGAGGGAGACTGTCATGCCTTCCACCAGTATGCGGTAGATGGCAGGCGAAAGGTTAATCCAAGCTAGGTGTCCAAGGGAGAATCCAATAGAATCGTCGTGGGAAGCCAAAAGGTCAAGACAGGCAGAGTTCTTAGCGAGGTCAAAAAGGGTAAGCCAATTGGGTCAGAAGGAGTAATTCTCAGGAATTCAATATATATATAAGGGAAGCAGGAAAGCCTCTAGGAAGCAACAACCAGGTAGCTAACCAAAGGAGGAATGGGGGATTATATAGGGAGTCTGCAAGGAACACACCTCTGCGGGGAGGAGCCGCAGCCTCCTGTCACACCTCCACAGGTTAGGAGGATGCCTGGTTGCCATGGCTCCCCTCTCCATCCTGCCAGCCTGAAGACATGCCCCCCCAGTTGGTGAGCACCTCCCATGGCTCCCCTCCTGCTCCCAGTCTGGTAGGACACGCCCCCACGCCGAGGCGATGTGACGGTCGCCATGTTTGGCACCCCCTTCGGGCGCCGTGAGCTCCTGGCCAGCCGAGGACAGAACGGAAGCCCGGGCCCTGCATCCTGAATACCAGAGCGTTTTGAGCATCAGCGGCCGCCGGCTGCTGAAGACGCCGACCCCCACCTTGTGGTCGCCGCCTGCCGCCATGACGCCCGGCACGCCGGGACCCCCCCTCGCTGGACGGGTGAGTCCTGACTGAGACTGGAGGAAGAAAGTCCTCAGTCTCTCTCTGCGATCACTCCACCAAGCGAGAGGCGAGATCCTGCCGGTCATGTGACCCAGCAGGAGAAGCCTCCAAGGAGTACTATGGACTCCATGGAGCAGATGCTGGGGACGGCATGTTAGCGCTGCCCCCAGCATCCTCTAGCCTAACGGCTGCTATGGTGTGGCTGCAGCACCCTGCGCCTGCCCCATAATCTGTTAGTTATTGCTAATTTTTCCCCTTAGCCCATTAGTCCTGGTTTTAGCAAGTGGCGTGATATTGTGCTTTATGTGGTTTATGTTTTGTTGTGTTTTTATGTGTATTGACCCCAATATCATTTTGCATAAGTGGACCCAGGACTCTAGAATGATGGAATTACCATATTTACATATTTAGTACTCAGCAGCAACATTTCGGCTGTGCGGCCAGTGTTTCTCAAGTCCTTTCTTCTGTCCTTTCAGATTTTATAGACATTCTTGATATAGGACATTATAACACTAGTCTTAGGCAGTTTTTACTGCTACACGATGATACCTAGACAATCTTAAGTTAACACTAACAGGTCTATTTAGAGAAAGGTGAAAACCAGGAGAATTGACTGGAGACGTGAAAATACTAGGTCAAAATAGCCAAACCAGAAACATTTTCCCATTTATCTCACTTTCCAAATCGGCTATTTGGTCTCGATTGTTCTCTTCTCCTGCCAGTTCTCCTGGTTTTCATCTTTCTCTGAATAACCCTGCTAGTCACTTGGAACTACAGTCAGGTCCAGAAATATTGGGACATCGACACAATTCTAACATCTTTGGCTCTATACACCACCACAATGGAGTTGGAATGAAACAAACACAATGTGCTTTAACTGCAGACTGTCAGCTTTAATTTGAGGGTATGTACATCCAACTCAGGTGAACGGTGTAGGACTTACAGCAGTTTGCAGATGTGCCTCCCACTTGTTAAGGGACCAAAAGTAATGGGACAATTGGCTTCTCAGCTGTTCCATGGCCAGGTGTGTGATATTCACTCATTACCCCAAATACAATGTGCAGATAAAAGGCCCAGAGTTCATTTCAAGTGTGCTATTTGCATTTGGAATCTGTTGCTGTCAACTCTCAAGATGAGATCCAAAGAGCTGTCACTATCAGTGAAGCAAGCCATCATTAGGCTGAAGAAACAAAACAAACCCATCAGAGAGATAGCAAGAACATTAGGCGTGGCCAAAACAACTGTTTGGAACATTCTCAAAAAGAAGGAACGCACCGGTGAGCTCAGCAACACCAATAGACCCGGGAGTCCACGGAAAACAACTGTGGTGGATGAATGAAGAATTCTTTCCCTGGTGAAGAAAACACCCTTCACAACAGTTGGCCAGATCAAGAACATTCTCCAGGAAGTAGGTGTATGTGTGTCAAAGTCAACAATCAAGAGAAGACTTCACCAGAGTAAATACAGAGGGTTTACCACAAGATGTAAACCATTGGTGAGCCTCAAAAACAGGAAGGCCAGATTAGAGTTTGCCAAACAACACCTAACAAAGCCTTCACAGTTCTGGAACAAGATCCTATGGACAGATGAGACCAAGATCAACTTGTACTAGAGTGATGGGAAGAGAAGAGTATGGAGAAGGAAAGGAACTGCTCATGATCCTAAGCATACCACCTCATCAGTGAAGCATGGTGGTGGTAGTGTCATGGCGTGGGCATGTATGGCTGCCAATGGAACTGGTTCTCTTGTATTTATTGATGATGTGACTGCTGACAAAAGCAGCAGGATGAATTCTGAAGTGTTTCGGGCAATATTATCTGCTCACATTCAGCCAAATGCTGCAGAACTCATTGGACGGCGCTTCACAGTGCAGATGGACAATGACTCAAAGCATACTGCAAAAGCAACCAAAGAGTTTTTGAAGTGACAGAAGTGGAATGTTATGCAATGGCCAAGTCAATCACCTGACCTGAATCCCATTGAGCATGCATTTCACTTGCTGAAGACAAAACTGAAGGGAAAATACCCCAAGAACAAGCAGGAACTGAAGACAGTTGCAGTAGAGGCCTGGGAGAGCATCACCAGGGATGAAACCCAGCATCTGTTGATGTCTATGCGTTCCAGACTTCAGGCTGTGATTCAAAGCAAAGGATTTCCAACCAAGTATTAAGAAGGGAAAGTTTGATTTATGATTATTATTCTGTCCCATTACCTTTGGTCCCTTAACAAGTGGGAGGCACATCTGCAAACTGCTGTAAGTCCTACACCGTTCACCTGAGTTGGATGTACAGTCATGGTCGAAATTGTTGGCACCCCAGACATTTTTACAGAAAATCAATTATTTCTCACAGAAAAGTATTGCAGTAACACATGTTTTGCTATACACATGTTTATTCCCTTTGTGTGTATTGGAACAAAACAAAAAAAGGGAGGAAAAAAAGCAAATTGGACATAATGTCACACAAAACTCCAAAGATGGGCTGGACAAAATTCTTGGCACCCTTAACTTAATATTTGGTTGCACACCCTTTGGAAAAAATAACTGAAATCAGTCGCTTCCTACAACATCAATAAGCTTCTTACACCTCTCACCTGGAATTTTGGACCAATCTTCCTTTGCAAACTACTCCAGGTCTCTTATTGGAAGGGCGCCTTTTCCCAACAGCAATTTTAAGATCTCTCCACAGGTGTTCAATGGGATTTAGATCTGTACTCATTGCTGGCCACTTCAGAACTCTCCAGCGCTTTGTTGCCATCCATTTCTGGGTGCTTTTTGACGTATTTTTGGGGTCATTGTCCTGCTGGAAGACCCAAGATCTCAGACGCAAACCCAGCTTTCTGACACTGGGCTCTACAGTGCGACCCAAAATCCTTTGGTAATCCTCAGAATTCATGATGCCTTGCACACATTCAAGGCACCCAGTGCCAGAGGCAGCAAAACAACCTCAAAACATCATTGAACCTCCACCATATTTCACTGTAGGTACTGTGTTCTTTTCTTTGTAGGCCTCATTCTGTTTTCGGTAAACAGTAGAATGATGTGCTTTACCAAAAAGCTCTATCTTGGTCTCATCTGTCCACAAGACGTTTTCCCAGAAGGATTTTGGCTTACTCAAGTACATTTTAGCAAACTGTAGTCTTGCTTTTTTAAGTCTCTGTGTCAGCAGTGGGGTCCTCCTGGGTCTCCTGCCATAACGTTTAATTTCTTTTAAATGTCAACAGATAGTTCGCACTGACACTGATGCTCCCTGAGCCTGCAGGGCATCTTGAATTTCTTTGGAACTTGTTTGGGGCTGCTTATCCACCATCCGGACTATCCTGCGTTGCAACCTTTCGTCAATTTTTCTCTTCCATCCACCCACAGAGAGATTAGCTACAGTGCCATGGGATGCAAACTTCTTGATAATGTTGCGCACTGAACAAAGGCAAATCTAGATCTCTGGAGATGGACTTGTAACCTTGAGATTGTTGATATTTTTCCACAATTTTGGTTCTCAAGTCCTCAGAATCTCCTCTTTCTGTTGTCCATGCTTAGTGTGGCACACCCAGACAAACAATGCAAAGACTAAGTGAACTTCTCTCCTTTTTATCTGCTTTCAGGTGTGATTTTATATTGAGCACACCTGTTACTTGCCCCAGGTGAGTTTACAGGAGCAAAACATGCTTGAAACAATCTTATTTATCCACAATTTAAAAGGGTGCCAAGAATTTTGTCCAGACCATTTTTGGAGTTTTGTGTGACATTATGTCCAATTTGCTTTTTTTCCTCCCTTTTTTTGTTTTGTTCCAATACACACAAAGGGAATAAACACGTGTATAGCAAAACATGTTTTACTGCAATACTTTTCTGTGAGAAATACTTGATTTTCTGGAAAAATGTCTGGGGTGCCAACAATTTCGGCCATGACTGTACATACCTTCAAATTAAACCTGACAGTCTGCAGTTAAAGCACATTGTGTTTGTTTCATTCCAACTCCATTGTGGTGGTGTATAGAGCTAAAGATGTTAGAATTGTGTCGATGTCCCAATATTTCTGGACCTGACTGTAAATCCATTGTAATAATCCTGCTCCATGAATGCTCAAGTAGAAATCAAACTGCCAAAATGCAAGCGCATAAATAATATGTTTATATTTAATGGTACTGCTTATCAGGTTTTTGTTCTCACAATCTTGTACTTGTAGCAAAATAATGATGGATAACCTGGCAGACTAATAAATCTATATCTCCCATGATGCTAGTGTAGTCTTATTTCACTATTGTTCGGATTGCACAGAAATGAGCAAAAGCTCTGCCTGTCCACTCACTATTAAGACCTGCTGAACAGATCAAGCTCTATAAGCTCTTTACTGAAACTCCCAGGCAAGGAAACTGCATTAAAGGGACGCTCTACTCAAAAAATCACCCTCCGTTTATTTATCCTTACCTATCCCTATTCCCTTAATAAATGTTTTTTTTTTTTTTTTTTTTTGTAACTGTAGTACTTACCCTAAAATCCTCTTCTTTCCAGCGGCGTCTTTTTTTTTTATATACTCACCTCCCTCCTCTTCCTCTCCCGTCCTTCTTCATGCTTCTTGGCTTCTGTTTTACGTGAGAAGCGCGCATGCGCGCCTCTCACATAAGCCAGCCAATCGGCAGGCTTCCTCCCGGATCCCTCTGAGGATTAGTGTTGCGCGCAAGAGGATGCGCGCAACACTAACCCTCAGAGGGAGCCGCCAGCTTCTGTGGTGAGTTGGAGACGTCATCGCGCTGAAAGCGCGATGACGTCTCCTACTCGGCAAAAGTCGGCAGAAGCGGGAAATATGATTCCCGCTCTGCTGACTGACAGCTGGGAGGGCGGAGTAAAGTCCTCCGCCTCTCTCAGCTGTTTTCAGCCTTTCCTGACGATCGGCTGAGCGGAGGCAGGAGGGACAGGCAAGGGAATACTCCGGGCATCATGACCACCTAAAATAGCTTAGGTGGTCATGTTGCCTAGAGTGTCCCTTTAAGATATCTTAAAAACAAAAAACAAAAAATTCTACATGTGTGCAGCTGATATGATGAAATCTGGATACATTTATAGCATCTAAATAGAAGAGAAAAGAATAGGGAAAAAATGACACATTAGACAAAATTGGAAATATATTGGGCTCTTTTACATTCTCCGCGCAAATTCGTACGCGCAGTGCAATTCTTTTTGCGCGCAGCGTTAAACGTTAACGCACGTAAATTATCGCATGTATTACGATCTGTGATGGGTGTATATGTTACGGGTAAAGCCCGAAGTGCGATTAATCCTAGGATTACCCGTTTAATTCTAGCATTACCCAGGCGTCATTAGCAAAAGTCTGAAGTGAAATTTCGGACTTTACCCAGGTAATCTGCAAAGTATCCAGAGGCCCCTGGATACCCCGGTTTTCTGCACTGTTTTAACCGGGTACTTCGCACATTACCCGAGTGCTGCTGGATAAAGTGTCATGTGCAACGAAACATCCGCACTTTATCCAGGTTATCTGCAAAATATTCAAACGCCTCTGGGTTCTCCGATTTTCTTGTGTTTTCAGCAGGTTACAGGTGACTGAATTCGAGGAAAACTCAATTTACGGAGATAAATATATTATATAAAGAGTAACCTGACGGTTGTTATGTTTTACAAACGATATATTAGCACACATCACACGTAAGAAAGATCACGTAACTGTTTTCACATTCATGTAAGAAACACATCCCGTCGCTCTGTATATTCGTTCTATCCTCAATACGGTTTTAAGGTTTGTCTTTTGCCATTTTCGTTGACAATATCCATAAATAATAGCAAAAAATTGACTGTTACCCAAGTGGGGTTGGATGCTCTGCAGATTACCCAGGTGAAGCTGTGGATAGTCCTCAGATTACCCGGGTGAAGCTTCAGATTTGCACATTATCCGGATAAAGTGCGGATTTTTCAGCTCTTCCAGACTGTTACCCAAGGGCAGTTGGTTAGTCCTAAAATTACCCGGGTAAAGTCTGAAATTTTCATTTTTTTGCAGCTTTACCCAGCGGTTTTGGGTAATGTCAGGATTAACCGGGTAATTCTAGGATTGACTGCACTTCGGATTTTACCCGTAACATATATAAGATTCCCTGAGGAAAGGGTTAATTTGGCAGGGTTTATCAGCCCAGCAACACACACAAAGGCTTGATGTTGTGATTATTATTATTATTATTCTTTATTTATAAAGCGCCAGCATATTCCGCAGCGCTGTACAATAAGCACAGTATAGACAGGGTTACAATACATTGAACAACATTTGACAAACAGTACAGGAGGAGATGAGGGCCCTATTCCCGTAGGAACTCACAATCTGGGAGGGTTGGGGTTGGAAACAGGAGGAGAGGACTGTAAGGTGAGAGTGATTGATGGTTGCGTCAGTGAGTCGGGTGGTAGGCTTCCCTAAATAGGAACGTTTTAAGGGAGCGTTTGAAGGAAGAGAAGTTAGGGGAAAGTCTGACAGTATGAGGGCTTTAAAAGAGACACGCCTATACAGGCACAGGAGGTTCATTTTTTGTGGATCTCCCCTCAGACAGACACAGCTCCTAAAGGCCTGTGATTTGAGGACACAATCTTTTGTTATTGTTACATTGATTGCTGGATAGAAGAGAAAGGTTTTCTTCTTTTGTTTATTTGGTTGAACCAAGCAGCTGTGCCTGTATACACCTATGCAACAAGGAATAAAGACTGCTTGATGAAACACTTACCCTGCTGTGGTGTTCATGTGACAAGGTCCACTCCATTACATGATCTGAGCGCATTTTTTCATCCGATAAAAAATATTGTGCGTAAAAAAAGACGCGCAAAAACGCACGCGCATTAACGTTGCGCACAGGAATCGGTGGGCGGACTGTTTTTCCACGCGATTCAGCCAATCAGAATTAAGAACCACAATTGTCTCCCGTTCAGTTTTAGCGCCTGTCAAAATCAATCTGAGTATACTGTATATGCTCCAGCAATAATAAAAACATGCACAACCTCTCTATTTTATTGTTTGGGTATGTGTAGAATGTGTAACTATACTGTGCTGTATTTTTTTTTTCGTGCTGTTGTATTTTGTTTCGGCCAGAACGTTCAGATTTGCAGTTACCACCAGCTTTTAAAAGACATTAAAATTATGCGCGCAAACGTTGTTCGTAAAAAGTTGCGCATCGATTGTAATACAATCCGCGTACCAGTGCACAAACACATTTGCGCTCACAATGTTAAGTATGGGATGCGCGCACGAACTTGCGTTCGCGCAGGGTTTGCGCAGGGTCACTTGCGTTAGATGTTAACGCGCATCGTATGCGCGAACGTCATAATACGACGTTCAGAGTGAAGGGTTTTGCCCCATGCGTTAATGCGCTTTTGCGGGTGCGCAAAAAAGTGTGCGAAGAATGTAATAGAGCCCATTGTCTATACTAAGGCAGATAAATAAGTAGAAGCATGATAGAAAACCCCTGCAGGAATAGTGACAGTCAATATCCAGTAACAGAAACTGGGGTAACCCTGGAACATGGATAGAACAAAGGATATTGATTGACTGAGATAGGAGCTAATAAGTAAAACTTAACTTTTATTGTAAACAAAAAAAACAGAACAACATAAAGACGAACCAAGGAAAGGATAAAAAGTCTCTGTGGCTCCAGTCACCGTGATAAATGCCACATAGGGTACTAGGTGCACTTAGATAAGTCTCTCCTAGGATATACAAAGAGACAAATGGTCTAAATTCTGTCAACTACTATCAAAGTGAAGAAACGGGCCTTCATGGGTCCGCGTAATAGGACAGAGAGAAGCTGCTATAGAGAGAGTTCCCAATGGGATGAGTGGCAAATAAAATTGCAAAAGGTAGAGGAAAGGTTGAGGCCCAAAAATCAAATCTGAGAGCGCTACCAGCTTAGAGCCAACCCACCCAAAGTTTAAAATCAAGCTAAAGAGAATAAAACAATAATACAATAAAAAGCACATTCTGCATGGTTGTATTGTAAGCACTCCACCACTCAACTCGTTTCGCCATAAACACTGGCGCAAACTCAGGAGCATGCAGGAAGTAATGCTCAGTCTGACAGCATAACAAGAAATAAGCAGCACATTAGACAAAACAAGAAACAAAATAAAAACTTGCGACCAGCGAAGGCACTGAGAAGGAAAGAGATGTGTGAGGCAAAATGGAGATGGAAGCAATGCACTATCTATCTATTCTTAGATCTAAAATTTTCATCAGCCTTCAGGATACTCCAACAGGTCTGTTCACTAACAGGGAAACTCAGGAGAATTGGCAAGAGAACAATCTCGACCAAATAGAAACCTAGAAAATGTCGGCAGATAAGAACCTTTCGGCCCATCTAGTCTGCCCAATTACATGGATACTTTACCTGGATTTATCTTTTGTTTAGGATAGCCTTATGCCTATCCCATGCCTGCTTAAATTCAATTCCTGTTTTGGCCTCTACCACTTCTACTGGAAGACTGTTCCATGTATCCACCACCCTCTCAGTAAAATAATGCTTCCTGATGTTACTTTTAAACCTTTGCCCCTCTAATCTAAGACTATGTCCTCTTGTTTTGCTACTTTGTTTCCTTTTAAATATACTCCCTTCCTCTACCTTGTGGGTTCCCTTTACGTATTTAAATGTTTCTATCATATCTCCTCTGTCATATCATATCTCCTCTAGCTGATTTGGAAAGTGAGATACATGGGAAAATTGCATCGAAGATGGAATCGCCAAACACCACCGAACTGGCCGCCGAAACACCACCGAACACCACCGAACACCACTGAACTGCAGAAAAAAATTAACTCTCCTATTCTCCTAATAGGTGTTTAAATCATAAAAATGTCTTATAATGTGTCTGAATAATAAAAAAGGTCCTTTATGAAAATAATAAAAAAAGTCTGTAACAGAATTTAAAAAAAACGTCTTTTGAAAGAACTGGGAATCAAAAATTTCACCTGAAAAATACAAAAAAAAAAAAAATGGGTTCAAATAAATAAATAAGACTTTTTTGCTGAAAATGAAAGGAAGAAACAGTTTTTATAAAAGGTTTAAAGCAAAGGTTTAAAAGTAACATCAGGAAGCATTATTTTACTGAGAGGGTGGTGGATACATGGAACAGTCTTCCAGTAGAAGTGGTAGAGGCCAAAACAGTAATTGAATTTAAGCAAGCATGGGATAGGCATAAGGCTATCCTAAACAAAAGATAAATCCAGGTAAAGTATCCATGTAATTGGGCCGAAAGGTTCTTATCTGCCAACATTTTTCTATGTTTCTATGTTTCTAATACAAAATGATATCATTTTTTTACATCGAAACCTATGGATTCCCTTTTTAAACCTTTCGAACTGAATCACCGAAAATCAGGGCATTTCCTCGACACTTCGATGCAGTTTGGCGTTCTCTGAATAGATTAACCTTTACTTGTCTCTGGGACAATTTCACTGCCGTTCAAGACCGTCAGTAAGCAGCAATCTGCGGTGAACTGCAGCATATTTTTCTGTCAATGCAACAGTATTTGGCATATTGATATTTTAGTGAATAGACGAGCTGCCCTGAAATTACACCGTATGTTGAAGTTCACCGTTCAGTGCAATTAACCCTTTCACTGCTGAAGACGTGTGGGACATGTCCTCATTGATGCACGTTGCATGCTGAGGACGTGCCCCACACGTCATCAGCTGTGCGGGACCCCCGGCGGAGATACTCACCTCTCTGTCCGGGGTCCCACGGCGTTCTGACTTCAGCGTCCTCAGACGCTGAAGTCAAGCTCCTCCCGGCATAAATGACGTCATCGCGCCATGCGCGATGACGTCATTTCCAGGCGACCCCCCGGCAATGCCGGGAGATAGCCTGGAAGGGAGGGGGGATCCGTTCGGATCCCTCTCCCTCCCGATCGGGAAGGAGCAGCGCTAAAAGCCAGGCACCGATTAAAAGGGAGAGTCTCCCCTTTTAAGTGATGCCTGGCTTTAACCCCTCAAGTGCTGGGTTGCACTTCTGCCCTTGCGGCGCCAAAGTGCAGCCTATCTCCGGTGGGGGCCGCCATCTGGATGGCGGCTCCACCCCCGGGACTCCCCTCGCTGTCTGATGTCATCACGCATAGCGTGATGACGTCAGATAGCCGGGGAACCCCCAGCTGCCGGGGATTTCCCAAGGAAATCCCCTGGTGGAGATAGGGGGTTCTTATGAACCCCGATATCTCCAGAACCGTGGCAGCTAGGGGGTCATGGAGGGTGTCATTTGAAAGGCCTGAGCATGGCCTTTCGAATGATACCCAACATGACTAGGTAAAAATTAAAAAGAAATTATAAAAAAAAAAATTAAAATAATAAATAAATTTAAAAAAATAAATAAATAAAAAAAAACATGTTTTTTTTTGTGTGTTGTTTTTATTAATGCAGCAATATTGTTCACATTTCAATTATAATGTGAACAATGATGCTGCACTAATGATTTTTTTCTATGGGGTGTGTTTGCTAAAAATCACGTAATTCCCCCCAAAAAAAGTAACAAGTCCCCATTTCAATTTTTTTGTACAAGCGCACCCCATAGAAAACATAACCGCAAACGCTCATGTGATAAAATGTGAAAAAAAACACTTTACACACTGCAGATGATTAAAAATTCAATTTTTATTGTATTTTTTGTTATAATATACAGGCAGGACATGACGTATACATATAAAAATGATATATTATGAATCTGCGTAGTCTGCCGGAAAGAACGATATATAATATGTCTGGGTCATTTATTAAAATGTGGCTTTAAAATCGCGTTTAAACATGATGAGCGAAACAGGTAAATATGACCTCAGCACAGAGGCGTGAAACGCCTCAGCAGTGAAGGGGTTAAGTGGCAAGTTCGTCACTTTGTGAATAACCCCTTAAGTGGCAATTTTTTTTTGAGAAAGGATTTTACCAGGAAGGATACATTGAGATTTCTCTTGTTTTCAAGTATGTCCTGGGTGGCGAGTATGTACCGTTGGGTGTCTTGCACAAGGACACTTACTGGAGAGGTGCTCTTGCCGGGATCGAACCTGTGTCTCCACAGTCTCTCTCCACGGTTATAGAGCAGTGATGTTACCTCTACTGCACCCAGCTGGCAAATTGCTGGTGAGCGTTTTATATCAATGGACGGTATTTATTATTTTTGGACTCTTTTGCCTTAATTTTGCAGTTACAAATTGTAAATCTCCTCTGGGTTACGGATTACTGAATGACTCGGCTTTTGTAGAATTTATTTAGAATATGCTGCTAGAAAGATATAAACTGGAAGCAGGGTTTAAGAAGAGATTTAAGCAATGTCTCTTTAAATCAGCACAGTTGAGGAATGGAATCAGTTTCTCTTCTAAGCTTCTTCGCAATCCCTTTGTTGGGATGAAAGTATTACGCAGGCCGGCTGTATGAATGTAAGCCAATTCCTGTAGGTAAGCCGCGCAGCTGAGGGGGTGGGAATGACCAGGGGATTTCTTACCAACTAGTGTTTGAGTTTATGGACAAAGGGCCATATTACATTCATAACACTATTGTTAGGGCTCACCTGTGTGAGCATTAACATTAGCTCTTGTTGCCCTAGCGCGGGCGGACCATATTACAATCCGGACGCTAACAGGTTAAAAAACCTGTTAGCAATTCAGAGCTTGTGCTTTTCAGCACGAGTTTACTGTACTTTGCGCTCCCTATGCTTAACATGGGGAGCGCAAAGTGTTAACTAGCGTTAGAATTGCAACGCAACGGTAATTACTGTCCTGATGTGGTTAACTCAAAAGTTAAACACAGCTAGGACCTGGTGCTAATGGATTCCATTTCTGCGGAATCTGTCAACAACTCACCTCCCCTCCTGTGGTGAGAAAAGCTGCTCCATCCGCTTCTTGCTGCCGGGAGCAGAGAGGGACTGGGGGAAAAAAGTCTCCCCAGTCTCCCTCTGCGAATTACTCCGCTGACCTGCCTGTTCTCATGAGGTGAGATCCTGCAGGTCATGTGACCGGCAGCGTTAGCCTCAATGGAGTCCTATGGACTCCATGGAGAGGATGTTCGTGGCGGCGCTTAGCGCTGCCGCTGGCATCCCGAGGCTTAGTGCCATGTTACGGTGCAGGCTGCTGGATTGCCGCCTGCAACGTAATATCACGCTAAAACGGGGACACTAAGGAGAAACCTGCAAGCGCAGGTTTTTCTCTTTAGCGTCCTTGTTTTAGCGTGATGATCATAATATGCTCATATTGTCTAATGAAAGTGACGATTTACTGCTACAGCCACAATTCAGGATAAATCACGTGGTGATTACATCTCTAGAATTTGATAAGCTATATAACCATTATGTATTTTAAATACTGTTTATTAAAATGTTATTCTAATGGCAAGGGTGGAAATAGGGCTCTCTTTGGAATAGGAATGATCTCTTTTGATGGGCAATACTGGAACAATATGTCCACACTCTAAATCTATCAATCTCCATGAGATTAATAGCTATTCAATAAGTGTTAACAATGTAGAGCCTTCATTGTCTTTTAGAACAGTGGTTCCCAACTGCAGTCCTCAAGTCCCTCTAACAGGCCAGATTTTGCAGATCACCTTGAAGAAAAGCAGACTGAATCCTGCAATCACTGAGCAGCAAATCATATCACCTGTGCTGTGCTTCACATATCTGGAAAACCTGGCCTGTTAGGGGGACCTGAGGACCAGAGTTGGGAACTAAAATGAGATTGACTGTGTCCATGCATGTGTCTAGTAGGGATGAGCCGAACACTCCCCGAGTTCGGTTCGAGCCCGAACCCGAACTTCCCATTTGTTCGGGTCCGAACACGAACCCGAACTCGAAAACAATGCAAGTCAATAGGGCTGAAAATTCGGTTTTTAGAGTGCCCTCCAAGAGGGCATATATGCTACATATTTGCCATATAAAGTGTATCGGGGTCCGGGTAGTGCCCTGGGGGACAGGAAACAAGAACAAAAAGTTAAAAAAACGTTTTTAAAGGGACAGTGAGTTTTCCATGAAATAAGGGTTAAAAATAAAAACCAAAAATTCCTTCAAATATCGTGCCTAGGAGGTTCCCATAACCTGCCTGTGAAGTGGCGGATTTCTAGGATGTATAGAAACAGTTAAAAACAAAAAATGACGTTTCAAATTACGGTAAATGCTTTTCCTTTAATCTATCCATAAACAACTGCTTGGGGCGGCAGTCTGTATGAAAAGAGGAGACATTTTCGTACACGCAGAAAAAGTTTACTGATTTTTTTGGCTAAATTATTGTGAAACTTATGCAGACTTTGGATGAAAGTAACAATAGGTGCTTTAAAATTGGTCCTTTAGCTTCCCCAACAGTGCCGTCACACCGTAACCCCTCTGAGGATATGAATCTGATACAGGCGTCAGTGGCAGTGCACCCAAATATTGTGCTTTTGGTGCCAGACCTGCAAGTACTATCATACAGTAACCCCTCTGTGGTATTGTGGAAGAATGCAGGGGTGGACCATGTGGTTCTATATTGAAAAGATATGATTCTGGTCAAGGCGTCAGTGCACCCAGATATTGTGCCTTTAATGCCAGGCCAGCAAGTATCATCATACAGTAACCCCTCTGTGGTATTGTGGAAGAATGCAGGGGTGGACCTTGCGGTCCTATATTGAAAAGTTTTTTATCTGGTAATGGGCGTCAGTGCACCCAGATATTGTGCCTTTAATTCCAGGCCAGCAAGTATCATCATACAGTAACCCCTCTGTGGTATTGTGGAAGAATGCAGGGGTGGACCATGTGGTCCTATATTGAAAAGATATGATTCTGGTCAAGGCGTCAGTGCACCCAGATATTGTACCTTTAATGCCAGGCCAGCAAGTATCATCATACAGTAACCCCTCTGTGGTATTGAGGAAGAATGCAGGGGTGGACCATGTGGTCCTATATTGAAAAGATATGATTCTGGTCAAGGCGTCAGTGCACCCAGATATTGTGCCTTTAATGCCAGGCCAGCAAGTATCATCATACAGTAACCCCTCTGTGGTATTGTGGAAGAATGCAGGTGTAACGGGTGTGTACTGTATAAATATATGTGTGTGTGTCTTTAAGGAACATTATATGTGTATTACACAAATTCCTTACAAAAATAGATATGTTCCAGTCCCAGGGGCATTAGGTTCTTTAAAGGGTTGTTGTGAGTAGTTTTTATATTTGGTTTGAGCAGCCGTTTTTATGAGGGGGTTAATATGGTAATGAGGGATGACATCACTCCCTGCTAGTTAGATCTAGGCAGTGTCACGTCCTAGTTCTCTGGCGCCCCCTCTGGCTTCTATGGATATTGCATCCAAGTTCTGGACCTTTGGTTCACGTTCAAGCCTGGACCTCACCTGGACTCAATTGTTTAAGTGGACTCTGTATAAAAGCAGGCATCGGCCAAAGAAGGGCGCTGCCTCATTTTGGTATTCACTCTGATCCCAGCCTCCAGTTTATCCTTGTTCTCAGTCTGATCCATGTTCTCAGTTTGTTCTGTATTCCTAGTCTTGATTCAAGCCTCACTGTGATTGTAGCTTCATCCTGATCCTGCTTCAGTGTACTCAGCTCATGCATTCATGTTCAGGTCTGTCTTGCTTAGGTGATGTTTGCATTTAATATATCCTTTCTTAGTTCTTCTGTCTATATTCAGGTCTATGTTCTTGGTTCAAGTTCATGTCTAATATTCATGTTTTCTCTAGTTTATGTTCTTATGTTGCTCTAGTATTTAGCCCTCATGTTGTTGCTTTTTGATTTAGCTATCTCTTTCATGCATTTCGTTCTGATCTGGTTCTATGTTTTGGTATTTGTATCTCAGTATTTTAGTTTATTTCTAGTGCTCAGGTCTTTAGTTTCATGTGTGTTTTTCTTGATCCTTGCTGTTTTATATACTTTGCTGTTAATAAATCCCTTGCTTTTGTTTATACATTCATGGGTCATGTCTGTTAACTGCTCAAGTAGCTCACACCCCTTCTGTGCCATGTCAGGTCAGGCCCACCGTCACATAATTAGGCAGCCAGTACATAGTGAGCGAGCAGTAATTCTAGAGGTGCTGGAGATCCTGAGAGGAGCTAACAAGCTCATTACTCAGCACCTGGATATCCTGTATGCAAGTTTGCTGCAACCTCCTAGGGACGTCTTCCCAAATGAGCCTGTTCCAGTTCCAGTTAAAGGTTCCAGAGGACCCCTGACCCTGGAGGAAAGGGTATGGAGGAAGACTCAGGGCTTATGCTTTTATTGCGGTTCTTTCCTGCATAAACGAATGGACTGTCAATTGCGCCCCCAGAAGTTATCCTCCTTGTTCCAGGCCCCAGAGTCCACTGCCCTGCACGTCGCAGGACGACCAAAATCCAATGTCCAGCAGTGGGAAGCCAAGAGTGCTGCTCTGCAGCATGAACAATCTAAGATGGCTGCTCAGCAGCACAAAGAATCAGTCTGCTGTTTGTCAGCTTCAAGTCCTATCCATGTCTACTGTGCCTAAGCTAGCAGTTCCAGTCAAGAGTGCTGCCCTGCAGCACGAACAAATCAAGTCCACTGCCTCGCAGTGCGAGATCTGGTCCACCGCTAACCAGTTTGAGAGCCAGTCCACTGCACAGCAGTTAAAGACACAGTGCCAAGCCGGGGTGACCGCTCCACAGTGCCAAGCCGGGGTAACCGCTCCAGTGACAAGCCGGGGTGACCGCTCCACAGTGCCAAGCCGGGGTCACCGCTCCACAGTGCCAAGCCAAGGTGGTTGCAAAGCACTGTGAGATCAAGATAGCTGCCAAGCCACGCTCACCCGAGCCGGTAGCTGCCAAGCCACGCTCACCCGAGCCGGTAGCTGCCAAGCCACGCTCACCCGAGCCGGTAGCTGCCAAGCCACGCTCACCCGAGCTGGCTGCTGCCGCCATGACCGAGTCGCTGCAGAGCTGTACCGAGGTCGCTGACCCACAGATCCGTGCTGTTGCCGCCATGACCAAGTCGCAGCAGAGCCGTGCCGGGATCGCTGACCCGCAGATCCGTACCACTGGTGCCGTGTTCGTGTTGTCACAGTGCAGAAAGGACACTGTTGCTGTCCATTCCGCATCCTGTACCAGGGGGAGGAGACGCAAAAGGACTGGTGCCAGTGCCTTCCAACCTGGACCCAGCTTTGGCTCCCAAGAGGTCTGTACCTCAGGCCCTCAAGCCCGAGAGTCGAGTCCTGTCCCTGCTGGATGTTTCCGAGCCTCTAACGGTGCTATTATAAGCCTTGAGGACCGAGAGGTGTATGAGAGGGCTCTACGTATCTACAAGACCCATTAACTTTTTTCCTGTCATTCTTCTTGTCCTCTTTGGAGCATCCGGGGTCTGCTCGTAGAGGGGGGATATGTCACATCCTGGGTCTCTGGCGCCCCCTCTGGCTTCTATGGATATTGCATCCACGTTCTGGACCTTTGGTTCACGTTCAAGCCTGGACCTCACCTGGACTCAATTGTTTAAGTGGACTCTGTATAAAAGCAGGCATCGCCTAAAGAAGGGCGCTGCCTCATTTTGGTATTCACTCTGATCCTAGCCTCCAGTTTATCCTTGTTCTCAGTCTGATCCATGTTCTCAGTTTGTTCTGTATTCCTAGTCGTGATTCTAGCTTCATTCTGATCCTGATCCTGCTTCAGTGTACTCAGCTCATGCATTCATGTTCAGGTCTGTCTTGCTTAGGTGATGTTTGCATTTAATATATCCTATGTTCTTGGTTCAAGTTCATGTCTAATATTCATGTTTTCTCTAGTTTAAATCCGGTTTATGTTCTTGCTTATGTTGCTCTAGTATTTAGCCCTCTCATGTTGTTGCTTTTTGATTAGCTATCTGTTTCATGCATTTCGTTCTGATCTGGTTCTATGTTTTGGTATTTGTATCTCAGTATTTTAGTTTTTCTAGTGCTCAGGTCTTTAGTTTCATGTGTGTTTTTCTTGATCCTTGCTGTTTTATATACTTTGCTGTTGTAAATAAATCCCTTGCTTTTGTTTATACATTCATGGGTCATGTCTGTTAACTGCTCAAGTAGCTCACACCCCTTCTGTGCCATGTCAGGTCAGGCCCACCATCACAGGCAGTTCCCTTCCTTCCCGGGCTTATCAGAGCACGTGAGGCTTGAGAAGCAGAGGTAAGAGGTCTGACAGGCTCTCTGCTTAAAGCAGGAAGGGCTAGAAAACCCTATAAAACCCTATAGAATCCTCTTATCAAAGATGTGTATATAGTATAGCTGGATTAGAATCTATGTTAAAACAGGTATTTTGTCTTTTTTTTTACTTTAGTTTTTGAGTTGCAGCAGTTAGGCCCATGTCCCTGTTATAGTGTTCTATAACTATCCTTTTGTATTATATGCTCCACTAAACTTAAGGCTGTTTATTTTATTAGATGTCCTGAATAAAAGTGTATATAGGTAGAATGTGCAGGTTTTTCATGTATATTGTGATCAGGGGGGTTCTGTACATAGCGTAATGTTATATTTTGTTGTACAGGTGGAACGTCTCCTGATATATATATTCATTCCTGTATACATTGTGGGGTACAGCTCAAATGGGGGGTACCCTTCCCAGGATAAAGGTAGTCCCAATTGCAGGATTTCTTTACAATGTACAGCCCTCTGTACTTTAATTCAAGAGCTGCATACAGGTCAAGAAACAAAACAGTGCCGGACAGGCAAGGGTATTAACTAAACAGTTAAGGTTTTCCCTCACTACCGTTTCAGACAACAAAGTGTATTCCATCCTTTCCTTTTTGCAGCCTGATCTCTGGTTCAGCTTTGCTCCCGCAGTAGCTGGTCTGAGTCCCACGGTGGAGACCTGAATGAACCTCACTTCCTGCTTTTATTTCCCTCTAGCAGCACCCATCAATCAATTAAGCCTCCCCAGGGAAAACTGCAAAACCCGGAGATTTGTGTGCCCTGAGCTGAACCCAAACTCCGGCCTGGAGTGCTAGTCCCAACAATATGACAAAACTCGAGGGGACACATACCGTCCCTCAAACACCACGCCTCTCCTTCCGTCACAACATGTATAATATTTTATTCAGAGGAGAAGCGGTGCCAGAGGCAGAGGAGTCGCCTGAAGTAAAATCCGTTCCCCAAAAAAAGTCACATGTTGCCGGTCTCGTCCTTGCTGCACCACACCAACATACAACACAACGCAGAGTCCATCATTACGAACGGGCGGTGAGGGTGTAGGCCGGTCACACAGGGGTGGACCTTGCGGTCCTATATTGAAAAGCTTTTGATCTGGTAATGGGCGTCAGTGCACCCAGATATTGTGCCTTTAATGCCAGGCCAGCAAGTATCATCATACAGTAACCCCTCTGTGGTATTGTGGAAGAGTGCAGGGTTGGACCCTGCTGTTCAAAAAATTAAAATGATATAAATCTGGCACAGGCATCAGTGTAGCCAAATATTGTGCCTTTCATGGCAGCAAGTGCATTCACACCGTAACCCTTTTGTGGTATTGTGGAAGAGTTCAGTGCTGGAGGTTTTGTGCATGCAGAAGACATACCTGGAGCAGAGTCCACCAGCTGGAAAGGCAGCAGCTGCAATGCGAGTAATTTTGCTAAACTGGCATTTAGACGCTGTGCTTGGGGATGGTTGAGACTATATTTTTTTCTTTCGCTGCAGCAGCTGCGGCAACGTAATCTGACTGCGTAAATCTTCAGCTACTGGGATGATGTCACATTGTGAGGAAGGACCTGGTACATCCATTACTGTAGCATCATCCCTGTCGGTGGAGGTTGTAGGCAATGACATGGCAGGACATACAGTGGGGGTAGAGACAGATGAGGAGGAGACCTACGCAAAGTTTTGCACCAACGGGATGTGTGGCACTTATTCATATGTCGCCTCAAGCACGCGGTACCCAAGTGTCCGGTATCTTTCCCACGCTTAAGCCTCATCTGACATAGATTACAAATAGCAATGCTGCGCTCTATTGCACATTTCTTAAAGAACTCCCAGACAACAGAGTTCCTGCATGTGTTCTTTGAGACAACAGCGCTCTGCACCAGAGCAGCTGTGACATGTGATGCCTTGGACTGGCTAGTGCTACGGTTGGTCACAGAGGATGTTGTGATTCGTGTTTGCTGTGCCTACTCCTCCCGCTCTGCCTCACTTAATTCCTCTGTTCGATCTGGCACCCAGGTGGAGTTAGTGACCTCATCATCATTGTCATCATCACCCCCTATCTCCTCGTCACTGGAGCCAACTTGGCAGTATGCTGCAGCTGCTGGGGCAACATGAGTGCCAGTTATTTGTGTGTCATCACTGGCACCCCCTTCCTCTAGGTTGATTATACTCCCTTCCTCAACCTCAGAGATTGAATCAGAGCACTGTACTCGCTGCGCATCCTCAAGCAGCATGTCACTCTCATTGTAGTCAAACAATTCAGCTGACTCCTCCGTGTGTGATAGCGAGGCTACGGCAGGAGTAGCTGTGGACATGGAGGCTGCATTAGATGCTTTGGCAGCTGAGGTGGACTGTAAAGCACTAGAAGCCTGGCTGGCAGAGGACTCGGAGGATGAGGATGGCCTGGTTAGCCAATCCACCAAGTCCTCTGTATGTTGCTGCTGCTTAAAACGGCCAGCACCAGTTAGAAAGGACAAGCGTGCCCCTGCAGAGGATGCACCACGTCCACCACGACCAGAGGCACAGCCTCCCGACACAAGGGCTGCTTGCCCTCTTATCTGTGACTGGGAGCGTCTGCCTGTCCTTTTTGTTCTTTCAGACATGGTGAGTGATATATAGATTAATATATACAGAACTCTGATTCAACTCTGGTATAAAGATTTAAAGAACTCTGGTATAACTCAGTGAGACACACTGATAGCTGGCAGCCAGTGACAAGAGACAGATCACCTCAGTTCACAAATGTTTTGTAGAAATTAGTGAGCCCCAAAATACTGCGTGGTACTGGATGTGTGACGAGACACAGATCACCTCAATTCCCAAATGTTTTGTAGAAGTTTGTGACCCCCAAAATACTTGCTGGCAGTGACAAGAGAAAGATCACCTCAATTCACAAATGTTTTAAAGAAATTAGTGAGCCCCAAAATACAGCGTGGTACTGGATGTGTGACGAGACACAGATCACCTCAATTCCCAAATGTTTTGTAGAAATTAGTGAGCCCCAAAATAATGCGCGGGACTGGTTGTGTGACCAGAGACAGATCACCTCAATTCACAAATGTTTTGTAGAAATTAGTGAGCCCCGAAATACAGCGTGGTACTGGATGTGTGACGAGACACAGATCACCTCATTTCACAAATGTTTTGTAAAAATTAGTGAGCCCCAAAATACTGTGTGGTACTGGATGTGTGACGAGACACAGATCACCTCAATTCCCAAATGTTTTTTAGAAATTTGTGACCCCTAAAATACTTGCTGGCAGTGACAAGAGACAGATCACCTCAATTCACAAATGTTTTAAAGAAATTAGTGAGCCCCAAAATACAGCGTGGTACTGGATGTGTGACGAGACATAGATCACCTCAATTCCCAAATGTTTTGTAGAAATTAGTGAGCCCCAAAATAATGCGTGGTACTGTTTGTGTGATAGGAGACAGATCACCTCAATTCACAAATGTTTTGTAGAAATTAGTGAGCCCCGAAATACAGCGTGGTACTGGATGTGTGACGAGACAGATCACCTCAATTCACAAATGTTTTGTAGAAATTAGTGAGCCCCAAAATACTGCGTGGTACTGAATGTGTGACGAGACACAGATCACCTCAGTTCCCAAATGTTTTGTAGAAATTTGTGACCCCCAAAATACTTGCTGGCAGTGACAATAGACAGATCACCTCAATTCACAAATGTTTTAAAGAAATTAGTGAGCCCCAAAATACAGCGTGGTACTGGATGTGTGACGAGACACAGATCACCTCAATTCCCAAATGTTTTGTAGAAATTTGTGAGCCCCAAAATAATGCGTGGTACTGGTTGTGTGACAAGAGACAGATCACCTCAATTCACAAATGTTTCGTAGAAATTAGTGAGCCCCAAAATACTGCGTGGTACTGGATGTGTGACGAGACACAGATCACCTCAATTCCCAAATGTTTTGTAGAAATTTGTGACCCCCAAAATACTTGCTGGCAGTGACAATAGACAGATCACCTCAATTCCCAAATGTTTTGTAGAAATTAGTGAGCCCCAAAATACAGCGTGGTACTGGATGTGTGACGAGACACAGATCACCTCAATTCCCAAATGTTTTGTAGAAATTAGTGTGCCCCAAAATAATGCGTGGTACTGGTTGTGTGACAAGAGACAGATCACCTCAATTCCCAAATGTTTTGTAGAAGTTTGTGACCTCCAAAATACTTGCTGGCAGTGACAAGAGAAAGATCACCTCAATTCACAAATGTTTTAAAGAAATTAGTGAGCCCCAAAATACAGCGTGGTACTGGATGTGTGATGAGACACAGATCATCTCAATTCCCAAATGTTTTGTAGAAATTAGTGAGCCCCAAAATAATGCGTGTTACTGGTTGTGTGACAAGAGACAGATCACCTCAATTCACAAATGTTTTGTAGAAATTAGTGAGCCCCAAAATAATGCGTGTTACTGGATGTGTGACAAGACACAGATCACCTCAATTCACAAATGTTTTAAAGAAATTAGTGAGCCCCAAAATACTGCGTGGTACTGGATGTGTGACAAGACACAGATCACCTCAATTCCCAAATGTTTTTTAGAAATTTGTGACCCCAAAATACTTGCTAGCAGTGACAAGACCCAGATCACCTCAATTCCCAAATGTTTTGTAGAAATTTGTGACCCCCAAAATACTGTGTGGTACTGGCTGTGTGACAAGACACAGATCACCTCAATTCACAAATGTTTTAACAAAATTTGCGAGCCCCAAAAAGATTTGCTGGCATAGTGACAAGACCCAGAAGATCACCTCAATTCACAAATGTTTTAAAGAAATTTGTGACCCCCAAAATACTTGCTGGCAGTGACAAGAGACAGATCACCCCAATTCACAAATGTTTTAAAGGAATTAGTGAGCCCCAAAATACAGCGTGGTACTGGATGTGTGACGAGACACAGATCACCTCAATTCCCAAATGTTTTGTAGAAATTAGTGAGCCCCAAAATAATGTGTGGTACTGGTTGTGTGACAAGAGACAGATCACCTCAATTCACAAATGTTTTGTAGAAATTAGTGAGCCCCGAAATACAGCGTGGTACTGGATGTGTGACGAGACACAGATCACCTCAATTCCCAAATGTTTTGTAGAAATTAGTGAGCCCCAAAATAATGCGTGGTACTGGTTGTGTGACAAGAGACAGATCACCTCAATTCACAAATGTTTTGTAGAAATTAGTGAGCCCCAAAATAATGCGTGGTACTGGTTGTGTGACACGAGAGAGATCACCTCAATTCACAAATGTTTTATAGAAATTAGTGAACCCCAAAATACTGTGTGGTACTGGATGTGTGACGAGATACAGATCACCTCAATTCCCAAATGTTTTGTAGAAATTTGTGACCCCCAAAATACTTGCTGGCAGTGACAAGAGACAGATCACCTCAATTCACAAATGTTTTAAAGAAATTAGTGAGCCCCAAAATACAGCGTGGTACTGGATGTGTGACGAGACACAGATCACCTCAATTCACAAATGTTTTCTAGAAATTAGTGAGCCCCAAAATAATGTGTGGTACTGGTTGTGTGACAAGAGACAGATCACCTCAATTCACAAATGTTTTGTAGAAATTAGTGAGCCCCGAAATACAGCGTGGTACTGGATGTGTGACGAGACACAGATCACCTCAATTCCCAAATGTTTTTTAGAAATTTGTGACCCCCAAAATACTGTGTGGTACTGGATGTGTGACAAGACACAGATCACCTCAATTCACAAATGTTTTGTAGAAATTAGTGAGCCCCAAAATAATGCGTGGTACTGGTTGTGTGACACGAGAGAGATCACCTCAATTCACAAATGTTTTATAGAAATTAGTGAACCCAAATACTGTGTGGTACTGGATGTGTGACGAGATACAGATCACCTCAATTCCCAAATGTTTTGTAGAAATCTGTGACCCCCAAAATACTTGCTGGCAGTGACAAGAGACAGATCACCTCAATTCACAAATGTTTTAAAGAAATTAGTGAGCCCCAAAATACAGCGTGGTACTGGATGTGTGACGAGACACAGATCACCTCAATTCCCAAATGTTTTGTAGAAATTAGTGAGCCCCAAAATAATGCGTGGTACTGGTTGTGTGACAAGAGACAGATCACCTCAATTCACAAATGTTTTGTAGAAATTAGTGAGCCCCGAAATACAGCGTGGTACTGGATGTGTGACGAGACAGAGATCACCTCAATTCACAAATGTTTTAAAGAAATTAGTGAGCCCCAAAATACTGCGTGGTACTGGATGTGTGACGAGACACAGATCACCTCAATTCCCAAATGTTTTGTAGAAATTAGTGAGCCCCAAAATAATGCGTGGTACTGGTTGTGTGACAAGAGACAGATCACCTCAATTCACAAATGTTTTGTAGATATTAGTGAGCCCCAAAACACTGCGTGGTACTGCATGCGTGACGAGACACAGATCACTTCAATTCACAAATGTTTTGTAGAAATTTGTGACCCCCAAAATACTTGCTGGCAGTGACAAGAGACAGATCACCTCAATTCCAAATGTTTTAAAGAAATTAGTGAGCCCCAAAATACAGCATGGTACTGGATGTGTGACGAACACAGATCACCTCAATTCCCAAATGTTTTGTAGAAATTAGTGAGCCCCAAAATAATGCGTGGTACTGGTTGTGTGACAAGAGACAGATCTCCTCAATTCACAAATTTTTGTAGAAATTAGTGAGCCCCGAAATACAGCGTGGTACTGGATGTGTGACGAGACAGAGATCACCTCAATTCACAAATGTTTTGTAGAAATTAGTGAGCCCCAAAATACTGCGTGGTACTGGATGTGTGACGAGACACAGATCACCTCAATTCCCAAATGTTTTGTAGAAATTTGTAACCCCCAAAATACTTGCTGGCAGTGACAAGAGACAGATCACCTCAATTCACAAATGTTTTAAAGAAATTAGTGAGCCCCAAAATACTGCGTGGTACTGGATGTGTGACGAGACACAGATCACCTCAATTCCCTAATGTTTTGTAGAAATTAGTGAGCCCCAAAATAATGCGTGGTACTGGTTGTGTGACAAGAGACAGATCACCTCAATTCACAAATGTTTTGTAGAAATTAGTGAGCCCCGAAATACAGCGTGGTACTGGATGTGTGACGAGACAGAGATCACCTCAATTCACAAATGTTTTAAAGAAATTAGTGAGCCCCAAAATACTGCGTGGTACTGGATGTGTGACGAGACACAGATCACCTCAATTCCCAAATGTTTTGTAGAAATTAGTGAGCCCCAAAATAATGCGTGGTACTGGTTGTGTGACAAGAGACAGATCACCTCAATTCACAAATGTTTTGTAGATATTAGTGAGCCCCAAAACACTGCGTGGTACTGCATGCGTGACGAGACACAGATCACTTCAATTCACAAATGTTTTGTAGAAATTTGTGACCCCCAAAATACTTGCTGGCAGTGACAAGAGACAGATCACCTCAATTCCCAAATGTTTTAAAGAAATTAGTGAGCCCCAAAATACAGCATGGTACTGGATGTGTGACGAGACACAGATCACCTCAATTCCCAAATGTTTTGTAGAAATTAGTGAGCCCCAAAATAATGCGTGGTACTGGTTGTGTGACAAGAGACAGATCTCCTCAATTCACAAATGTTTTGTAGAAATTAGTGAGCCCCGAAATACAGCGTGGTACTGGATGTGTGACGAGACAGAGATCACCTCAATTCACAAATGTTTTGTAGAAATTAGTGAGCCCCAAAATACTGCGTGGTACTGGATGTGTGACGAGACACAGATCACCTCAATTCCCAAATGTTTTGTAGAAATTTGTAACCCCCAAAATACTTGCTGGCAGTGACAAGAGACAGATCACCTCAATTCACAAATGTTTTAAAGAAATTAGTGAGCCCCAAAATACTGCGTGGTACTGGATGTGTGACGAGACACAGATCACCTCAATTCCCTAATGTTTTGTAGAAATTAGTGAGCCCCAAAATAATGCGTGGTACTGGTTGTGTGACAAGAGACAGATCACCTCAATTCACAATTGTTTTGTAGATATTAGTGAGCCCCAAAATACTGCGTGGTACTGGATGTGTGACGAGACACAGATCACCTCAATTCCCAAATGTTTTGTAGAAATTTGTGACCCCCACAATACTGCGTGGTACTGGCTGTGTGACAAGACACAGATCACCTCAATTCACAAATGTTTTAAAGAAATTAGTGAGCCCCAAAAAGATTTACTGGCATAGTGACAAGACCCAGAAGATCACCTCAATTCACAAATGTTTGAAAGAAAGTTGTAAACCCCAAAAAAACTTGCTGGCACAGTGACAAGACACACATCACATAAATTCCCTGATATTTGGTAGAAATGAGACCCAAAAAGACTTGTTGGCACAGTGACAAGACCCAGAAGATCACGTCAATTCACAAATGTTTTAAAGAAAGTTGTTAACCCCAAAAAAACTTGCTGGCACAGTGACAAGACACACATCACCTACATTCCCTGATATTTGGTAGAAATGAGACCCCCCCAGACCCCCCAGTAGCGTGGCAGACCGGCGGTAACAAGACACAACTATCTCCTTTTAAATCTCCTCTGAAATTTGCCCAATCAGGACTCTGAGCGGTGATTGGCATAGTGTTGAACCAGTCTTGCACCAGACCTGTGGTCAGGTGCAAGGCTGTAGTCAATTACAAGCTTCAGGCCAGTGGGAAAATGCATTGTGGTCGAACATGCGGCGAACACCCGGAAATGTTCTGTGTTCGCGATCTCATCGAACAGGCCAAGTTCGGGTCGAACCCCGAACCGTCCGAACCCGAACCGCTCATCCCTAGTGTCTAGAAGTAGCTGACATACACGAATACTTCCTGACATACATTTTCTGCATTTTGTGTCTGCTTTTATTGCAGGAAACATAATATAGGTTGGGTACCCCTTATCCTGGAATTCTGCATTCCGGAATTTTCAGAGTCTTCTGAATTGTAGTTGTACTAATCTCCCTGATGCCCTGTACAGGTCCTGCTGCTCTCCGATGGCTGCAGCACTACAAGGAACATGCTGGGAGACTCTGTGCAGCTCCAGCAAGTGCCACGCTGTACATACACATGCTGGACCTGTACAGCATGTCCTGTGAAAAGGGCTGCTCAGTGTCTCCCAGTGGGTATACACACTGAAGCTCCAGTAGGAAATGTACTGAGGCTCCCCTGCATCCGATCCTGCTCCCCCCGACATTGAATTCTCATAGATTCCAAAATCCAGAAGAATCTGATATCTGGAATGCTCTGGGTTTTGATTATTCCAGATTACGGGTGCTCAACTTGTATAATGTTTCTTTAAAATAAATTAGGAATCCAAAAGTTTAATCCAAAAAAAATGCCAAAAAAGTCCTAAAAATTATAAATAAGTATGGAGATTTTCATTTTATTGATAGTAATCTGTTTCCCATTCTGAAATAATCAATAAAAGTCTAATAACTCATAAAAACTAAATACAAATCAATCCAAATTACAGAATAACTCACACTCAGAATGCCGAATCGATCCCAAATTCCGAAATGTAACGGAACAAAACGAAACACAAACCTGTCCGAAATTGTCACGGTGGGTCAGGGGATGGGGCGCCTGGCAGCAGCTTCCTCGCTGCTCGCTGGCCAGGCGCCGAATGTTAATGCTTCCGGGTGCGCTCACGTGGGACGCCGAGGGGCGGGGCCTGGCGTTATGACGCGGACCCGCCGGGTTTAAAACCCAGTCTCACCATTACACCGGTGCCCTGACGTGGTATTCACCTCCCGCAGAGCTCTTGTGATATTGGCTATCTCCTGTGTATAACCCTTGGCATTGGCAAACGAATCCTCCTGTGTATGACCCTGGCATTGGCAAACGAACCCTCCTGTGTATAACCCTTGGCATGGCAAACGAACCCTCCTGTGTATGACCCTTGGCATTGGCAAACGAACCCTCCTGTGTATAACCCTTGGCATTGGCAAACGAACCCTCCTGTGTATGACCCTTGGCATTGACAAACGAACCCTCCTGTGTATGACCCTTGGCATTGGCAAACGAACCCTCCTGTGTATGACCCTTGGCATTGGCAAACGAACCCTCCTGTGTATAACCCTTGGCATTGGCAAACGAACCCTCCTGTGTATGACCCTTGGCATTGGCAAACGAACCCTCCTGTGTATAACCCTTGGCATTGGCAAACGAACCCTCCTGTGTATGACCCCTGGTATTGGCATTCACTCTGCTCTAGGTTCTGCCCTTAACGTTGGTACCGAGGTCAGTCTATGTGGCATCCTAAGCACGCATCAGATTACCTCTGCTATTACTAAAGTCCTAGGGAGGACTTGTACTCTGTTCTGTACCCCTGTCTGGTGTTTCCCTTTCTTTATCTGTTACCTGCTTCATTGTCTATATAGCTTTGCCGACCATTCAAGGATCGGAAGAGTAGAAAGGGAGCTACATAAAGAGATCAATATCTTGGAAGTCAGAAGGATTCGTGACAATACTCTATTCCATACCTCTGTCTGGTGTTACCCCTTGTTTATATATTGTCTGGTTAATTATCTTTCTAGTTTTGCCGACCATTCAAGGATCGGAAGGGTAGAGAGCGGTCTGCGTAAAGGGACCACACTTTTGGTTATCAGAGGGATCCGTGACATTACGTCAGGGCCAATGGATCCCGCAGACCTCTCTAACCAGCTGGCACGTATCGCAGCCAGACAAGAGGAACAGGACCATAGGATGGACCAGATTTCTCTCGCTCTGCAAACCCTGTTAAATCGGTCCAATACAGGTACCACAAACCCTCCAGATCCAGTGTTACCTAGGGTCAGTTCCGTCCCCCCTGAAGGACATAGGCTTAGTATGAAGGCACCCCTACGCTATGATGGTACACCAAGCCTATGTCGGGGGTTTTTGACTCAACTCGAGATCTTGTTTGAGAACAATCCAGGTTCTTGTATGTCTGATAAAGCCAAAGTAGGATATCTGATTAATCATTTAACAGAAAAAGCTTTATTGTGGGCTACGCCGTTGTGGGAAAATAAGAAACCCATCATTTATGACTATGAGGGTTTTACCTCTGAGTTAAGACGTACCTTTGATCCCTCTAGAAGGGCTACCAATGCGGGTAGGTCCTTGTTTCACATCAAACAAGGTAATAAGAGGGTCGCCGACTATGCCATAGAGTTTAAAACTTTGACTTCTGAGGTACTTTGGCCGAACGACGTTTTAACCTTAGCCTTTACCGAAGGCTTGAACGAGGCTTTTATGTTTGAGCTGGCTCCCTTAAAATTACCAGAAAGTCTGGACCACCTGATAGATTTCTGTATAGCCATGGACGATCAAATCAGGGAAAGGAGACACCCCAGAGATAGACCCAGAAGGGTCTTGCCTCCTTTACCCTCGTTACCCAGACACACCAGTACGTCAGGTGGTTCGGAGAATGTGAAAACAGATTTGCCAGTCGTTGAACCCATGCAAATAGGGAAGACAGGTATTTCAGAAGCAGAAAGAGCGCACAGAAGGGAAAAGGGGCTCTGCTTCTATTGTGCAGGGGCAGATCACTTCCGCCTTCAATGTCCTCAGAGACCCAGGGTTAGCAGGGCTGAACATGGCAAAGTAGGATTCAGAACAGGAAACACCCAGGTTATCGGTTCTCTGTATGCCTCCTTTGTGGATAATGAAAAAAAAAAATCCAGGATTCTGTTACCGATCTCCCTAACCTGGGAGGGGGTTCACCTCAAGACTGAGGCATTCTTAGACTCTGGGGCCTCAGGCAATTTTATGGATAAGAATTTTGCTGCCAAAAACCTCCTACCTCTGGTTCAAGGAAAGACCTCTAATGGTGGAGGCCATAGATGGTAAACCCCTGTCATGTCCACATATCACTCACGACACAGTCGATGTATGTATGAAAACAGGAGTTTTGCACCAGGAAACAATAAGATTTCAAATTATTGAATCACCCTCATGTCCTGTCGTTCTTGGGTTTCCATGGCTAACAGAGCACAACCCAGTTGTCGATTGGGTCCAGAGAGACATAAAATGTTGGGGTCAGAGTTGTCAGTCTAAGTGCCTAGGCAGAGTTAATGTGATTGGTAGCCTCAATATTGACACAGCCCCTCCTTTGTCCACAGAGGTTCCTGAATGTTACCTGGCATTAAAGGAGGTGTTCTCTAAAGCCAGGACTGAGGTCCTACCACCACATCGTCCATATGACTGTGCCATTGATTTACTCCCCGGTACGATGCCTCCTAGGGGTCACGTATACCCTTTATCACAAAGAGAGAACGACATTATGGAGGAATACATAAGGGAGAATCTGGAACGAGGATTCATTAGACGGTCCTCCTCTCCAGCAGGAGCAGGTTTCTTTTTTGTTTCCAAGAAAGAGGGAGATCTGCGACCTTGCATCGATTATAGGGTTTGAATAGGATCACTATAAGAAATGCATATCCCATACCTCTCATAACAGAATTGTTCGACCGATTAAAAGGGGCTCGTGTCTATACGAAGCTTGATTTACGCGGAGCGTACAACCTGGTCAGGGTTAAAAAGGGAGACGAATGGAAAACGGCTTTTAATACACGTAGCGGGCATTATGAATACCTGGTGATGCCTTTTGGGTTGTGTAATGCGCCAGCCGTCTTCCAGGACCTTATAAACGACACTCTAAGGGAATTTCTGCAGAAATTCGTCATAGTATATCTGGATGATATCCTGATATACTCTCCTGATGTGGACACTCATCATGTCCACGTGAAACAAGTGTTGAAAAAACTATTGAAGGCTGGATTGTACTGTAAGCTAGAAAAATGTCTATTCGACATAGTGACCGTGCAATTCCTTGGTTATATAATAACTCCTGGGGTTTTCAAATGGATCCTAAGAAGCTCTCAGCTATTCTTGACTGGCCTCTACCCCAAGGACTTAAAGCCATTCAGAGGTTTCTGGGGTTTACGAAACTATTACCGAAGGTTCATTAAAGATTTTTCGGCCTTGGTGGCCCCCCTCACGGCTATGACAAAGAAAGGGGTGGGAAATCAGAAATGGACACCCCAAGCCACTCAAGCCTTTGAGGCACTAAAGCAAGCTTTTACTACTGCCCCTGTTCTCCGACATCCAGATCCGGCTCTGCCTTTCCAAGTAGAAGTTGACGCCTCCGAACTAGGTCTTGGTGCAGTCTTGTCCCAAAGGGAGGCTCCTGACAAACCCTTGCATCCATGCGGCTTCTATTCTCGGAAGTTGTCCCCGCAGAGAAGAACTATGACATTGGAAATAGAGAATTGTTAGCAGTCATCGCGGCCTTGGCCGAATGGAGATACTTATTAGAGGGGTCTAAGGACCCCATCGTTATCATAACCGACCATAAGAATCTCACGTACATTGGAGATGCCAAACGTTTAAATTCCAGACAAGCGAGATGGTCATTGTTTCTTTCAAGTTTTAATTTCGTGCTTACCTATAGACCTGGGTCCAGAAACGTTAAAGCAGACGCATTGTCGAGACAGTATGAGTCTTATGAACATAACGTCCAAGATCAGCATCCCATTGTACCCCAGGAAAGGATTATAGCCGCTACCACGATTAGTGTCTCGTCTCCTCTAATGAAAAGGTTGCAGACCGTCCAGGGCGCAGCTCCTGGGGGAAAACCTCCTGCGAGACTCTTTGTACCTGAGAACGAAAGAGAGGAAGTACTTAACATCTATCATGATAATAAAACTTCCGGGCATATGGGTATCACCAAGACTGTGTTCTAGTATCAGTAAACTCCTCTGGTGGCCCACGTTGCGCCGAGATGTCAAAGATTACATTGCCGTGTGCGAAGTGTGCACAAGGCAGAAAAGTCCCAAAACAGCACCCATTGGCTTACTCCAGCCTTTGCCGATCCCCGAACGACCCTGGTCACATGTAGCCATGGATTTTATAGTAGAGTTACCTGAGTCCAGAGGGAATACAGTGATACTTACGATCATAGATCGATTTTCCAAGATGGGCCACTATGTTCCTCTTCGGAAACTACCTTCGGCAGCTGAACTGGTGCCCATATTCATTGCCAACGTGGTCCGCATACACGGTGTCCCTCTGGAGATTGTCTCTGATAGGGGGACCCAATTCATCTCCAGATTCTGGAGAGGGTTTTGTAAGAACGTAGGGATAGACCTCTCTTTCTCTTCGGCTTATCACCCCCAGACCAACGGAGCAGCAGAACGAGCAAACCAAAATATAGAGAAATATCTCAGGTGCTTTATCTCAGAACAACAAGATAACTGGTCAGACCTGCTACCATGGGCAGAATATGCTTTGAACAGCGCAGTGAGTGAATCCACAGGACATTCTCCTTTCTTCTCTGTTTATGGTTTTGATCCTCCTGTGCTCCCCGCCACGTTTCCTGATACCACGATTCCTGCTTTAGATGAGCAACTGGCATCATTGAAAGAGACTTGGGGGAGAGTGAGACGGGCACTGGAGGAGAGTAGTGCCATCCAGAAAACTAAGGCCGACAGACACAGGAGGCAGGCACCCGTGTATCAAGTTGGGGACAGGGTTTGGCTGTCTTCACGTAACATCAAGCTCTTAGTGCCTTCCATGAAGTTGGCTCCTAGGTATATCGGCCCCTATAAGATTCTACGGCCGACTCAACCCTGTCTCCTATGCTTTGGCGTTACCCCCCCATTTTAAGATACACAATGTATTCCATGTAAACCTTTTGAAGCCGTTATTATGTAACCGGTACACCAAAGTCCATGCTCCACCGCCTCCTGTCTCTGTGGAGGGCGAGGAGGAGTTCGAAGTTAAGGCCATTCTGGGTGCCAGGATGTCTAGGGGGTCTTTGCAGTACTTGGTCGATTGGGTGGGTTACGGTCCGGAGGATCGTTCTTGGGTACCGGCTGCGGAAGTCCATGCTCCTAGGCTAGTGAAGGCCTTCTATTTAGCGCACCCCCGTGCCCCTGGGGGTCGTCCAGTGGCCGCCCCTGGAGGGGGGGGTTCTGTCACGGTGGGTCAGGGGATGGGGCGCCTGGCAGCAGCTTCCTCGCTGCTCGCTGGCCAGGCGCCGAATGTTAATGCTTCCGGGTGCGCTCACGTGGGACGCCGAGGGGCGGGGCCTGGCGTTATGACGCGGACCCGCCGGGTTTAAAACCCAGTCTCACCATTACACCGGTGCCCTGACGTGGTATTCACCTCCCGCAGAGCTCTTGTGATATTTGGCTATCTCCTGTGTATAACCCTTGGCATTGGCAAACGAATCCTCCTGTGTATGACCCTTGCATTGGCAAACGAACCCTCCTGTGTATAACCCTTGGCATTGGCAAACGAACCCTGCTGTGTATGACCCTTGGCATTGGCAAACGAACCCTCCTGTGTATAACCCTTGGCATTGGCAAACAAACCCTCCTGTGTATGACCCTTGGCATTGGCAAACGAACCCTCCTGTGTATGACCCTTGGCATTGGCAAACGAACCCTCCTGTGTATGACCCTTGGCATTGCAAACGAACCCTCCTGTGTATAACCCTTGGCATTGGCAAACGAACCCTCCTGTGTATGACCCTTGGCATTGGCAAACGAACCCTCCTGTGTATAACCCTTGGCATTGGCAAACGAACCCTCCTGTGTATGACCCCTGGTATTGGCATTCACTCTGCTCTAGGTTCTGCCTTAACGTTGGTACCGAGGTCAGTCTATGTGGCATCCTAAGCACGCATCAGATTACCTCTGCTATTACTAAAGTCCTAGGGAGGACTTGTACTCTGTTCTGTACCCCTGTCTGGTGTTTCCCTTTCTTTATCTGTTACCTGCTTCATTGTCTATATAGCTTTGCCGACCATTCAAGGATCGGAAGAGTAGAAAGGGAGCTACATAAAGAGATCAATATCTTGGAAGTCAGAAGGATTCGTGACAATACTCTATTCCATACCTCTGTCTGGTGTTACCCCTTGTTTATATATTGTCTGGTTAATTATCTTTCTAGTTTTGCCGACCATTCAAGGATCGGAAGGGTAGAGAGCGGTCTGCGTAAAGGGACCACACTTTTGGTTATCAGAGGGATCCGTGACAGAAATGACCCAAAAAGAAAAAAACATCCCGAGACGAAACAAAAAATAAACAGCGTGCACATCTCTATTCTGCAGTGGAAGGAAGCAGGAGAGACAGAACGGTGGGTGAGGTGGATGAGCCTGGTAGAGGGAGGCCATCAAGAAGATTATTACAATAGTCAAGTCAGGAGATTACAAGGGTGTGGGTGAGTTGCTTTGTGGTGTCAGCAGTAAGAAATGGCTGAATTATTGAAATATTGCATAGTTGGTAGCGGCAGGAGGAGGAAAGAGACTGGATGTGAGGGATGAAGGAAAGAGTAGAGTCAAGTGTAACTCCGAGACGGCGAACCTGGTTTGATGGGGAGATAGTGATGCCATCAACCATGATAGAGAAGTCAGGAGATGGGGAGGCATTAGTAGGAGCTCAGTTTTTGACATGTTAATCGTTAGCTGGTGAGAGGCCATCCAGGAGGAGATGCCAGATAAACAGTAGGGATGAGCCGAACACTCCCCGAGTTCGGTTCGAGCCCGAACCCGAACTTTCCATTTGTTCGGGACCGAACCCGAACCCGAACCCCCATGCAAGTCAATGGGGCTGAAAATTCGGTTTTTTGGAGTGCCCTCCAAGAGGGCATATATGCTACATATTTGCCATAAAAGGTGTATGGGGGTCCGGGTAGTGCCCTGGGGGACAGGAAACAAGGACAAAAAGTTTTAAAAAAAAACGTTTTTAAAGGGACAGTGAGTTTTCCATGAAATAAGGGTTAAAAATAAAAATGAAAAATTCCTTCAAATATCGTGCCTAGGAGGTCCCCATAACCTGCCCGTGAAGTGGCGGATTTCTAGGATGTATAGAAATATGTAAAAACCAAAAAATGACATTTCAAATTACGGTAAATGCTTTTCCTTTAATCTATCCATAAACAACTGCTTGGGGCGGCAGCCTGTATGAAAAGAGGAGACATTTTCGGACACGCAGAAAAAGTTTACTGATTTTTTGGCGGTGAAAAGCAGGAGAATGGAAACTTCTAGACCAAAAAGCCGATTTGGAAAGTGAGATAAGTGGGAGAATTTTTCTGGTTCGGCTATTTTGACCTAGAATTTTCCATTCTCCAGTCATTCTCCTGAGTTTCACCTTTCTCTGAATAACCCTGTCAGGGTTATTCAGAGAGCGGTGAAGAGCAGGAGAATGACTGGAGAATGGAAAATTCTAGGTCAAAATAGCCAAACCAGAAAAATTCTCCCATTTAGGCTAGGGTCAGACTAGCGAATTTTTAACGTGCGTTTAGGCGCACTTAATCACGGCCGCACTAGCAGCAAATGACGGGCAATGACGCCCAATATACGAAGTACGATCGCACGAAAGTCCGGCTGCGCAACGCAAGTGGAAAATGAACGCATTTTTTCGAGAACGCAGAACCGCTAGTACGGACGTACAGAGTGCGCTGCGTCCACTAGCGGCGTGTGCGTGATTTGGAGACGTCAGACCCTGCTTATGTCCGGCCAACATAACGTCCAGACACACAAAGTTTCCTGGTTTGGATCCGTAAAAAATCACGCACAAAAATGCGCATCGTATGACCGTTTTTGCGCAATCCGTGAAAAAATACGGCAATGCGTTCGGATGCACTTTTTGACGGTAGCTGCGAAAAATGCGTTAGTCTGACCCTCACTTTCCTAATCGGCTATTTGGTCAAGATTGTTCTCTTTTCCTGCCATTCTCCTGGTTTTCACCTTTCTCTGAACAACCCTGAGAGAGAGGTGAAAGCCAGGAGAACTGGCAAGAGAAGAGAACAATCTAGACCAAATAGCCGATTTGGAAAGTGAGATAAATGGGAGAATTTTTCTGGTTTGGCTATTTTGACCTAGAATTTTCACTTCTCCAGTTATTCTCCTGCTTTTCACCGCTCTCTGAATAACCCTGTGAATGTTTAATCCCGAGGTGAAAAATAACATTGCTTTCGATTTTTTTTCAAACACCAGTTAAATGCAGCATATTAGGATGTTTAAGGGAAATTAATTCTCAAATCTCAATCAGAAGCAGACACCACCCCACCCTCAGTATATTGTACAATGTATCAAATTGATTACCAGACTAAAAACACCTGGTGTTATGCCCATTTGTGAACAGAGGTCATTTAGAGTTGATAATCTTTCCACATACACATTAGTTTTTAATTCAATATCTAATAAACCGTTGCTTTTAATATTCTGCAGTAAAGAGTATCTTTATTTCTAGATTTTTTAGTATTTTTTTAAGCATTTTCTATACTTTTTTCAAAATTTCTTTTTTTTTTCGAACCAGAACCGAACACGCCCAAAAAGTTCGAAATTCGCGAACTTTCGAACTGCCAAAGTTCGGGTCGAACTCCGAACCGTCCGAACCCGAACAGCTCATCCCTAATAAACAGTAGCTGACTTTGGAAAGGACAGGAGGAGAGAAATCAGGGGTAGAGAGGTAGATCTGAGTATCATCAGCATAGAGATGGTAATTAACCCCTTAGTGACCTGGCGATTTTTACGCAAATCCGTCCTTTAGTGCCCGCTGCTGTTTTTACGTTTCTGCGTTGTTAGTGTTTAGGTCAAATTTTCCTCTTACTCGTTTATGCAACCCACACATATTATACACCGCTTTTCCCACCATTAAATGGACTTTTTTTTAAAATACTATTATTTCCATCATATCCTATAATATACTATAAAAAAAAAGAAATATGATGAAAAAATGTTAAAAACACACTTTTTCGTAATTTAACCACTTCCATGCGGAGGACGCTGTTAGAGATTATTGACTTCTTTAATAGGTCAGGGATATATTAATTATGACGCATATTTTTCTTATTGGTGATATACATAGATATATATATATTATTGACAGTGCCTCCAATACCAGTGGTATAAATTGGTATTTAACCCCTAACATAGGGATTAATAACCAATCAATAAATATACGTCTTAACAAATATATGGCGCGTTATCCCGAGTTCTTTTGATGCTCTCTAGATATTTTTAAACACAATAAAATCAATAAAGATATGAGAACTGCGTAACGGTAAAACAATTCAAACCAAAATTTATTCACACGTCAAGTTTCATACAATCGTATGTTATCAACGGATTAACAAACTACAATTTACAAGTGATTATAGATCGTGATTAGTAGCGATACTGTGACACGCAATAATCTAATGGACAGATATTTTAGGTTTATAGACCGCACCACAGATATACATGCCTCAATTCTTAAACACCAAGCTCTATTCTATTCACTTAAACCTTTCCCATTATAAACCAATCCTCCACCTGGCTAAGATAAACACTCAGTTACTGGGCATCACCTGCAGCACAATTTATTATTGTGGGGGCCTATTCACTAAATGCAACTTCCTTCAGGGAGATACATAACACACTCGATAGGGAGACTATCTCTTCCACAGATCAATCACAGCACTTCATTCGATATACGTTAACCTAACGCTTCTTAATGACTTACAGTGCATGCATTCATTCGGAAGGGCTGCAAGATGGATATGGAAGGAGTTATGCTAGGTTATGAATGGGGCGGACGGCACTTGACATATAAAAGCTATTTCACGGTCCCAGCGTATCTCACTATAGGTATAAAATTGATATTTTTAGATGTCCACAAACAGTATTCTTGGAATATAAATAATTTCACTAAATTATGGCTCAAGTATGCAGCCGGGAACAGCTTTCCTCCTTAGCAGTCCTCTGCAGTGGACTGTAAAGGCAGAATTTCTATTCTACTGATTATTAGGCTCAAACAGCAAAATAATTCATTTATATTCCTTTAGTTTGTGATGGACATCTAAAGTCAGGACTATGCAATTAGAAAATAGATATCATATTATTCAGGTATACTTTACCATCTGGTTAGTGAAGATAGAGTGGTGGAAGATTAGGGTGTGGTCGGTCTTAAAGGGGCGGCCGATGGTGATTGCCTTTCTTCCCTCCAAGCGTCCCTAAGGTCTCTCTCCAAGCTTTTCTCAGTCCCTCTTGCTCTGGAGTGTCCCCTCTATATAGTGGTCTTCCGCCCAGTTTTAGATCTAGCCCATCACTATGTGGCCTCATTTGATTGGAGGATATATATTCATCAACTCCAGGGGTCTGTCCAGGTGTTATGTTACCTGGCCAGCAGATGGCGCTCTCAGATCAACCATCAACCTTCTGCAGGAATTAATTTATGGGCTTGGCCAATCTTTTACTGGTTTGGGGTCGTTTTATTCCTATATCCCGGACTCCATAGATTTTATTAACAAATTAAAATTTATTTCTATTGTGGCATCTCATCCCCTTTACTTATATCCACAGGGATGTGTATGTGAGGGGACATACAATCATTCACTCGTGGTATCGTTTTTAACAGTCACACGTTACCCGACTTAATTGGCTTCATGCGGATTAGTACACCAGACATTTGTGATGATCTACTAAATGTGGTAGGGCCTCTGTTTTTATAAGATGCTAAAATTATCAGTTCTAACTAATAAATATTCTCATACCATATAGTACATATTGCCGAATAGCAAGCTGGTTTACCCAAGCCATTTAACCTTCTTTGGGTTTTTTTTTCTTTATTGGGCAACCTATTGTTCCATGTTTACGTGGTCTTTCAGAGTTTCGATGTGACGAAATAAACACAATACTGAGATATCTATCTTAGTTGTCATTGTGTTCCCTTACTTTTAAACCATTTGATCTAAACCCTGTTTGGTTGTAACAAATAAATAAAATAAACAGAGTCCATTAGACTGTCTTTGATCAATGTTAAATGTCCTTTCTTGTATGCGTAACACTAACGAGTTTAGCTTGTCTCTTGTTCTTGTTATATATTAACGACGCAGACAAGTTGTTCGTGTGGCGCAATTCCTGGCCCCAAATTTAAACATTCCTGCGTTATAGAAATTTCATATCTAAAAAGGTCTGACAACGCGCTGAGCGCGTCCTCCACATGGCTCCTGCTGTGCGGAGGACGCGCTGAGCGCGTCCTCCCTTTGGGTCAGCGTTCGGCCGGGTTCCGGCCGATCGCTGGCCCCCCCGGTGCGGGCTGACATCCTCGATGTCAGCCCAGCATCCGCAACCGCCGCCGATGAAATTAGGTGTCATCGCGGCAGCGCGATGACACCTAATTCAGGCGCCCCCCCCGCATGTGCGGAGGAGGCGCCTGAAAGGGAGGGGGGAGGTCCTTCGGACCTCTCTCCCTCCCGATCGGCGGTGTTGCGGGGGTTAACCCAGGCACCATTTGGAAGGGCACAGCCTGCCCTTCCAAATGGTACCTGGCATTAACCCCTGGGGAGCCGGATCACGAATCGGCGCTGAAAAGCGCCGGTTCGTGATCCTTTCCCGGAGCTGGCCGACATCTTGGATGTCGGCCAAGCCTCCGGGAACTCCCCCTGAGGACTGGCGTCATCGTGCATAGCACGATGACGCCAGTCCTAGAGTTAACCCCTAACTGCCACCAACGGTGGAGATAGGGAGTTCCAATGAACTCCCTATCTCCCGATCCGTGGCAGCTAGGGGTTAAAGTTTGGTATGGTTGGATCGGCCAGAGCATGGCCGTTCCAACGATACCAAACACTATAGTGAAAAAAGTTTTTTTTTTAAAAAAAAAAATTAAAAATAAAAATAAAAATATATTTAAAAAAAAATTATAAAAAAAAAAATAAACATTTTTTTTTCTTTTTTTGGTTCGTTAATGCAGCAATATTGTTCCCATTTCAATTATAATGTGAACAATGATGCTGCACTAACGATTTTTGTATGCGGTGCGTTTGTTAAAAATTGTGTAATTTTCCCCAAAAAAAAATTTAACGAGACCCCATCTCTAATTTTTTAACAAGCGCACCCCATACAAAATATAACCGCAATTGCTCGCATGTTAAAATGTGAAAAAAAAACACTTTACACATTGTAAATTATTGAAAATACATATTTTATTGCATTTTTTGTTATAATATACAGACAGGTCATGACGTATACATATAATAATGACATATTATGAATCTACCGAGTCTGACGGAAAGAACGATATATAATATGTCTGGGTTATATACTAAAATAAGCCTTCAAAACACGTTTAAACATGATGAGCAAAACTGGTAAAAATGACCTCAGCACAGAGGTGTGAAAAGCCTCAGCAGCGAAAGGGTTAATCCCCAAAATCTTCAACCACCAAAAAAGACCCTGGCTAAATAGTTTCAACATTTTGTCCCGAGAGGAGAAATACCCAATTTTTACATATTTTTACTTTTTAACCCCTCCACTGCTGAGCCAGTTCACCTATGTGTGCTGAGCTCATTATGACCATTAATTAAATAAAAATACAGACAATTTAATTTTTTTAAATAAAAACAATTTTTTAAAATAATTTTATTTTTATTTATTTATTTATTTGTTTACACCAAACCTGGTCATGTTTGGTATCATTGGAAAGGCCATGAAGGCAAGACCCTCTAGCTGCCATGGATCTGGAGATAATGGGATCCTAAGGATCCCCCTTTCTCCACTTGGCAGTTATGGGGTTAACTGGCCCACTGACATCCTCACACATATGGTGAGGATGTCAGTGGGTGGGGGTGACCCGGAGGCTTGGCTGACATCCAAGATGTCAGCCACCTCCAAGTTTGAATCGCGATCAGGCGGGTAAAACAGTTAATGCTGTTCAATGCTGAAAAGGGAAGACTCTCCCCTTTCCAGCGGTGTAATTTGTTTGTTTCTATCTTACACGGTTGGGGAGATAGAGGGCTCCAAAAGAGCCCCCCTCCCCTTCCTGAATTTTACTGCAGGTGGGCACCTGCTGATGACATCATCACACAGCGTGATGACATCATTGTGTCTGCCGGCCCCCCTGGAAACGGCGAGGCAGGCTTCCAGCCTGCCAGACACGCCAAGGGAGCCGGCGAGGGAGGAAAGTATCGGCAGGAGGGAGGTTAGGAGACCACGGACGTACATGGTACGTCCGCGGGTCTAAGGGAGACCCGTGGCCATGACATACATGGTACGTCAGCAGTCGGGAAGGGGTTAAAGCCAAAGCTGTTAATAATTTTGCCCAGGGATGAGGTGTAGATAGAGAAGAGCAGAGGACCTATGACAGAGCCTTGAGGTACACCAACTGATAAAGGCAATGAAGAGGAGGAGTTACCAGCAAAGGACACAGAGAAGGACCTGTTGGATAGATAGGAGTCAAGCCAAGTGAGTGCAGTGTCACAGAGACCAAGAGAGCTGAGAGTCTGTAGAAGGAGGGGGTGGTCTACAGTGTCAAAAGCAGCTGAGAGGTCTCTGGTCCAATAACTGATTGGTAGATTTTGTTTAAAGACTTTGGGCCCTATTACATTCGCTGCGCAATTGCGCTCGCGCAGCGCAATTTGTTTTGCGCACAAAAAAAGTTATCGCGCGAAAATTAACGTGGTATTACAATCAGAGCGCATTTTTTCTTCCTTCAAGATTTTTCGGGCGCAAATCCGACACGCAAAGCCGTTCGCAAATGAACGTTGCGTGCAGGAATCGGTGGGCAGACTGTTTTGTCACGGCATTTGTCACGAGAATCAGCCAACATCAATCACACATTTCCAATAAAATATTTACAAAATAAAAAAAAGGAAAAAAATAAATTAACAACCACCAGCCAAAAAAAGAAAAAATTTACAATGACACAATTTATAAATTTTAATGTTTGGGTATGTGTAGAATGTGTAACTGTACTGTGCTGTATTTTTTTTTCGTGCTGGTTTATTTTGTTTAGCCCAGAACGACCACTTTTACAGTTACCACCTGCTTTTCAAAGATGTTACGAAAATGCGTGCAAACTTTCATTGCGTGAAGATTGTAATACAATCCGCGTACCAGCGCACTAACGCATTGGCGCTCACAATGTTAAGTATGGGATGCACGCACGGACTTGCGCTCGCGCTGGGTTCGCTCAGGGTCACTCGAGTTGGACATTAACGCGCCACGTCCTGCGCAAATGGTTTTACACTCGCGCAAATGCGCATTTGCGCACACGCAAAACAAATGCGCGAAGAATGTAATAGGGCCCTTTATTGATAGCAAAAGAATGCAAAAATATAAGAGAAAAGCTTCAGGACCATATTACATACTTGGTGCTAACTTAACCAGAGCTGTTGTAAACTTCCCAGAGCCATTATAGCCTATGGAGGTTTTAAGTTTACAACAGCTCTGGTTAAGTTAGCACCAACTATGTAATATGGTCCTCAATCTCCAAAAAGAGTATCGTACAGGAAAACATCCTACATTCTACAAATAGAACGATCAGTATATTTGTAATTCTCTGGCATAACAAAGCATTCCGGTGCGTCAGTGATCTTCTATTATTAATTGAGAAGACTGCTTATCCCTCAGCATTTTGCTGTGTGATTTGAATTTCAACCTACTGAACACTGCATAAACTCTACCAAATCAAAACTCAGGTTTATTATACACTATCTACAGCACAGCTTGCTCAACAGCTCATGTCAGGAAGAAAAATCAGGATAAGTGTATCCACAGATTTATGCATGTGCATACTCATATTAAGTAGGATTTTAGAAATGATTTGTTTTGTTTTGGGGTCTTATTTTTTAACAATATAATTTGAAATAAATAATGTGCATTCATGCACTTTCATACAACATGCTCACTGCATAGCTAGGTATGTACTGTCAGAAGAGAAACCAGGGCAACAATAGGGGCCATCATGCTGGTTTCTGCCTCTATGATGGCAATCTGTAGCCAATATTAGCAGTCATGTGCATGATGCTGTTGTTTTGAAGAACCAATTCCAACCTCGATATCAATAGTGGCTTGAAAATTTATATATTGTGCACAAACCATTATCCATTTGCAGCTCACTATTAGTAGCTCTGTTCCAATTCAGCTGCTGCATTAGTTCAAGTCAGAATATTTCTTTACCATTTGTTGATATTGTGCACTGACGATGCCATTGGCTCATGGAGTACATAGGAGTCCACTGAGTGAAGCACGACCCTGCCACCTCACATAGGTGGCGTTACATAGGAGCAGTGGAAGAACACTGGGTAGGGTACTACTTGTTTCCAGCGTTCCACTGCATATGGTCAGAAGTAGCGGCGTTTCCTACTTTGACAGGAGTATCTTTACTCTGTAGGGGGTGTTGCTATCTCTCTATTTAGCATTGATTGGATAGTGGCTGCAGTCCTGTATTTTTTATCTGTCTTTCATTTTGTGTCTGTTTGTGTTGTGTTACACTTATCTTCCCTTCCTGTATTGTTTTGGTTAGGGGTTGTGCCGAACACCCCCCGAGTTCGGTTCGAGCCCGAACACGAACTTCCCATATGTTCGGGTCCGAACCCGAACTCAATCCAAGTCAATGGGGCTGAAAATTCGGTTTTTAGAGTGCCCTCCAAGAGGGCATATATGCTACATATTTGCCATAAAAGGTGTATGGGGGTTCGGGGAGTGCCCTGGGGGACAAGAAACAAGGACAAAAAGTAAAAAAAAAAACGTTTTTAAAGGGACAGTGAGTTTTCCATGAAATAAGGGTTAAATATAAAAATTAAAAATTCCTTCAAATATCGTGCCTAGGAGGTCCCCATAACCTGCCCGTGAAGTGGCGGATTTCTCGGATGTATAGAAACACTTAAAAACAAAAAAATGACGTTTCATATAACGGTAAATGCTTTTCCTTTAATCTATCCATAAACAACTGCTTGGGGCGGCAGTCTGTATGAAAAGAGGAGACATTTTCGTACACGCAGAAAAAGTTTACTGATTTTTTGGGCTAAATTATTGTGAAAGTAACAATAGGTGCTTTAAAATTGGTCCTTTAGCATCCCCAACAGTGCCGTCACACCGTAACCCCTCTGAGGATATGAATCTGATACAGGCATCAGTGGCAGTGCACCCAAATATTGTGCTTTTGGTGCCAGGCCTGCAAGTACTATCATACAGTAACCCCTCTGTGGTATTGTGGAAGAATGCAGGGGTGGACCATGTGGTCCTATATTGAAAAGTTTTTGATCTGGTAATGGGCGTCAGTACACCCAGTTATTGTGCCTTTAATGCCAGGCCAGCAAGTATCATCATACAGTAACCCCTCTGTAGTATTGTGGAAGAATGCAGGGGTGGACCATGTGGTCCTATATTGAAAAGATATGATTCTGGTCAAGGCGTCAGTGCACCCAGATATTCTGCCTTTGGTGCAAGACTGCCAGGCCAGCAAGTATCATCATACAGTAACCCCTCTGTAGTATTGTGGAAGAATGCAGGGGTAAACCTTGCGGTCCTATGTTGAAAAGTATTTTATCTGGTAATAGGCGCCAGTGCACCCAGATATTGTGCCTTTAATGCCAGGCCAGCAAGTATCATCATACAGTAACCTCTCTGTAGTATTGTGGAAGAATGCAGGGGTGGACCATGTGGTCCTATATTGAAAAGATATGATTCTGGTCAAGGCGTCAGTGCACCCAGATATTCTGCCTTTGGTGCAAGACTGCCAGGCCAGCAAGTATCATCATACAGTAACCCCTCTGTAGTATTGTGGAAGAATGCAGGGGGGATGGACCATGTGGTCCTATATTGAAAAGATATGATTCTGGTCAAGGCGTCAGTGCACCCAGATATTGTGCCTTTGGTGCCAGGCCAGCAAGTATCATCATACAGTAACCCCTCTGTGGTATTGTGGAAGAGTGCAGGGGTGGACCATGTGGTCCTATATTGAAAAGTGTTTTTTTTATCTGTTAATGGGCGTCAGTGCATCCCAGATATTGTGCCTTTACTGCCAGGCCAGCAAGTATCATCATACAGTAACCCCTCTGTAGTATTGTGGAAGAATGCAGGGGTGAACCTTGCGGTCATATATTGAAAAGTTTTTTATCTGGTAATGGGCGTCAGTGCACCCAGATATTCTGCCTTTAATGCCAGGCCAGCAAGTATCATCATACAGTAACCCCTCTGTGGTATTGTGGAAGAATGCAGGGGTGGACCATGTGGTCCTATATTGAAAAGTTTTTTATCTGGTAATGGGCGTCAGTGCACCCAGATATTGTGCCTTTAATGCCAGGCCAGCAAGTATCATCATACAGTAACCCCTCTGTGGTATTGTGGAAGAGTGCAGGGGTGGACCATGTGGTTCTATATTGAAAAGTTTTTGATCTGGTAATGGACGTCAGTGCACCCAGATATTGTGCCTTTAATGCCAGGCCAGCAAGTATAATCATACAGTAACCCCTCTGTAGTATTGTGGAAGAATGCAGGGGTAGACCATGTGGTCCTATATTGAAAAGATATGATTCTGGTCAAGGCGTCAGTGCACCCAGATATTCTGCCTTTGGTGCAATAATGCCAGGCCAGCAAGTATCATCATACAGTAACCCCTCTGTAGTATTGTGGAAGAATGCAGGGGTGAACCTTGCGGTCCTGTATTGAAAAGTTTTTTATCTGGTAATGGGCGTCAGTGCACCCAGATATTGTGCCTTTAATGCCAGGCCAGCAAGTATCATCATACAGTAACCCCTCTGTAGTATTGTGGAAGAATGCAGGGGTGGACCATGTGGTCCTATATTGAAAAGATATGATTCTGGTCAAGGCGTCAGTGCACCCAGATATTCTGCCTTTGGTGCCAGGCCAGCAAGTATCATCATACAGTAAAACCTCTGTGGTAATGTGGAAGAATGCAGGGGTGGACCATGTGGTCCTATATTGAAAAGTTTTTTATCTGTTAATGGGCGTCAGTGCACCCAGATATTGTGCCTTTAATGCCAGGCCAGCAAGTGTCATCATACAGTAACCCCTCTGTGGTATTGTGGAAGAGTGCAGGGTTCGACCCTGCGGTTCAAAAAATTAAAATGATATAAATCTGGCACAGGCGTCAGTGCAGCCAAATATTGTGCCTTTCATGGCAGCAAGTGCCTTCACACCGTAACCCTTTTGTGGTATTGTGGAAGAGTTCAGTGCTGGAGGTTTTGTGAATGCAGAAGAGGACATCCCCGATCTATTCCATTACTTCAGCATCAGGGGATTGATAGCTGCTGATCCAGGACTGATTCATTTTTATAAATGTCAGCCGGTCTACAGAGTCGGTGGACAGATGCACTCTTTTGTTTGTGACAAAACCTCCAGCGGCACTGAACGTCCTTTTGGAAAGCACGCTAGATGAAGGGCAACCTAGTAGCTGCATAGCATATTGGCTAAATTCTGGCCAGTGATCCAATCTCAACACTCAGTAAGCCAGTGGATCATCTGCTGGAAAGGTATCCAGGTCTGCCCTTGCCCCTAGGAAGTCCTGCACCATATGGTGAAGACGCTGACAATGGGAGCCTATATTTGACGTCCCTGGGCGTCGAGGACTAAAAAAATTTAAAAAAGCATCAGTCAAGCGGCCCTGGCCTTCACCACTATTCCTCTGATCACCCGCAGCATCAAGAAGCCGTGTGTCAGCACTTGGTAATCTAACAGTGCCTGGAAAGGTGTTACACAAGTGTCGCTTTAGAGCGTCCTCAAGTTTTTTTCATCTGTGCTGCTCCTCTGTGCGGGCAGGATGAGCTCTGCAACTTTCCCCTTGTATCGTGGATCAAGAAGGGTTGCCAACCAGTAATGATCCCTCTCCTTGATAGCACAAATCCTGGGGTCCTTTAGCAGGCTTTGCATCATTAGGGAGCCCATGCAGCGTAGGTTGGAGGTGGCATTAGCTTCCGAGTTCTTCCTGGTCAATGAGGATGACCGTATCGTGCACTTCCTCCTCCCAGCCACGCACTAGCCCTTCTGTTTCTGGGCACAAAACCCTCCCTTGAGGAATCCCCACCTTCAATGCCCCCACTACTTAAATATTCCTCCTCCTCCTCATCCTCCTCCTGTCTGATCTGAGTAGGACCCGCTGGAATGCTGTCTGCGGAAAGACTGGGGCCTTGAGAGCTAGGGAAGGCCTCCTCTTCCTCCCGCTGCTCTGCCTCTAGAGCCACATCTATAATTCCCCGCAGAGTGTGCTCCAGCAGGAACACTAAAGGAATTGTGTCACTGATGCATGCACTGTCCCTGCTCACCATCCTCGTTGCCTCCTGAAATGGTGACAGTACAGTGCATGCATCCTTGATCATCAGCCACTGCGGGGGGGAAAAAAAACAAGTTAACCTGAACCTGTCCTTGTGCCATACTCACACAGGTACTTGTTGATGGCCGTCTGCTGCTTGTGCAGACACTGCAGCAATGCTATTGTCGAGTTCCACCTGGTGGGCATGTCACAGATCAGACGGTTTGTGGGAAGGTGGAATTCTCTTTGAATTTCTGCCAGGCGAACGCTTGCTGGGAATGACCGTCTGAAGTGGCTACAGACTTTTCTGGCCTGGATGAGAAGCTCTGGCAGCCCTGGGTACTTGGTTAGGAAACGCTGTATCACCAGATTTAGGACGTGTGCTAGGCATGGTACATGCGTCAATTTACCCTTGCGTAGGGTGGAGAGAAGGTTGCTGCCATTATCGCAGACGATCATTCCCAGCTCAAGCTGGCGTGGTGTTAACCATCTCCGCACCTGCCCCTGCAGAGCTGATAAAAAATTTCTTACCCGGTGTGGCTCCTGTCCTCTAAACAAACCAGCTCAAGCACAGTATGGCATCTTTTTGCTTGAGCCACTGCATAGATCCTGTCAGGCGTCGGTTTAACTGCCACTTTGCCAGAGACAGAGAAGGAGGAGGAAGAGGAGGAAGAGGTGGTGGTGGTGGAGCAGACAGACCTCATACAAGCAGCTTTCTGGAGGCATGGTGGATGAACAAGCTCCAGCACAGAGCCCCATCTTGGATCCCTCCCAGCTGCAATCAGAGTTACCCAGTGTGCCGTGAAGGAAATGTAACGACCCTGTCCATGCTTACTGGACCACGTGTCTAAAGTCACATGCACCTTGCTGCTGACTGCCTTTCCCAATGACTGGATAACATTGTCTTCCACGTGCTGGTATAGTGCTGGAATGGCCTTGCGTGAAAAGTAATGGCGTGTTGGAACCTGCCACTGTGGTACAGCGCATTCAGCAAATTCATGGAAGGGAGCAGAGTCCACCAGCTGGAAAGGCAGCAGCTGCAATGCGAATAATTTTGCTAAGCTGGCATTTAGACGCTGTGCTTGGGGAAGGTTGGGACTATATTTTTTCTATCGCTGCAGCAGCTGCGGCAACGTAATCTGACTGCGTAAATCTTCAACTACTGGGATGATGTCACATTGTGAGGAAGGACCTGGTACATGCATTACTGTAGCATCATCCCTGTCGGTGGAGGTTGTAGGCAATGACATGGCAGGACATACAGTGGGGGTAGAGACAGATGAGGAGGAGGAGGACCTACACAAAGTTTTGCGCCAACGGGATGTGTGGCACTTGTTCCTATGTCGCCTCAAGCACATGGTACCCAAGTGTCCGGTATCTTTCCCACGCTTAAGCCTCATCTGACATAGATTACAAATAGCAACGCTGCGCTCTACTGCACATTTCTTAAAGAACTCCCAGACAACAGAGTTCCTGCATGTGTTCTTTGAGACAACAGCGCTCTGCACCGGAGCAGCTCTGACATTTGATGCCTGGGACTGGCAAGTGCTACGGTTGGTCACAGAGGATGTTGTGCCTCGTGTTTGCTGTGCCTCCTCCTCCCCCTCTTCCTCACTTAATTCCTCTGTTTGATCTGGCACCCAGGTGGAGTCAGTGACCTCATCATCATTGTCATCTTCACCCCCTATCTCCTCGTCACGGAGCCAACTGGCAGTATGCTGCAGCTGCTGGGGCAACATGAGTGCCAGTTATTTGTGTGTCATCACTGGACCCCCTTCCTCTAGGTTGATTATACTCCCTTCCTCAACCTCAGAGATTGAATCAGAGCACTGTACTTGCTGCGCATCCTCAAGCAGCATGTCACTATCATTGTAGTCAAACAATTCAGCTGACTCCTCCGTGTGTGATAGCGAGGCTACGGCAGGAGTAGCTGTGGACATGGAGGCTGCATTAGATGCTTTGGCAGCTGAGGTGGACTGTAAAGCACTAGAAGCCTGGCTGGCAGAGCACTCGGAGGATGAGGATGGCCTGGTTAGCCAATCCACCAAGTCCTCTGTATGTTGCTGCTGCTTAAGACGGTCAGCACCAGTTAGAAAGGACAAGCGTGCCCCTGCAGAGGATGCACCATGTCCACCAGGACCAGAGGCACAGCCTCCCGACACAGGGGCTGCTTGCCCTCTTATCTGTGTCTGGGGGCGTCTGCCTGTCCTTTTTGTTCTTTCAGACATGGTGAGTGATATATAGATTAATATATACAGAACTCTGATTCAACTCTGGTATAAAGATTTAAAGAACCCTGGTATAACTCAGTGAGACACACTGATAGCTGGCAGCCAGTGACAAGATACAGATCACCTCAATTCACAAATGTTTTAAAGAAATTAGTGAGCCCCAAAATACTGCGTGGTACTGGATGTGTGACGAGACACAGATCACCTCAATTCACGAATGTTTTGTAGAAATTAGTGAGCCCCAAAATAATGCGTGGTACTGGTTGTGTGACAAGACACAGATCACCTCAATTCACAAATGTTTTAAAGAAATTAGTGAGCCCCAAAATACTGCGTGGTACTGGATGTGTGACGAGACACAGATCACCTCAATTCAGAAATGTTTTAAAGAAATTAGTGAGCCCCAAAATAATGCGTGGTACTGGTTGTGTGACAAGACACAGATCACCTCAATTCACAAATGTTTTAAAGAAATTAGTGAGCCCCAAAATAATGAGTGGTACTGGATGCGTGACAAGACACAGATCACCTCAATTCACAAATGTTTTAAAGAAATTAGTTAGCCTCAAAATACTGCGTGGTACTTAATGTGTGACGAGACACAGATCACCTCCATTCACAAATGTTTTAAAGAAATTAGTGAGCCCCAAAATAATGCGTGGTACTGGTTGTGTAGACAAGACACAGATCACCTCAATTCACAAATGTTTTAAAGAAATTAGTGAGCGCCAAAATAATGCGTGATACTGGCTGTGTGACAAGACACAGAAGATCACCTCAATTCACAATGTTTTGTAGAAATTAGTGAGCCCCAAAATACTGCATGGTACTGGATGTGTGACGAGACACAGATCACCTCAATTCACAAATGTTTTAAAGAAATTAGTGGGAGCCCCAAAAAAACTTCCTGGCTGTGTGACAATACACAGAGATCACCTCAATTCACAAATGTTTTAAGAAATTAGTGAGCCCCAAAATACTGCGTGTACTGGCTGTGTGACAAGACACAGATCACCTCAATTCACAAAATGTTAAAGAAATTAGTGAGCCCCAAAATACTGCGTGGCACTGGATTTGTGACGAGACACAGATCACCTCAATTCACAAATGTTTTAAAGAAATTAGTGAGCCCCAAAAAAAATTGCTGGCTGTGTGACAAGACACAGTAGATCACCTCAATTCACAAATGTTTTGTAGAAATTAGTGAGCCCCAAAATACTGCGTGGTACTGGATGTGTGACGAGACACAGATCACCTCAATTCACAAATGTTTTAAAGAAATTAGTGAGCCCCAAAATAATGAGTGGTACTGGATGCGTGACAAGAAACAGATCACCTCAATTCACAAATGTTTTAAAGAAATTAGTGAGCCTCAAAATACTGCATGGTACTGGATGTGTGACGAGACACAGATCACCTCAATTCACAAATGTTTTAAAGAAATTAGTGAGCCCAAAATAATGCGTGGTACTGGTTGTGTGACAAGACACAGATCACCTCAATTCACAAATGTTTTAAAGATATTAGTGAGCGCCAAAATAATGCGTGATACTGGATGTGTGACAAGACACAGATCACCTCAATTCACAAATGTTTAAAGAAATTAGTTAGCCCCAAAATACTGCGTGGTACTGGATGTGTGACGAGACACAGATCACCTCAATTCACAAATGTTTTAAAGAAATTAGTGAGCCCCAAAAAAAATTGCTGGCTGTGTGACAAGACACAGAAGATCACCTCAATTCACAAATGTTTTGTAGAAATTAGTGAGCCCCAAAATACTGCATGGTACTGGATGTGTGACGAGACACAGATCACCTCAATTCACAAATGTTTTAAAGAAATTAGTGAGCCCCAAAAAAACTTCCTGGCTGTGTGACAAGACACAGAAGATCACCTCAATTCACAAATGTTTTAAAGAAATTAGTGAGCCCCAAAATACTGCGTGGTACTGGCTGTGTGACAAGACACACATCACCTCAATTCACAAATGTTTTAAAGAAATTAGTGAGCCCCAAAATACTGCGTGGTACTGGCTGTGTGACAAGACACAGATCACCTCAATTCACAAATATTTTAAAGAAATTAGTGAGCCCCAAAATACTGCGTGGTACTGGATGTGTGACGAGACACAGATCACCTCAATTCACAAATGTTTTGTAGAAATTAGTGAGCCCCAAAATACTGCGTGGTACTGGATGTGTGACGGACACAGATCACCTCAATTCACAAATGTTTAAAGAAAATTAGTAGAGCCCCAAAAAAACTTGCTGGCTGTGTGACAAGACACACAAGATCACCTCAATTCACAATTGTTTTAAAGAAATTAGTGAGCCCCAAAATAATGCGTGGTACTGGTTGTGTGACAAGACACAGATCACCTCAATTCACAAATGTTTTAAAGAAATTAGTGAGCCCCAAAATACTGCGTGGTACTGGAATTTGTGACAAGACACAGATCACCTCAATTCACAAATGTTTTAAAGAAATTAATGAGCCCCAAAATACTGCGTGATACTGGATGTGTGACGAGACACAGATCACCTCAATTCACAAATGTTTTAAAGAAATTAGTGAGCCCCAAAATAATGCGTGGTACTGGTTGTGTGACAAGACACAGATCACCTCAATTCACAAATGTTTTAAAGAAATTAGTGAGCCCCAAAAAGATTTGCTGGCACAGTGACAAGACACAGAAGATCACCTCAATTCACAAATGTTTTAAAGAAAGTTGTAAACCCCAAAAAAACCTTGCTGGCACAGTGACAAGACATACATCACCTAAATTCCCTGATATTTGGTAGAGATGAGACCCAAAAAGATTGCTGGCACAGTGACAAGACCCAGAAGATCACCTCAATTCACAAATGTTAAAGAAAGTTGTAAACCCCAAAAAAACTTGCTGGCACAGTGACAAGACACACATCACCTAATTCCCTGATATTTGGTAGAAATGAGACCCCAGACCCCCCAGTAGCGTGGCAGACCGGCATAACAACACACAACTATCTCCTCTGAAATCTCCTCTGAAATGCGTGCAGAATCGCGCGTGGAAACGTTATATAGTGTGCTGCGTTACTTAGCTCTGTGAGCCCATGATTGGGCAAAATTTGCCCAATCAGGACTCTGAGCGGTGATTGGGCATAGTGTTGACCAGTCTTGCACCAGACCTGTGGTCAGTGCAAGGCTGTAGCCAATTACGAGCTTCAGGCCAGTGGGAAATGCATTGTGGTCCATTGTGGTCGAACATGCGGCGAACACCCGGAAATGTTCGCGATCTAATCGAACAGGCTAAGTTCGGGTCGAACTCCGTACCGTCCGAACCGAACAGCTCATCCCTATTTATGCCCAGTATGACAATTAAAGCTTATGTTTTAATCCTTTTATCCATCAAGCCTAACGTTTTACGTTTTTGTTACCTGAAATCTTTTTTCAACAGGGTTATTCGAGTCTCAGGTCTATTATAGTTGATAGGTGAACATAGAACATTTGATACCTGTACAGGATTATTGACACCGCATTACCGTCCTTCATATTCTTTTAGATTTTCTATACTATTTTTCACGTTAATGAACGTTCGCCAGACTCAACATACACAGTTTCTTAGAATATAAAGTTAACGTTTTAGACTTGACCTCTTATCCTGTTCCTGTTCGGAGGATCAATATACCATTTATGAATGATGGGGTGAGGTTGACCATCATGTGTTAGCCTAATGATTGGTCTTACAGGCCTGTTATTTTCAGCTGCTTTTGCCATGTTATTGTTAGACTAGTCTTTTTGTCGCACATCCCATGCATCATCATTAGAGAGCCGGAAATCAAAGTAAGCTGTATAGATGAGTTTGTGGCAGGAATGTTTCCTCTGAGAAAGTATTCTAAGTGAGAGCTATATAGATATAAGTGTTTGATGTAATGTTTACTGTTTAGAGGCACGCTGCGCTATTGTCTAAGGCAGGGGTCAGCAAACCTTGGCTCCATGATGGTTTGGGAACTACATTTCCTATGCGGCTCAGTCAGCCTAATGGGTGACCGAGCCACATGGGAAATGTAGTTCCCAAAACATCAGGGAGCCAAGGTTGCTGACCCCTGGTCTAAGGAAAGGGCAGCATCTGTTGTACAAAAATTATGGGTTTGAGGTTTAGGGTTAGGGCTCATACTAGTCATAAAAAAGCACAAATTTATCCTTAGTCCTAACCTTAACTTCTAACCCTAACCCTAATTTTTAAACTTAACCCTAATTTTTTACCCTAATCTTAACCCTAACACTCATTTCTAACCCTAACTTTGGAAAATAACACACCATCTTGGCCCTGAGTCGTGAGATTGGACTTTTTTACCTTGTCCTTTTTTGACAGAACTCTTTTGCAACTTCCTTTCTATAGGATATCAATTCTAGGTAAGTAGAATTTCTAGGTATTTTCTAGTCTTTGTAATTTCTAGGGAATTTATAGTCAAGTAGAATTTCTAGAATTTCCTTTCTTTGCTTTTTTCCAATATTTAAATATAAAAATATTCATTTTTTTTTTTTTTTTTAATTTTATATTCTTATTAAAACTTTATAATGACACTGAAAGACATACAATGGACAGCATGTTTATAAACAGAGTGAGAGAATAAAGAGAAATCCATTTTACTTTTTGTGACTCAGGAAAGGAACTCGATGTCCCTGAACTGAATTATCCCATGTCTCCATCAATCTTCCAAACATAGAAACATAGAAACATAGAAACATAGAAAAATGTCGGCAGATAAGAACCTTTCGGCCCATCTAGTCTGCCCAATTACATGGATACTTTACCTGGATTTAGCTTTTGTTTAGGATAGCCTTATGCCTATCCCATGCCTGCTTAAATTCAATTACTGTTTTGGCCTCTACCACTTCTACTGGAAGACTGTTCCATGTATCCACCACCCGCTCAGTAAAATAATGCTTCCTGATGTTACTTTTAAACCTTTGCCCCTCTAATCTAACACTATGTCCTCTTGTTTTGCTATTTTGTTTCCTTTTAAATATACTCCCTTCCTCTACCTTGTGGATTCCCTTTACGTATTTAAATGTTTCTATCATATCTCCTCTGTCTCGTCTTTTTTCCAAGCTGTACATGTTACGTCTATAGATTGTTCACACAGAATATTATGGTGTGAAATTGATTTGTTTTCTGATATTTTACGATTCGCCAGACCTATATTCAGCCCTTGGAATTATATTCCCTGACAATGCAAATGAATAACTAGTGCCGGTAGAGACTTGTGTTTGTGGAGCCTCAGCAGCAAGGTCTTAATTAACTGAACATCTAGTCAGCTGCAGAAAGCAGGGAAATGCTGGAAAATCATTAGTTTGCAAGTGGAAAGAGCTCTACAAACAGAAAATTTAACTGTGTAGCATTTTGTAAATGATGTTGTCAGACCATGGGAAACAGCAATCTAGGAAGAAAGTATCTTTCCTGGACATAATAGCATAAAAGCAAATTATACATGAAGAAAAGGCTTTAACTCAAGTCTGCATTGTAATCAGGGCTTTTTTTCAATGGGTACTCGGGGGTACGCAGTACCGGCACTTCACCACTCAGTACCGGCACCTCCCCACCAGCCAGAACTAACAGGAGAGAGCATGATGCTCCTCCCTCCGCCTGCAGTGGCAGGCAGAGAATCGGAAGCTCTCGGCAGCTCATGTTGCTCCTGAATGCTTCCGATTGTCAGCTGTGTATGTAGGGACTGATAACCCCCCTCCCCCAGTAAGTGACAAGGGAGGGCTGCTCCCCCTCTCTCTGCAGCCACTGAAACTTTGAACAGCATGGGGAGGGGTGGGGCAGCATGTTTACACACATCTGCCAGAGCTGCGGGTTGTCAGGCAAGCGGTATGATCAGAGGAGCTGGCACTGTAAGGCGGTAGTGTGTTTTGTTGCTGTGGAGCTCATACACACTGCTAATTACTGTGAGTTTCATTGCTGTGGAGCTCATACACACTTTGCATTACTGTGAGTGTTATTGCTGTGGAGCTCATACACACTGCGCATTACTGTGAGTTTTATTGCTGTGGAGTTCATACATACTCAGCAAAACTATGAGTTTCATTGCTGTGGTGCTCACAAATGCTAGGGGATTATCCACTCAGTGCCATCGTTGCAAAAAACCCAAAAGAAAACGGCTAACAGCCCTGCAATAACAGATTTTTCTTGCAACAGAGGCACTTAGTGGATAACGCCCATAGGGTTACAAAAATAGCTGTAGTTCATTTAAAGGAACACAGTATTAAAAAATATGGTTCCCTTTTATAGGGTCTTCCTTTAAGTCAGTGTTTCCCAAACCTGTCCTCAGGACCTTCCGCCTCACCAGGTTTGCCAGATATCTGAAGCACAGCACAGGTGATATGATTTGCTGCTCAGTGATTGCAGGATTCAGTTTGCTTTTCCCCAAGGTGATCTGCAACATCTGGCCTGGTTGAGGGTCCCGAGGAGAGGTTTTGGAAAAACTGCTTCAAGTGAACTACAACTATTGTTTGAGGACATGAAAATAGTCATAATAATCTGTTTTTCCCTGCGCGTGAGAGTACTCCCACCTATTTTTCCAGAAAAAAAGCACTGATTGTAATACATATAAAAGCAATAATTAGCACATTGAAAACTCATTTGCAAACCTTCTTATAGAAAGATTAGTGTGCCCTGTTTAGAGAAATGAAATCCACGGTCTTATCGCTCTCCTTTTCAACCTATCTTACTGTAAACAAGCTACAAGGATCAGCTCTCACACTCATTGTAACACCAACGTTCAGAAACTTTGCCACTACATCAAAACAGCCTCAGAGAATGTGGAATGCAAGAGAGCTCTGGGGTCACTCACTACTGTTCAGGGATAAGATTCAGTAGGTTATAAAGACTGAAAATCAATGTACAGTACAGATACACGGTGTTACTGTAATTTCCATACACAGGCATTATGCATATACCGATAATAGTTTCCTATTCTCTTGTTATTTTGTGGAAGCTACATTGCTAATAATCTCATTATGATCACTACAAACCCCCATTAGCAGACGATCTGACCATTTTTTTATTTGCACCAGATTTACTGTATTTGTCACAAAAGACTATGGTGCTCTCTCGTTCCCCAAACTTCCCTGCTCTTCGGGGAATCAAAGTTCTCCACCCTGCTGTGAATTCAGCATTCACCGCAGGGTCCCCGGAGTGTAGGGAAAACCCGTCGCACACCCACAAACCCCAGCCAAAATCCCACCAAAAACCTGCCGGAACCAAAGCAAAAAACACACCGAACACGTCGGAAAAAGCAGACGAGCCGCCGATCACATCGCAGACCGGCTGCTGGAAAAAGAAAACAAGCTGACGAATGGTGTAAAAAGAACAAACAAAACAAAACAAAACAATATGATTGAAAGTGTTGAAATTGAAACGCTGTTTGCAAAAAAGCTACTGAATGAAAATGCCTGGAATTTACATACAAGATCGAATGAATGATAATAAAAAGGTCTGTTACAGAAAAAAGAAAAACGCTTTTTAAAAAAATAGATTTTTTTTTTCCCTGAAAAATGCCTAAAAGATCCTAAAAAAAATCAATAAATAAAGGGACTTTTTACTGCAGATTAAAATAATAAATGGTTTATTAGATATTGTATAAAAACAGGAATATTTTTAACATCGAAGCCTATGGGGTTTGTTTGAATAAACCTACCGAATGAAAGCACTGAACAGCATGCCATTTCGGCAACTTTTCACTGCTGTTTGGTGTTCTCTGAATAAATTTACCATTGCTTCTCTATGGGGGATTTCACTGCTGTCGAACAGGCACCGTACTTGACAACAGTATGCTAAAATTTGCGAGCTGCCTGCTCTCTGAATAGCCGAATGGCCACGAAATGGCACCGTATGGGGAAATTCCCTGTCCATTGACATTTCGGGACTAGATCGTCTTTCTCTGAATAACCCCTTATGTCTCTTTGTAAGCTAATAAAGCAGACCCACCTGACAATGTGCAAGCTAAGTCACGCTATCTAGAGTTAAGAACCTCTTGACACATCAAATCATCAGATGCTGTAACAGTCTGACAATACACATCTTAAGTGACGGTCATTAAGTTCAACCAGTCTACTACACAATTTGCCCTTCAATGAGTTTTGAAGGTTTCAAACCATCATGCTTGCTTGTTTTCATTATGTAATATAGGTATAAGAAACTGACAAATTCCTTTTAAATGGCAGGTGACCTTTAGGCAGGGATGAGCTGCTGCTACATGTATAAGAATGTAACCATCAAGTTAGCAACTTCACTACATCGACTTTGCTGCTGTTCAGGATGAGGCTCCCAGGGTAATGTTTGATTTGAGTCAACACATGTTTGGGAGACCTTAAATACTATTATTTAATTTTTCAACAGTAACCCTAAATATATTCTATCTATTGACAAAGAAGAGAGGTGTTACTTTTTGTGCGGGTACTTGGATACTTCCAGGATCATGTGTAGGTTCATTTTTTAAGTTGCACTTTGTAGAGGTAGGATTAGACATTCTTTATGCAATTATTATAATGTAGATAAATAAGGTTACATTTTGACTCTATCCTTACTGAGTTCCATATCACCTGGTGTGAGCTAAAACGTCAACGCTACATGAAAATAATCTAGCGCGAGTCGCTAAAATGAAGCACCTGACCACCCACCAACAGATCGCCTTGTCCAGGGTTGTCAGTGTACAAGATTCATTAGCGGATGCTAGGGAAATGCTAAGACCTGGGCTGAGACCCAGTGCTAATGCGGTTGTGTACAGGATAGAACTGTTCTTTTCCAGTGCAGCCATACCTATCCTCTGCTCTCACAGGCTTGTATAAGTATGAACACATCCAGCGAAGAGCCCTCACACCCCTGCATTATTAAAATTCTCCAAGGTGGCCGTATTTTCCATGTTTATATGCACACATATACACTATATTGCCAAACGTATTCGCTTACCCATCCAAATAATCAGAATCAGGTGTTCCAATCACTTCCATGGCCACAGGTATATAAAATCAAGCACCAAGGCATGCAGACTGTTTTTTACAAACATTTGTGAAAGAATGGGTTGCTCTCAGGAGCTCAGTGAATTCCAGCGTGGAACTGTGATAGGATGCCACCTGTGCAACAAATCCAGTCGTGAAATTTCCTCATTCCTAAATATTCCACAGTCAACTGTCAGCTGTATTATAAGAACGTGGAAGTGTTTGGGAATGACAGAAACTCAGCCACGAAGTGGTAGGCCACGTAAACTGACAGAGCGGGGTCAGCGGATGCTGAGGTGCATAGTGCGAAAAGGTCGCCAACTTTCTGCAGAGTCAATCGCTACAGACCTCCAAACTTCATGTGACCTTCAGATTAGCTCAAGAACAGTGCGCAGAGAGCTTCATGGAATGGGTTTCCATGGCCGAGCAGCTGCATCCAAGCCATACATCGCTAAGTGCAATGCAAAGCGTCGGATGCAGTGGTGTAAAGCACGCCGCCACTGGACTCTAGAGCAGTGGAGATGCATTCTCTGGAGTGACGAATCGCGCTTCTCCATCTGGCAATCTGATGGACGAGTCTGGGTTTGGCGGTTGCCAGGAGAACGGTACTTGTCTGACTGCATTGTGCCAAGTGTAAAGTTTGGAGAGGGGATTATGGTGTGGGGTTGTTTTTCAGGAGCTGGGCTTGGCCCCTTAGTTCCAGTGAAAGGAACTCTGAATGCTTCAGCATACCAAGACATTTTGAACAATTCCATGCTCCCAACTTTGTGGGAACAGTTTGGAGCTGGCCCCTTCCTCTTCCAACATGACTGTGCACCAGTGCACAAAGCAAGGTCCATAAAGACATGGATGACAGAGTCTAGTGTGGATTAATTTGACTGGCCTGCACTGAGTTCTGACCTCAACCCGATAGAACACCTTTGGGACAAATTATAGCGGAGACTGAGAGCCAGGCCTTCTCGTCCAACATCAGTGTGTGACCTCACAAATGTGCTTCTGGAAGAATGGTCAAAAATTCCCATAAATACACTCCTAAGCCTTGTGGACAGCCTTCCCAGAAGAGTTGAAGCTGTTATAGCTGCAAAGGGTGGACCAAAGTTATATTGAACCCTATGGATTAGGAATGGGATGTCACTTAAGTTCATATGCGAGTCAAGGCAGGTGAGCGAATACTTTTGGCAATATAGTGTATTAATTAAGGCTGATGGGCATTGTCAGGTATATTGGAAGGGAAAAAAGGGAAAATGGATGCCTGTAGCCATTTTGTTTTTAAAGACAGTCTTTTTCTTTCTCCAAATTTCCCTAGTTAGAAATGAACCGAGATTTTTTTTACAGAGTTCATGGCTGGGTAAGATCTTATATATTTTTTACAAAATACCAGACATGAAGAAATTTTAAAATGTTTCTGTGTCATATAATGCCAGGCTAAGTGCTAAGACCTGTCATAATTAAATTTATTGGTCTGTTTTAAGTCTTTAAAACAAAAAGAGATTTTGTTTTTTTTGGGTATAGGAATATAAGAGTTAATATCTTTGTAAGGTAAAATATATTCACAAAATATATGTTTATAATCAAAGTATATTTTATTATATTTACAGTAGAAAATAGACGCTCCAATATATATTGTAGAGAGTTTAAGTGGTAAATAGTATAATTATTGAAGAATAGATTCTGTGAGTTAGAGAGGAATGTAAAACTTTGAAAGGAGTGAGGACATAAATTTGATATGACTTGTAGAGACATAATGTCTATACTGGTGAGAGAGAAGGTTATTATTATTATTATTCTTTATTTATAAAGTGCCAGCATATTCCGCATAAGTCAGATTGCCCTTTAACACGAGATAAGACATATTAAAAAGAAATGGTGGAATTAATTGAGAAGTGCAACACTGCCCTCTAGAGGATAGCAAATATTATATTTGATATAATGAAGGATATTGCTAGTGACGTCAAATTGACTATAATTGAAGCAGCAATGTTGGTTGCAGGCTTTCCGACATTCAGAGACTCACACCGCAATGCATTCAGACTTCCAATACACATGAGAGCATTCCGAGATTCAGAGACTCACACCGCAATGCATTCAGACTTCCAATACATATGAGAAATTCCGAGATTCCAGGACATGAGGCACTCAAGACTCTCACCAAATCTCTAACTTACATGCTTTGATTATCTGATATTGATAATCTTCACATATTCCAAAACATTACATAAGGAATTCCAAGGCAGACTCATCAAAATCCAGATTGGAGAGGTAATGTATGAGAGCTATTTAAATTAAGGAATTAATGTAAATTATATATATTTGTAGATTTCTTGCAACATACAGACTGAGATTTCTCAGATTCTTGGTAGCTCCAAAAGTCTAAATATTTCTATTCTGCAGATAGAAATATGAAGAAGTGGACATAAGGATTTATCCTAAAAGAAACTGTTGTAGGATTGATACAAATATATATATTGAATTTGGAAATTACTGTGATTGAAATTAATAAGCAAGGAATTATATAACTAGAAATAAAAAGCAAAAGATTAGAAGTTTAAATCTCGAGATTAGGGGAGGATTCACTAAATAAGTTTTATTACTTATCATTTTAAATTAGCTCATCTTTTGTTGATCCATGTAGTATAGAGAGACATAAATATCTCTAAGATCTAGCTGGTTAAACATTGTTTGCTGGGAAATGCATGTTGTATTAAGCAGAAATGTTTATTAACCATTTGCGTATTAGTTACTAACTGATAAGGTAAATGATATTAATCATATATGCAGTTACTAATAGGAGATACATATATTGTGAAGCTAGTTCTTATGTGCTGATGGATTGTGGTTTATAAATCTTTGTTTATGATATGAGATTTGAAACTTTTTTGTATACGTAATAAATATATATATGTTTTTATCCGATTATTGATTATTGTATTCTTCAAAGCAAAACACAGACAATTAAAAGAATTTAGGAGAATTTCTAGGAAATATAAACGATTGATATTTGTGTCTCGTATAAATTTCTTATGAAATAATAATCCCTGCCATATTGTAGGCTTGGCTGAGAAGTCCAATATATATAACGTGTTGTATTCACGTGCAGAGATTGTATCCGACAGCATTGCATGATAAATGCCACCCGACAGCATGTAGAATCATTACAATGCATTTAATAGATCCAAAAAGATGGCCAGGTGAGCGACAATAATTTCCCTGCTGCACCATATAAATAATAAATGTTTCAGGGCAAGACTTATCCATGTGTCTCTATAAACATGGTCCGCATCCTAATATGAATAACCCCCAGCATAACATGTTTAAAATTTAGGCAATATATTAGAATTAGGATATATGTGGATATAGGATACATATACAGTATATCATAATAGAGCTACTGTAACAGCAGCGACATTGATGACCAGATCCATTACTATAGAGTAAGGGCGGGCCAAGAGAACACCTGTGCTGCATTCCTTTCAATTGCCCGTTAATCAGGGCCGGCCCAAGCCACTGTGCTGCCTGGAGCAAAGTATGAAATGCTGCCCCCCAAAAAAAAACACGTGACATGCATGAGCGTATCTGAGCTCCACAGCAATAAAACTTGCAGTAATGTGCAGTGTGTATGAGTGTATCACAGAGCTCCACAGCAATGAAACTCACAGTAATGTGCGGTATGTATGAATGTATCACAGAATCCACAGCAATGAAACTGTTATGTGCAGACAGGGTGTATGAGCGTAACATTTTTACTGTTGTGTGGCTCTGTGATACACCCATATACACAGCACATTACCGTGAGTTCTATTGATGTGGAGGCTCCACAGTGGAGCTCTATGATATGATCCATGGGGGAGGGCGCGTATCCTGGTTTGTTTGTTTTTTACTTCGTTGCCCTCACAAAATACTTAATTTGGCCACCCATAAAAAAAAAATATATAAAATTATTTATTTGCACCCCAGAATAATAATTTTAAAAAAAGGATTAATTTGCCCCAGGTGGAAAGGGAAATTAATAATTTTTTAAAATCTTATTCTGGGGAAGACAAATACATCTTAACTTCATTTAGCAGAGAGGGGGCAGAACACAGAGAGAGACAGAACACAGAGAGAGAGAGAGTACACAGAGAGAGGAGCAAAACACAGAGAGAGAGACAGTACACAGAGAGAGATTCAGAACACAGCGAGAGACAGAACACAGAGAGAGACAGAACACAGAGAGAGAGCACAGAGAGAGCAGAACATAGAGATACAGAACACAGAGAGACAGAAAACAGAGAGAGAGAAACAGCACACAGAGAGAGAGAAACATAACAGAGAGAGAGAGACAGAACAGAGAGACAGAACACAGAGGGAGAGAGACAACACAGAGAGAGACACAACACAGAGAGAGAGACAACAGAGAGAGAGAACACAGAGAGAGAACAGAGAACACAGAGAGACAAAACACAGAGAGAGACAACACACACACACAAAGAAAGAGACAGAACACACAGAGAGAGACACAGAACAGAGAAAGAGAGAGACAGAACACAGAGAGAGAGAGACAGAACACAGAGAGGGAGACAGAACACAGAGAGAGAGAGACAGAGGGAGACAGAACACACAGAGATAGAGAGAGAACACAGAGAGAGCAGAACACAGAGAGAGACAGAACACAGAGAGAGAGAGACACAGAACAGAGAGAGAGAGCAACAGAACACAGAGAGACAAAACACAGAGAGAGACAGAACACAGAGAGAGAGACACAGAACAGAGAGAGAGAGACAGAACACAGAGAGAGAGACAGAACACAGAGAGAGAGACAGAACACAGAGAGACAGAATGAACACAGAGAGACAGAACAGAGAGAGAGCGAGAGAGAGAGAGAGAGAGAGGCAGAACAGAGAGAGAGAGAAACAGAACACAGAGAGAGAGATAGAACACAGAGAGAGACAGAACACACAGAGAGAGAGACAACACAGAGAGAACACACAGAGAGAACACTGAGAGACAGAACACACAGAGAGAGACAGAACACACAGAGACAGAACACACAGACAGCACACAGAGAGAGAGAGAGACAACACACACACAAAAGAAAGAGACAGAACACACAGAGAGAGAAGGAGCACAGAGACGGGGCAGAACACACAGAGGGGGGCATAACACACAGAGAGGGGCAGAACACACAGGGGGGCAGAACACACAGAGAGGGGGCAGACACACAGAGAGGGGGCAGCACACACAGAGAGGGGGCAGCACAGAGAGGGGGCAGCACACATAGAGGGGGGCAGCACACACAGAGAGGGGGCCAGAACACACAGAGAGGGGGCAGAACACACAGAGGGGGCAGAACACACAGAGAGGGGGCAGAACACACAGAGAGGGGGCAACACACACAGAGGGGGCAGCACACACAGAGAGGGGGCAGCACGCAGAGAGAAGGGGCAGCACACACAGAGAGGGGCAAACACAGAGAGAGGGGCAGCACACACAGAGAGGGGGCAGCACAGAGAGACATAACACAGAGAGAGAGGGGGGCAGAACATTCACACTCACTGACAGGCAGAACACACTCCGTTCCTCTGCTTTCCCTCTTCCGATGCTCTCCAGCGCACCCCATGTTAAGTATAGGGCGCTGCAAGTACAGTAAGCGTGTGCTGCAAATCAAAATTACCGCAAGCTAAGTGATTTCCTCCATTTGTAGTGAGTGGCAAACGATCTGTTGGTCAAGCACTAGACTGTATTTACAAGGAAAATCGCAAAAACATGCCAACACCAGGTTAGCTCACATCAGGCGATAGTGCCCTTAGGGTATTGGCTTTCTTCTATTTTAGGAGGACATCTATTCAAGGGTTATTCTCTACAGCTGGCAGCTGCCCTCACTTCCCCAACCACTTGTTACTTACATTTTCATCTTAGTTATAATTGTTTTAGGCAGATTACATCCAGAGAATAAACTAGAAAGTGTGTATAAATATATACACTACACAGTGTGGGCGCCTATTACTGAGTGATCAGTAAAAGTGCTAAGTGTGGTGCTAATAAATAGTCAAATACTGCCTATAGTATGGTAAAACACATAAAAAACAACCAAAATATGTGTCAAGATATAGATAAAAGGCGGAAAACCATACGGCGCATCTAGTGTGAGTGTCATTTGCAAGTGGCATTTTTAAGTGGACAGCCAGAGTTGTTTCCTGGAGCTTCATCCAAGATCCCCTACGCCATCACGATCCCTAAGTCCTGTGTCTCCTCTCTCCACAGGTAGGACATTATCACCCATCATCCACAGTCACCCACATCTCATCTGATCGCCTGCATACTTTTGCTGGTAGGACATTATCACCCATCATCCACAGTCACCCACATCTCATCTGATCGCCTGCATACTTTTGCTGGTAGGACATTATCACCCATCATCCACAGTCACCCACATCTCATCTGATCGCCTGCATACTTTTGCTGGTAGGACATTATCACCCATCATCCACAGTCACCCACATCTCATCTGATCGCCTGCATACTTTTGCTGGTAGGACATTATCACCCATCATCCACAGTCACCCACATCTCATCTGATCGCCTGCATACTTTTGCTGGTAGGACATTATCACCCATCATCCACAGTCACCCACATCTCATCTGATCGCCTGCATACTTTTGCTGGTAAGACATTATCACCCATTATTCAGACACCCACATCTCATCTGATCATCTGATCGCCTGCATATTGGTATTTTCTATTTTCTATTTATATTTTTTTTTGTTTTTCTCCACCATTGCTTTGCTAATTAGCATGTGAATCTCCTACACCTATTGACACAGCCCATCCAGCTTCAGCTGTTTACCTTCTAACTGCCTGAATGCAATCAGCCCGCCCTATATCACTACTATCCAGGCTCTTTGAGCCAGGCTCTGAGTGTCATTTGCAAGTGGCATTTTTAAGTGGACAGCCAGAGTTGTTTCCTGGAGCTTCATCCAAGATCCCCTACGCCATCACGATCCTAGTCCTGTGTCTCCTCTCTCCACAGGTAGGACATTATCACCCATCATCCACAGTCACCCACATCTCATCTGATCGCCTGCATACTTTTGCTGGTAGGACATTATCACCCATCATCCACAGTCACCCACATCTCATCTGATCGCCTGCATACTTTTGCTGGTAGGACATTATCACCCATCATCCACAGTCACCCACATCTCATCTGATCGCCTGCATACTTTTGCTGGTAGGACATTATCACCCATCATCCACAGTCACCCACATCTCATCTGATCGCCTGCATACTTGCTGGTAAGACATTATCACCCATTATTCAGACACTCACATCTCATCTGATCATCTGATCGCCTGCATATTGGTATTTTCTATTTTCTATTTATATTTTTTTTTGTTTTTCTCCACCATTTGCTTTGCTAATTAGCATGTGAATCTCCTACACCTATTGACACAGCCCATCCAGCTTCAGCTGTTTACCTTCTAACTGCCTGAATGCAATCAGCCCGCCCTATATCACTACTATCCCAGGCTCTTTGAGCCAGGCTCTAAGTGGCATTTTTAAGTGGACAGCCAGAGTTGTTTCCTGGAGTTGCGGGACTGGAGGAAGGAACTGCAAGGCCCACTTTTACTCTGGGTAAACGCACGTCTATATCATGCTTTCTCTCACGCTTCTACTCTTTACTTCTACTTTTCTCCTTAAATGGAACTCCTGCCCCTCTACCACCGACCCCTACACTATCTGCATCTCTCCCTCCCTCCTCTCGTCCCACATGATGGCCTCGCATGAGCTCCTTTGTTTCCTCAGAACATGGTCTCCCTCTAACTCTCGCGCTGCCAATCACTCCCACAAATCCCATTCCCACCTTCTCTTTCTCACCCTCCTGCTGCTACTCTCTTCAGGTGACATATCCCCTAACCCTGGCCCCACAACACATCCAATACTTCCCTCTCATCCTATCTCCATCGCACATAAATCACCTCCCTGCAAGCCCAGCAACCTCATCCCCATAATCCCTCAGCGCCTGTCCTCTTTCTCCTGCGCCCTCTGGAACGCTCGCTCTGTGTGCAACAAACTCACAGCAATCCATGACCTCTTCCTTTCAAACTCCTTCAACCTCCTAGCTTTAACTGAAACCTGGTTAACTCCCTCTGACACGGCCTCCATTGCTGCTCTCTCACATGGCGGTCTACACTTGAGTCATACCCCCAGACCGGGTGAGAGAAATGGTGGCGGGGTCGGAATCCTGCTCTCTCCCACCTGCACCTACCAGCATCTCCCTCCACCCCCATCCCTCTCCTTCTCCTCCTTCGAGACACACTGCATCCGCCTGTTCTCTCCTCTGGCTCTCAGGGTGGCAGTCATCTACCGCCCACCGGGACCAACCTCCCAGTTCTTTGACCACTTTGCTACCTGGCTCTCTCACTTTCTGTCTTCTAATCTTCCATGCCTAGTTCTCGGGGACTTCAACATTCCCATTGACGATCCTTCCGCCCCTGCTGCCTCCAAACTTCTTTCACTCACGTCCTCCCTTGGACTCACACAATCCTCCCTCCTCCCTACCCACCGCGATGGTCACGCTATTGACCTTGTCTTTTCCAACCTCTGCTCCATTTCTGAGTTCAACTGTCGCCCTTTCCCCATCTCTGACCACCACCTTCTCTCTTTCAACCTATCTGGACTTCCTAAACACCCTGCTCCCCCACCCCGCACACACACTCGCAGAAATCTACAGGCTGTGGACCCCCATCAATTCTCCAACCTACTTCACCACCTCCCTCATACCTCATCCTTTACCTGCCCTGATGCTGCCACTAATCACTACAACACTACGCTTATCTCTGCTCTAGACACTCTTGCTCCTCTTCGACTCTGTAAGGCCCCACGCCGCCAGCTTCAGCCCTGGCACACCCTCCAGACTCGCTACCTGCAAAGATGCTCCCGCACCGCAGAGCGTGCCTGGAGGAAATCCCGCTCTGAAGCTGATTTTGTTCACTTCAAGTTTATTCTCCGGTCATACACCTCTGCCCTCCACTTGGCCAAACAATCCTTCTTCTCATCTCTTATATCTACGCTGTCCTCCAACCCTAAACGGCTCTGGTCCACCTTCAACACCCTCCTCTACCCACCTGCACCTCCCCCCTCAGCTGCCTTCAGCGCTCAAGAGCTGGCAGACTACTTCCTCAGTAAAACTTTAACTATCAGAAGCAACATCCCAACACAAGATAGTTATCTGCCACCTCCACTCCCACAGGTCCCATCTGCCACCCTCTGCCGCTTCCTCCCAACCACTGAGGAGGAAGTCAATTCCTTATTGTCCTCCTCACATCTCACCACGTGCCCGCTCGACCCCATTCCCTCACATCTAATTCCTCCCCTCTCCTCCTCCCTCACCCCTGCTCTCACACACATCTTCAACCTATCTCTCTCCACTGGCTCCTTTCCATCCGCCTTCAAACACGCGCTAGTTACCCCTTTACTAAAGAAACCATCCCTAGATCCCAACTCTCCATCCAACTACCGTCCTGTATCCCTGCTTCCCTTTACCTCTAAGCTCTTAGAAAAACTAGTCTTCAACCGCCTCTCCCTCTTCCTGTCCTCCAATTCACTACTTGACCCCCTGCAATCTGGCTTCCGTCCCCTACACTCAACTGAAACTGCCCTCACCAAAGTCACCAACGACCTTCTAACTGCTAAAAAACACGGCCACTATTCTATTCTCATCCTGCTTGACCTCTCGGCTGCTTTTGACACTGTTGACCACCCCCTCCTTCTACAGACCCTCAACTCTCTGGGTCTCGGTGACACTGCACTTGCTTGGATTGACTCCTATTTATCCAACAGGTCCTTCTGTGTGTCCTTTGCTGGTAACTCCTCCTCCTCATTGCCTCTATCTGTTGGTGTACCTCAAGGCTCTGTCCTTGGTCCTCTGCTCTTTTCCATCTACACCTCCTCCCTGGGCAAAATCATCAACAGCTTTGGCTTTAATTACCACCTCTACGCTGATGACACTCAGATCTACCTCTCTACCCCTGATCTCTCTCCCCCTGTCCTTTCCAAAGTCAGTGACTGTTTATCTGGCATCTCCTCCTGGATGGCCTCCCACCACCTAAAGATCAACATGTCAAAGACTGAGCTCCTACTTATTCCTCCCTCTAATGCCGCCCCACCTCCTGACTTCTCGATCACGGTGGAGGGTATCACCATCTCCCCATCAAACCAAGTTCGCTGTCTTGGAGTTACACTTGACTCTGCTCTTTCCTTCATCCCCCACATCAAGTCTCTTTCCTCCTCCTGCCGATATCAACTGCGTAATATTTACAGAATTCGGCCATTTCTTACCGCTGTCGCCACAAAACAACTCATACACGCCCTGGTAATCTCCCGACTCGACTATTGCAATAATCTCTTATCTGGCCTCCCTCTGTCCCACCTCTCCCCCCTACAATCCATCCTGAACGCCTCCGCCAGGCTAATTCACCTCACCCGCCGCTCTGTCTCTGCCGCTCCCCTCTGCGAGTCCCTTCACTGGCTCCCCATCCACTGCAGAATTAAGTTCAAAATCCTTATCCTTACCTACAAAACCCTCACTAACTCAGCTCCCCACTACCTGTCCTCACTAATCACCAAATACACCCCAGCCCGCTCCCTAAGGTCAAACAGTGACCTGCGCCTAGCTTCTCCCCGCATCACCTCTTCCCATGATAGACTGCAGGATTTCTCACGCGCAGCCCCCACTCTCTGGAACGCTCTCCCTCGTACTGTCAGACTCTCCCCTAACTTCTCTTCCTTCAAACGCTCCCTGAAAACATTCCTATTTAGGGAAGCCTACCACCCAACTCACTGACGCAACCATCAATCACTCTCACCTTACAGTCCTCTCCTCCTGTTTCCAACCCCAACCCTCCCAGATTGTGAGTTCCTACGGGAATAGGGCCCTCATCTCCTCCTGTACTGTTTGTCAAATGTTGTTCAATGTATTGTAAGCCTGTCTATACTGTGCTTATTGTACAGCGCTGCGGAATATGCTGGCGCTTTATAAATAAAGAATAATAATAATAATAGTGCAATTAATAGATTAATAAGTCAATGGATGTATAAAATCCATAAAAATATTGATGTGAAATTCATAAAAAATATAAAAAACTAAAAAAGTTGAAAAATGTTGATTGAAACATCATTTAAAGTGCATAGAATAAAGTCCAGGTCTAAAGTCAAATGTGCAAGAAAAAGTGCTCAAATATATAGTAGTTCAGTTACTCAAAAAAATGCTGATGAGGGATGATGTGCTGATCTTCTCTAAAGTGCTGGTGTCGAATCCTTTTATTCGTCAGTGTTCCTCAAAGAAAACATATCACAGAAAAATAAAAGTGCAGACAATCAGGACAGGATTGCTCGAATTATTGAAGTCAAAGTCTAAACCACTCACATTTGTGGGAGCCTGCAAGATCCCGGCTCAAGAAAAACAGTCTGCAGCCAAATATAGGGTGGCACTTCCCTTCTTTCTGTCCGTAGTAGATGCTAGATAAAGCAAAAAGAATCGGGAGACGGCACTCCCATAGCGTAACACTGTGTGTATATAGAGATGCGAAAAAGGAAGAGTAAATCACACTCACCGATTCTGGAGCCTCGCAGTGTTAGGCTCAATGTATATAGCCCTGGGCTCTCTTAAGGGTGGAAGCCCAAACCTCTTTATCTCAGCAGCAGTGGATCCAAGTATCCAAGGAAAAAAGGTCGGAGAAAGGTGGCGAATGTGGAATTGTAAAACAATATATTTATTGATAACAAATAAAATCTAGGACAAGGTCTACCGAGACGCGTTTCGGCTTAAAAAAAGCCTTCCTCAGTCGGTATAGAAGTTTGGTAATGTCCATAAAAAATCAATATAAAAATGTAAAGTGAAAGTGTCCTCTTTTATAGTGCATCAGAGTAATGTCACTTCCGGCCACGCTGGCAGGGTGTTCACTTCCTACTTCCGGTCAGTCGACTTCCGATCGTTCGGATTTACCCAGTAATGCTTTGTGGTAAATACGAAATTTCAACGAAAACAATACGACAAATGGCCGATCGTAGTAGCTATGGATACTTTAAATCGGTAATAATCCGAAAACTGTTAGAAATGAGTAATGGGCAAAGATTTGGCTTACATAAGATTCGAAAATAAGAAAATCGAGCAATATTTTTCTTCGTATAGTTGACTGTCAGTAAACCGGAAGTAAACCAGAAGATTTACCCAGTAAGGTCTTGTGGCAACTTTCGGTTTCAATTATATGGTCAAACATAGATCTTAATTTTCACACGAAAAAATGTACATTTTCAATGAAAATACGGCAAATGGTCGATCGCAATGCTTATGGATCCGAAAAAATATTAGAAACGAATAATGGACGAACGTATGGCTTATAAAATACGAAAATAAAGGATCGAGCGGAAATAGGAAAGTTTACCCAGTAAGGCCTTGCGACCGCTTTCGGTTTCGATTTTCGTCCATACATATACCATAGTCAAACATTAGTCTCAATTTTCGTATATGGTAATATGGTCGATCATAATGCTTATGGATCCGAAAAAATATTAGAAACGAATAATGGACGAACATATGGCTTATAACGTACGAAAATAAAGGATCAAGCGGAAATAGGAAAGTTTACCCAGTAAGGCCTTGCGACCGCTTTCGGTTTCGATTTTCGTCCATACATATACCATAGTCAAACATTAGTCTCAATTTTCGTATATGGTAATAGTATCGATTGAAATCCGAACGATAAACGAACGAAAATATAATATATACGAATCTCGGAGAAAGGAAGCAGGCAACATTTCTGCTTCATATATTCTTAACTTGGAGGAACAAAAAATGCTATAAGGGAGATTTTACCCAGTATGGCCTTGCGGCATGTATCAATTTTAAAACTTGGTTTTCTTACATACGACCTATCGGATCAATTAATACCCGAACGAGTGAGAAAGGATTAATGGATTAATAAAACGAAAATAAGATATATAAGAAATTAGGGCTTTAAAAATTAGATTTAAAAATAAAAAAAATTTTTTATAAAAAATCTTTCTTTAATAAAAAATTCTTTTTTCTAATAAAAAACCCCTTTTCTTTAATAAAAAATTCCCTATAAAAAATTGAACAGCATTTATGCTTCATATAGTCTAACAGTTAATAAACGAGTAAATGTGATCTATTTATCTGATGGGGCCTTGCTGCAAATTTGAGTTGCGTTAAAGCAACAGCTGTGGGGAACAGAATAAAAAGTAAAGGACCAATTAATGAAAATATTAATATGGACGAGGATACTAGGACAATAGTGATATATGCCATAAACTAAAATGGGGAACCAAATGGAAGACTATTAAGAGTCAGTTGTAAAATAAGGAGCGGAGGTAGTGATCTATTAATTGCAATCGTTAAGAAATAGCAGCCTGATATTAAAATAGGGGGGGGGGGTGAACTAAAAATAGAAAAGGCTAATCGTTAAGGAAATGGCACAGCTCAAAGTCTGCATTTAATCCATGGGGCTGAAGTGTGTTCATTAAAAAAATCCACCTCATTTCTTCTTTTCCTAGTCGTGTTTCCAGACTTCCTCCTCTCCAGAAAGGTTCTAATTTTTGAACTGCCATAAACAGGAGGCCCTCTGGATTCTGGCCATGTTTTAGTTTGAAGTGTAATGATACGCTATGCTTGTCAAACCCTTTTTTTATATTTCTTATGTGCTCCTGTATGCGTATGTTGAGAGGTCGTGTGGTGTGCCCCACATATTTGAGTCCACAAGGGCAAGTCAGAACATATATAACATTTCTAGAGAAGCATGTCATTATTCCTTTGAGTTTAATTTTCTTACCATTCCTTTCAATTTCTGATATTATTTGTTTTCTGCTTTTGGTGTTTCTACAATTTAAGCAATTTCCACATTGGTGGAAACCCGCTTGTATTCCAAAGTGGTTGATCGTTTTCTTATTTCCCACTTTATGTGTGAGTTCCATCTTTAGATTTTTCACCCCCCTACATATGATACGTGGTATTGCTGGAAGAATGCCACCCAATATGGGGTCTCTTTGTAAGATCGGCCAATGTTTCTTGATGCTCTTTCTGATTTCCTTATTAAGGGGATTATATGAGAATATAAACGGTATACTCTCCATAGGGTTCAATGCTGGATTCTTTTTCTTCTTCTTCAATAGATCCAGTCTCTCCATTTGTCTAACCTCCACTCTAGTGTCTTCCAGGGTTTGCATACTATATCCTTTCTCGACAAAATCTGAGCGTAATTTTGTTGACTGAGTGTCAAAATCCGAGATATTCGTACTTTTATCTACATCCAGAGAATCCCTAGGGCACCTTATTGGAAAAAAATCACTTTCTAATTGTCAAATCAAACTATGGAATTCTGATAAATTTTTATATTTAAAACAAATTAAAGGAAGGAGGTGTTCTATACACTTATACACACCTTTTCTATGGCACAAAGGTGCTCCACGGTGATTGTATGCATCCTCTTTAGAAGATTTACTCTGATCCTGATCATTTTCAGCATTTCCTACCACCTACCACTTTTTAATATTTTATTTCTCACTTGTCATCACTATAGCAACCAGTGTTTTTAGATAATGTAAGAGTATTATATCTTGACAGTATATTTATTTCAGCTGTTTCAGCTTCTACTGTAATATTTCTGTGCCTTGTTTTCACTTGTTTGTCCATGCTCTGCACCCACAAGGTCAAGTGAGGTGATGGATAGGTCAGTCTGTCTAACAAGAGTTTAAATAATTAAAAATGTAGTAAAAATGTGTAAAGATATGTCCAAATAATAAAAAAAGGTTCTTTAAAAAATAATAAAAATGTCTATTACAAAATAATACTACAAAAGACTTTAAAAAAAAATCCCTTCTAAAAATACGAGAAGGTCTTTTAGAAAATAAAAAATAAAACGTTTTTGCAAAAAATAAAGAGAATAAACAGTCTTGAAAAAAAAAAAAAAAAAGATAATCCATTTATTACATTGAAACCTGTGGGATTCGCCTGTTTGAACCTGTCAAGTTGAAACACCAAAAATCAGGACATTTTGCCACAATTTCAGTGCATTCTTCTATGGGTCAATTTTGCTGCTGCTGAACTGCGGCAAATTGCACTGTATTTCGCTGTCAGTTCGCTAGTATATGGTGAATTGACAGCTTTGTGAATAGAAAAATTGCCCCGATTTGGAGGGTAGTGAATAAACTCTATATTATTCTTGAAACACAATGCTCCAAATACAACTGAAAAGTTTCATTTTTCAATTTTGCTTAAAATTTCTTATTTACATAGAAAAATGTAGTACAGTTTCTCCATTTCTGATTTTTTTAAGTAATACCCTATCGAAAATATAACCACAATGGTTTGGATAGTAAAACATGGAAAAATACATCTTACATGCTGGGAATGATTAAAATCAGAATAGAAATGTATTCTTTTTTGATATGGCATTCTGACATAACATATACACATACAGGTCTATTCAATAATTCAATAATAATTCAAAATGTACCGGCTGGGAGGAGTAGAGGTAACATCACTGCTCTATAACCGTGGAGAGAGATTGTGGAGACACAGGTTCAAATCCTGGCAAGGGCACCTCTCCAGTAAGTGTCCTTGGGCAAGACACCTAACAGTACATACTCGCCACCCAGGACATAAACGAGAGAAATCTCAATGTATCTTTCATGGTAAAATCCTTTCTCAAAAAATAATAATAAAAAAAATAAAGGTGAAACTCTGGAGAAATGGCTGGAGAAGTGCAAAATCCAGGTCAAAATAGCCAAACCAGAAACAATTCTCCCATTTATCTCACTTTCCAAACCTACTATTTGGTCTAGATTGTTCTCTTCTCATGGCAATTCTTCTGAGTTTCAACTGTAGTGAATAGACCTGTACGTACTGACATATTTTGAATCTCCCGAGTCTACTGAAAAAACATCGTTATAATTTGTCTGAAAGGGATGTGGGTATAAAGCTATATACCCTAAAGCGTGGGCGCCTATAAAGTTATATATTGTTTTTACCAATAAATGCGGTTATGATGATAAGTTATAACCAGTAAGTGATATGATGCCACCCTGGGCTACAAAACACAGAAAAAACAACCAAAATCTGTGCTAAACAAAGATGAGGGAGGTGTGGCAGGTATCCCTGACAGCGCATCAATAGTGCAAAACACTGTAATGCAATTGGAACATTTGCATATGCATATATAAATAATGAAATAAAGTGCATCAATAGTAGGCACAATAGTGAAATAAAGTGCAACAAAACAGTAAAGTGCAGTGGTGCCTTAAAAGAATAAAACCAGCAGGGCTAAGTGCAATAGTGCATATAGGAGGATACGTAGATAACCTGTAGATAATAATCAATAAAGTGCACAAATTAAATGTCCATTGCTAATCCGATGGACATGCACAAAAAGTGCAAAAAGTGTCCAATATTTCAATTGAGTGCAATAATGCGTATAGCAGTCCGCGAAGATGGAAGATAAAATACTCAGGAGTCCCAATGTTTGTGGTGCTCCTTCTTATTCCGGTGGAAAGTTCGTCATGTCCTCGATTTCATAAAAGAGAAGGGAGAAGCACACAGGGAAATCTTTGGTTCAGGAGATCATATGACAAATTGGGCAAAGATTATTACTGGTAGAGGTATATACCACTCACATTTAAATGAGCCTAAAGGTTTCCCGGCTCTAGATTTAATCACCTATGGCCATGTAGAGAGTGGCACTTCCCTTCTCTACCAAGTAACAGTTCCTATACGAATTAAGAACAGATGGGAGACAATGCTCCCATAGTGTAATACTGCAGGGTAACCAAACAGAGGTAATTACACAGTGCACTTACCAATTAAGGAGCCTTTCAATCTCAGGCTCAGTCAGTATAGCCTTAGGCACTCTTAGGTAGGTGCCCTGGACCTCTTTTCCTCGTTGGTAGATCGAGTGGTGTTGTTCCCATGAGGTGGCAGGTTGGAATTAGCAAAACACAGCTAATGAAGGGTTAAAAGTAAAAAATATACATTTATTCCATAAAAAGGGACATAAAAATACCGAGACGCATTTCGGCTGTGGTATCCTTCCTTAGTCGATGTATTGTCCTGTAGTGTCTCAGTTTTAAAATTTATAATTTGTCTGAATTCTACAATTATTATTATCCTTTATTTATACAGCGCCACAAATTCTGCAGGGCTTTACAAGATCATTGTACAAGGGGGTGATACATTAGAATTTCAAAATAATTATCTTTTAATTCCTTGTATCGTAAGCGCATATGAAATCTTCCCTTAGTTCACATGCCCCCTTTAGCTCAGTTTAAAAAGTCTTTATTTGCCATTTCCTGTAGAGACAAAGGATTGTGAAATATGAGCATGCCGTTAGAAAGGGGCCCCCCTTCTAAATAGCTTGTGGCTAGAAAGAAAGATAGATATTTCTTTCATATGTGAATAAATCATATATGGTAAAACAGGTCTCATGGGTTTAACTATGGTAATTATCTGTGTTGTTAGGACAATCCTATTGGCTTGTAAATGTGAGATTTATTTTATGTCATATCTTCTATAACAGCAGAGTTAACAAAGGATTACCAGATATTTGAAAAACGAAACCTCTGTGTGATATCTTGATTTGTCTCCATTAGCTAACATGGTACTTTGTTTGCCACGCCTTTGCATGACGATGAAACACAGCAGCAGCAACAGAGATCTAATTTGCTTGTTTGGTAAATATGAATAGGAATATTGACTTGATTATTTATTGAACAAGAATACCACACATGGATGATATGGCATGATTGAGTGGGACCCTGTTCCCAAGGAAATTTACAATCTGTGAGATGTACAAGTATTTTGTGAGGTAGGTGCATCCTGAAAAGAAATAAGTAGTTTTTAATTTCCTGTATGAATATAGTTCATATATTGAAAAGCTGTTTGCAAAGAAACTACTGAGCGAAAATTGCCACTTGTGTTATATGATATGTATATATATATATGTATATATTAGTATTCAGAACTCAAAAGGTTCAACATATTACACCTGCCGATACTAATATGATTTTTTTTGTATCTAGAAGTAATCCTTTCCACAGCAACTAGAGCATAGTATATGGCACCTCTGTTTAAAACATTATACATTATTTTTATTTCTCCGCATTCGCTCTGTATCTCAACATAATTATAGATTTATTTGTTCATTTATTTCATTTCAGATCACAAGAACCATTTAATTGTGAGGCGAGGATACGTTCAATTCCATATTTTGAAAGAACGAGCTAGATTATTTTTTTGAACATGTACATTACCTCCCCCTGTTTGATGAACTGATTGCAATTAACACTTTCACTACCACGATCAAGTATACTCCATGTTCAAAAACTCTTGCAGGAGCCCACCATCGAGTAAACTGGATCTGATCGCATTATGTAGTAATGTAAAGAAATTTAATTTATTGCAAACTAAATTTGTTTGCAAATGGACTCCAGAAAGTGTCCCCAAATCCCTGGCTGCTGTAACGCAGCACTAATCTATTTGAACTTTTTGTTACAGTGAGGACTGGGGATTCTATTTGCAGCTCGTTTTACAGTTGTGTTCAAAATTATTCAACCCCCACTGAAATTGAGTGTTTTGGCCAGTTTGACATTGATTTTGATCATTCAGTCATCTTTCTTACAATTAAATCAAAGAGGCACGTGTAGGTCAGACAAATATAACATAACATTTATAATGAAATAACCACAAATGTCTTTTCTGTGCTCACATCATTATCAGTTTTATTCAACCCCCAAGTGACATTCAATCTTAGTACTTAGTGCAACATCCTTTTACAGTTATAATAGCTTTTAAACGTGAAGCATAGCTTGACACAAGTGTCTTGCAGCGATCTACGGGTATCTTCGCCCATTCGTCATGGGCAAAAGCCTCAGTTCAGTCACATTCTTAGGCTTGCGCACTGCAACTGCTTTCTTTAAGTCCCACCAGAGGTTCTCAATCGGATTTAAGTCAGGTGACTGCGATGGCCACTCCAAAATGTTCCAGCGTTTAATCTGCAACCATGCTCTAGTGGACTTGGAGGTATGCTTGGGATCATTGTCCTGTTGAAAGGTCCAACGTCTCCCAAGCCTCAGGTTTGTGACGGACTGCATCACATTGTCATCCAATATCTCCTGGTACTGAAGAGAATTCATGGTACCTTGCACACGCTGAAGCTTCCCTGTACCTGCAGAAGCAAAACAGCCCCAAAGCATGATTGACCCCCCGCCATGCTTCACAGTAGGCAAGGTGTTCTTTTCTTCATAGGCCTTGTTCTTCCTCCTCCAAACATAGCGTTGATCATGGGCCCAAACAGTTCTAATTTTGGTTCATCAGTCCACAGAACACTATCCCAAAACTTCTGTGGTTTGTCCACATGACTTTTGGCATACTGCAGTCGACTCTTGTTATTCTTTGGAGACAGCAAGGGGGTGCGCCTGGGAGTACTGGCATGGAGGCCTTCATTACGCAGTGTGCGCCGTATTGTCTGAGCTGAAACTTCAGTACCCACATCTGACAAATCTTTTCTCAGTTCCTCAGCAGTCACACGGGGACTTTTCTCCACTCTACGCTTCAGGTAGCGCACAGCAGTCGAAGTCAGCATCTTCTTTCTGCCACGACCAGGTAGCGTTTCAACAGTGCCCTTTGCCTTGAATTTGCGAATGATGCTTCCTATGGTCTCTCTTGGTATGTTTAACATCTTTGCAATCTTCTTATAGCCATTGCCCTTCCTGTGAAGAGTAATCACCTCTTCTCTTGTCTTCCTGGACCATTCTCTTGACTTCCCCATGTTTGTAACCACACCAGTAAATGTCTAGAAGGAGCTGAGTATCACAGTCATTTTAAAGCTGCCTAATTGGTGCTTATTATGCTTTATTGCTGCTCCGTGACATCCACAGGTGTTTTCAATACCTGATTGAAAACACTTGAATGAACCTCTGTTCTTCAGAGTGGTAGTCTTTAAGGGGTTGAATAATTGTGTCAATGAAGAATTCCCAAAAGAAACATTTACTACTGTATTACAAAACCAATTGATGTCATTTTAGTTGCATATGGTTCTTTAAAAAGTCCTTGTAGGATTTCATTCTGAATACAATTACAAATGTACACTAAATTCCCTAAAACCCTTTACAGCATTGGGGGTTGAATAATTTTGAACACAACTGTATATATATTGTGATTCAAATACATATCTTAGTCAATATGCTCCTTAGTTTGAAATCTTTCTAGCCACATATCCTCTCGGAGCTAGAGAAAAAGAATTTTAAGTGAAAGCAGACATGCTGTTTAGAGAGGATCTTTTGTTTTACCATTACCAGGCTAGAAAAAGAGCACGATACTGTGTAAGCCAGAATATAGAAAGAAACGTCTTTATGCTCTCAATATGAACCATAAATATGGTAATAAGAAGTGCTTGTGGGGTTGACTGTGTTGGTCAACTCTGATGTGGTAATATATCTGTATACTGATTGGCTGTTACATCACATTCTTGTTTGGGGGCAGAAATGAACCATGTCTGTTGGAACACTCTCATCGGTTATTATGTGTATGAGTTTTAATAAAAGATCTGGCTGAACAAAGACAAGTCAGATATACTGAAAGCAACACATTCTGTGTGACTGACTTCAGCTGTCTCCGCTATAGCGTAGCGATGCGTCTTGCATCATTCTTAATTATATGAAAATAAATTACAGACGTTTTCTGGGATATATGCTCTGGTAACTATGAATAGGAATATTGATTTGATTTGATATAGATAATTTCTAACACATCCATATAGTTAGGTATCTTGCCCAAGGACACTCGCTGGTGACGTCTTCTGAGTGGGATCGGGTCGTCTTTCCATGATTGTAGAGCAACGACCTGGTGGTTAGGTTGAACCTGTTTCTCCTAAAGACGAGACTTCTCCACAGTTGTATTGGAGGGATGTGCTGAATGGTATTTTGACTCGCTACTCCCTGGTCGAAGTGTAGAGATGTTACCACTGGACTCCACAGCCAATAGTGTGTGGTAGGCAAGCATGTACAATGGTGTCTTGCCCAAGGACACTTACTGGGCAAAACACCGTGCAGGCGAAACTGGGTCTCCACGGTTATAGAGCAGTGATGTTACCTCTACTCTATACAGCCGGTACAATAAAAAGTGACTGTAAATAGCATTTAATTATGATGAAGAAAAAAAAAAGTTTACAAGGAATTAAGTGCACGGGGTAAATATAGCTCAGCAGTGAAAGGGTTAACCCATTGATATACACTTGTAAGTCAGAACTACTGTACCAATTGAACTATAACACACAGATAACACAATCCAGTTTAAAATAATTAACCAAAAGATCATATTTATTCAAAAAAAGAAAAGCCTTGAGTCAATGTGACATACAACAATAGTCTATAATAATTGTCAGTTGATTGAAATTCAGTTTGTCACAATTTAAGAGGCTTTTCACTTCCTTTTCTTTCATATATGGTGATTTTCTATATTTATGTAGCTATTATAATCAATAATACATGTAATTATGTAATTAGCTATAATTATTGAAAATAATAGGAATGGTTCTGCTGCTTCTGTAGCACTAACACAATTGTTAATTGGAACCTTTTTGATATAAATCATATTGAAACAATGTTTCCAGCTAAAGTTCATGTGAATCTGATCCTATCTTGTTACATTTTGTCTAATATGTGGTTAGCTGCTTTCACGGTTCTAATTCCCAACTTTAGATTTTAAAGCAAACTGCTTATAATGTTGGCGCTTAGCATTCTAGAACTGATAAAAATAAATTATTAGCTGTTTTCCACACAGTTTTTAATTAGTACTGAAATGTTATAATTTTGCTTCCTGTTTGAAGACTTGGAATTACTTTCACAATTTGGGGGATCACGAATCATATTTTTTACGATGTTAAAGAGACACCCTGTCTATTATCATCGATTGTAATCAAAGTATCGACATGAATGACATTCTCAACAATGTTGACAGACTAAAGGGCATGGGCGTCCGCAGAAATTTTTACAGGGGGGGGCAAAATTTAATGGCATCCATATTCTGCCGTTTTGACAATGTCATGAAGGGGACAGTCATAAAATAATGCGTATTAATACAAAGGCTGCGAAACATGATGCAAGTCTAATTGAAGAATAAAAGGTGTAAGCGTCTGATCAGAGTGTTGCATTTTCTAGTCTGTTAATGCCATTCAATGCACCGCACTAATCACACACCCAGGATCAAGACACTAAGGGAAGTGTTTTTTAAGGCCATCTCTGTATACACAAACCATGACCCCCCCCCACACACAGATAGTGACACACACCAGGCTCCCCACTCCAAATATAAATATATATACATACACACACCAGCCCCCCTTCCCACACACACATACTGTGTGTGTGTGTGTATAATATATATATATATATATATATATATTTATACACACTCACCTTCCCTGCACACACACACCCCTCCTCTCCTCAAGCCTCTCTTATATTGTAAGCTCTGGAGCAGGGTCCCCTCTCCTCTTAGGACCCTGCCCCAGAGCTTACAATCTAAAAGGAGAGGGGACCCTGCCCCAGAGCTTACAATCTAAGAGGAGAGGGGACCCTGCCCCAGAGCTTACAATCTAAGAGGAGAGGGGACCCTGCCCCAGAGCTTACAATCTAAGAGGAGAGGGGACCCTGCCCCAGAGCTTACAATCTAAGAGGAGAGGGGACCCTGCCCCAGAGCTTACAATCTAAGAGGAGAGGGGACCCTGCCCCAGAGCTTACAATCTAAGAGGAGAGGGGACCCTGCCCCAGAGCTTACAATCGAAGAGGAGAGGGGACCCTGCCCCAGAGCTTACAATCTAAGAGGAGAGAGGACCCTGCCCCAGAGCTTACAATCTAAGAGGAGACGGGACCCTGCCCCAGAGCTTACAATCTAAGAGGAGAGGGGACTCTGCTCCAGAATTTACAATCTAAGAGAGGGGACCCTGCCCCAGAGCTTACAATCTAAGAGGAGAGGGGACCCTGCCCCAGAGCTTACAATCTAAGAGGAGAGGGGACTCTGCTCCAGAGCTTGCAATCTAAGAGAGGGGACCCTGCTCAAGAGCTCACAATCTAAGAGGAGACCCTGCTCAAGAATTTACAATCTAAGAGAACTATTGTAAGCTCTGGAGCAGTGTCCTTTCTCTTAGATTGTAAACTCTGGAGCAGGGTGCCCTCTGCTCCAGAGTTTACAATCTAAGAGGAGTGTCCTAAGAAGGGATCCTGCTCCAGGGCCTACAATCTAAGAGGAGAAAGGACCCTGCTCCAGAGATTACAATCTTTCTCTACTCTTAGATTGTAAACTCTGTAAACTCTCATAAATAAAGACACTGGCATCAAGCTTAATAAAAAAGTATTTATTTGACAATCATTACCTTTTTTCCTGTGGCCCATAGTAGCAGCTGCATCTCAGCCCTGCCTCTCCCAGCATGCAAAGTGAGGGAGAGCACGTGGTGGATTGGAGGTGGAGTGGGGATGTGACGCTAGTGCAGCCTAGTGGAGAGCCCAGGAACTGCAGCGTGAAGTGAATAAATTATAATTTAAGCCTGTTGATCCAGGGGGGGGCAAGGGGGGCACTTGCCCTATGCTGTGGACGCCCATGCTAAAGGGGTTATTCATAGAGCACCGAAATGTTACTGACATTTCGCTGCTCTCTTGTTCCCCGCACTTTCGAGAAATCCCCAACCCTGCGGTGAATTCTGTATTTTGATTTTCGATGATTCAAATTCAGCTGCAACTGAATTGGATGTTCCAGACTGAAATGGAGCGTCATTTTCAATAACTAGAAATTAGGGTTTGGGTTAGAAAATAGAGTCACAGTTATAAATTTAATTTTAGGGCTTTGGTTACAATTTGTGCTTGTTTAAGGACTTAAAATGAGGACACAATTTGTTGTAAACCACCGCTGTGTTTAATTGTTCCGCATGGTGAATTTTTTGCGGCATCTCTTGGATATCTATTGAAAGATGTTAAGAAGTATGGTGGTCAATTAATGTGTCATTACATCTAGGCTACTGAATTGCCAACTTACGATTATATCTTGCAACATAGCCAGATATGAGATATCTAAAGTAATTTTAGTCCAACATCCTCAAGGATCAATAGCCAAATATCGATGCCGGCTTTGGTCCTAACTACTTAATATATATATACAAAATTGTGAGCAACGTTTGATTGAATATTATTTGCACCATACACTCCACTGATTGGGCAATTTCCCTAAATGATTCAAGTATTGTTGATACAAACTTTGTATCTGAGGTAGTCACGTATCGCTAATTAAGCAATTAATTGCTATAGGCAGATTACTGTTGGTCATTGGATATGATCATCACAAAAGAGGTGTAGTTATTTTAAATTATATTAATAAAGTTAATGTTTTTATTAATTTAATAGGGGATAAATTATTTCCTCGTTGTGAGGAGACCAGTGCCTGTTTAAGGACTTATGTTACATTTAGGGTTAAGGTTAGGGTTAACCCTAACCCTAAACTACAACAATCTGCTTGATTGTTGCTTCATTTTTAGGCACAAATGAGGTAAAATGTAAGGGTTAGTGTTTAGGGATAGGATAAACACTAACCTTATATGTAACTCTAACCCTAAAACAAACATAAACAGTAACCTATTTCTAATCCTAGTTTCGAATACTAACCCTAAATTATAACACTAACTCTAACCTTAATTTCTAAACCTAACCCTGATTTAGAATGTTTGCTTTGAAGAACAAGGCTCCATTTCGGCCCAGAGTTACAAATTTGGACGCGGCTGAATTTTGGAGCTCGCAAATTAAGCCACATCTGAATTGGAGCATATTTTTAAAAGAGGGTTAGACCTGGCTGTCACCCTAATGCAGAACAAATGTCTATTTTTTCTAAAATTCCACACAGTATGCTATGCATGTTAACTGAGATGTCATTCTTTAAATATATTGACCTCAGATGAAAAAAAATTAGGAAAAAAATATTTAACAAAGAAAAAAATAAATGATGTTGACAAACCAATGCATTGTATTGATTTTTGATCACGTCTCTCATAAATGTTAAGAATATTTATATTTAGAGAACAAAGATGAAATATTTAATATAATCAATATTAAGGTACTTCTCACCTATTTAAGTCAGTTAAGGGTTGGGGAAATCACACTTATGTAATAATAATGGAAAAGATAAATCACTGCATGCTTTCAGAGAAGGTCAATAATTGAGTGGAAATTTGATTTGAATTCTTACATGGTTTACTGTAGGTGGCGAGCAAGGTTCTAGGCAGAGTAAAAGGTTTTGTTGTTATGTTGTGCAAAATATTAATAATTGGAACATTCTACCTGTTATAAACTATGGTCTTTTAAAAACATTTTTTCTTCTTAATAGTAGACATTTTCTAGAACGTCATATAACCTCTCCCTCCCTACTTAGGCTTGTGCACCGATTTTTTTTTCGGTTCGATTCGGTTCGATTTTTCGGATTTTTAAACTTTTCGATTTGGCTCGTTTCGACCGATTTCTGTTTCGATTCGGTTCGGCTCGACTCGTTTTTCGTGTACATTTTTTTTTCGGAATATCGACCATTTTTCGTATTTTCGTGTCACTTAGCTCGTTTTTTGTATCGACTTTTCGTGATTTCGGAAATTTTCGCTTTTCGGAATTGTACATGTTTTCGGAATATCGACCATTTTTCGTATTTTCGTGTCACTTTGCTCGTTTTTGTATTGACTTTTCGGAATTTCGGAAATTTTCGTTTTTTCGGAACGTCTGTTCTCCTCGTTTCAAAGCAATAAATTTCGATTTGACACATTTCAAGTCCATTCGAAAATTCCGAAAATATTTCGTTTCGGTTCGGAAAACTTTTCGGATCTGCCGTTTTCGGATCTAAAAATTTTTGGAAAATCGGCCGCATCCGAAAACACGAATCGGGAAATTTCGGGAAAATTCCGAAATTCCGAAACCCGAAACACGCATCCCTAGAACCCATGCTGCTGTTTGCTTTTTTAATAATTGCACATACAAAAAGAGGGAAATGCCCTGGCTGCTGCCTGGCGTCAAAGCTTTCTGCCATCCTGGTGAGTGGTGGCTGTTAAAACTGGGGACGCCTGCCTCATGGATGAGTTAATGGCCAGGGTTAGGGACACAATGGCCTCGTTCCATAAAATGTGGTCACAAAGAGACGAGTATCTCCCCACCTGATCGACTGTGGCTCTCTTTGACCTGCCCCCTTTTATTCCCTGGTACCTGAATACTGTGCCTCTGTTCTAACCCCTCCCCCCGAAGACAGATATTTTTTGTTTTAGTTTTTATTTGATTGCTATTCTTTTTTTTGTTTGTTTTTCTTTCTTCCTGTGTCGTATCTGGTCTTGGTTTTCAGTATATTTGAAAATGTGTGGAGTTGCACCTCCGTTATTCTTATCTGCTACTGTGTATTTACCGCTTGTGCCTTTTATCTGGTTGTGCAATTCCCAAAATAAAGAATTTAAAAGAAAAAGAAGAGGGAAATACTCATCGTCAGCGTTATCGTGTTTTAAACTTTAAACTAATTAGATTTTATTTTATAAACAAAACCAAAGACAAAACTCCCAAAGGCATAGATGAACAAGGCTTATCTAATATCTATGAGAAATAAAATATTATGTCATACACCTTTTTTGTTACTCTGATTAGTGTAGATTTTTTTTATATTTGTTTGCTACTATTTATAAGCAGAATATGAAGAGGCATACAGTATATTTTATTAGTTCACAAATATATATATATTTTTTACATTAATCAGAGTAAAAAAAAGGTGTATGACATCATATTTTATTTCTCATAGAAATTAGATAAGCATTGTTCATCTGCACCTTTGGGAGTTTCTTCTATGGTTTTGTTTATTGGATGGTAACTTTTGAGGCTTTAAAGTTACAATACCCCCAATAGCAGGGCTGCATTGTCTTTTAACTCAGCTTTGGGTGGGAAGGGGTTATCTGGATTTTGCATTGCAACACATTGAAAAGCACTCATAGCATATCAAAACCCAATTTTCACACTTTTTTGAAGACAGATTAGTTTGTCCCCTGTGGAGAAATGAAGTCCAAGGTTTTATCTCTCTCAGACACCCTGCAGAGAGATAAAACAAGCTGAATATAGCCCCATAGCCAGGGCCAGATTTATAATTAGGTAGAGTAGGCATGTGCCTACAGGCTCCTGCCACAAAAGGGCACCTTGCTCTGTAAAAAAATAAATAAATATATATATATATTACAATTTATAGTCATTTTGACCTCTACATTTCTGAGCCCTAAGGGCTAGAGGTGTAGTGTTCTGGATAATACAAGACATCTTGGGTTTTCATTAATAGGTTTATTAACAACTAAACATACGGTTTCTCTATAACTGCAACTGGCTGCGTCTCCAGTCAGCCTCAACTGGAAGACAAACTGGATGACCAACTGTCAACAGCCAATCGCCAAAAGAAACACCCAACTCCCCCCCAATGGCAGCCAGCGCAACTACACCACAAGAGGGGCATAAGAGATATCATTGGAAAGGCCAGATTATGGCCTTTCCAGTGATTTCAAATACAACCACGTTAGGTTTATGTACAAATAAAATAACACATAAAATAATATTTTTCTCTTTATTTTTTCTAACGCAGCACTATTATTCAGTTTACAATTCCAAAGTGAACTGTGATGCTGTGCTAACTAGGGATGGGCCGAACACCCCCGTGTTTGGTTCGAACTCGAACACCTGAACTGCCGAAAAGATTGAATTCGAACTCGAATGTAATGCAAGTCAATATGGGATGAACTTCTGAAAATGAAAGTGCCCTCCAAGAGGGCATATATGCAAGATATTGGCCATAAATGGTATATGGGGGTCCGGGTACTGATTGGGGGAAAGGAAAAAATGAAAAAAAATGAAAAAAAATAAAAGGTTTTTAACCCTTTCACTGCTGAGTGCTGAGCCATTTCTCCGCTGTGCACAGAGCTAATTTTTACTGCTTTTGCTCATGTTTAAATGCAATTTGAAGCCATGGGAAATGTTTGACCAACAATGAGTGGGAAATGTTTGACCAACAAGGAGTGGGAAGTGTTTGACCAACAATGAGTGGGAAATGTTTGACCAACAAGGAGTGGGAAATGTTTGACCAACAAGGAGTGGGAAAGGTTTGACCAACAAGGAGTGGGAAATGTTTGACCAACAAGGAGTGGGACATGTTTGATCAACAATGAATGGGAAATGTTTTACCAACACAAAGTGAAAAATTCTATTATTCATTATAATTACCATAAACCTTTTCCAAGTTTCTTCTTATATATCAAAACCAAAATAAGAGCTGCGCTACGCCATGGCGGAGACCCCCAAAAGAATCAATCACAAAACTGTATTGGTCTTTCTCAGAAGTCTAGCTTTCCTCGTTAAGCCAGATCTATTTATTAAAATACACAGAATTTATAGCCAATCAGTGTACAGATACATTACAACATCAAAGTTTAGCCATTCAGTTAAAGTACTACCATATATGGTTCACGAGACCCTTTTCCCATCTTCCCGCTTCTGCGCACATTTTCCTGCACTGAACATAACAGGAAATCGGCCACAGCTCATATCCTATAGAGGAAGAACGGTCTATACAGTATTGACACTAACAAAAATGGAGGGGGGGAATTTCACAGCCCATTTATAAGAACCGGCTTTTTAAGACTAAATATTTATTATATTTACAGGAAATTAAAATCTAACACAAAGGACAGGGTATACCTGAAATAGGCCAGATGGTATACAAGGACGTATTCTAACACTAGCCCAAATCGATTAGTGTTAGAGTGGTCAGGGTCAGATAGCCAAAACGGTACACAAGGGGTATCTATGATATAAGCCAAAAATCGATCAGAGTTAAAGTGGTCAAGGAATAGCCAAGGACTGGTACACATGGGTGGTTCTCATACAAGCTAGGTAACAATAGAGACTGGAAAATCAACCAAGTAGTGAATTGCCAGGAGGCACTGAGGGAAGCAAACTCCACGACAGCACAATGAGCCAGATCGCACTGTCTGTATTTAAACCCAGCGGGTGCGTGTCATCATGCCACGCCCTGCCTCCTTACCAGCCCTGCGAGCTCCGGAAGCCGGCACAACTTGTCATGCCCCCATCTGCACCCCATCCTCTGTGGCTCCTGGCAGCAATACTTTCCATGCTGCCCCTGTTCCTGAAACCTGCATTCATGCATAACACCTGCAAGCAGTGAAAGAGTTAACACCCAGCAGTGAACCAGTTAAACACAAAGCACTTGTAACACACATTCAAAATAAAGGGCTTCGCCCCAGGTACTGCTTTGCTGTTCATTGCAACTCATTCCCTGACAGAGTAAGTTCACACTCTCTGTTAGTCCTGAGTTATCCAGCTTGTCTGAGACCAAATCCTCTACCTCTTCCTGATCACCGGATCCCCACCATCTTACCAGTTTCCAGCAACCTCCTTTCCCTCTGCAATATCCATTCCTGGTCAGTTTTCCATTTATCCATCATACTCCACCCTTCTGTCTGTGCAGACCACTGCACCCTGGGCTCACCACATTCCCCTCACCCCCGGTGCCACCCTGGTACCATCCCCAACCCTGACACAACTCCTGGCACCCAGCTTGTTGATGGCGCCGCCAGGTGGCGGGGCCCCCTCTGAGCCCCAGACGTGACAGAAACACTCATACACACCACACATTACTGTGAGTTTTATTGCTGTGGAACTGTGTTACGTCTTTTTTCTGTTTTGGAAGGGGGCGAAAAGCCATTATTATTTTTATTATTGTCATCATTTATATAGCGCCAACAGTTTCCGCAGAGCTTTACAATAACCAAAGTTAACAAAATACATATAAACGGACATAAGATGGAAACAAGAGGTGTAGAGGGTCCTGCTCATAGGAGCTTACAGTCTAGAGGGATTGGGGTTGAGGAAGACGAGAGGAATTATACTAGAAAGCAGGATCATTAGTGCCAGTGGTTTGGGAACTGTGGGGCCATAGAAGCAGCTTCAACCAAGTGTGAGTAGGTGAGCAGAGGGATGAGATGCATCAGTGATGTGGTACTCTAATCTGAAGAGATGGGTTTTGAGGGATTTCTTGAAGATCTGAAGGTCAGGGTAGAGTTTGATAGGGCGAGGCAAGTCATTCCATAGGACTGGTGCTGCCCTTGAGAAGTCTTGGAGGTGAGAGTTGGCTGTGCGTGTGTAAACCGATGACAGGTGGAGATCACCTGCTGAAGTTGGAGTTGTCTAGATGGGACGTGCTTGCGGAGTAACGAAGACATGTAGGGAGGGGTTGAGTTATTTAGTGATTTGAACGTGAGCATCAGTATTTTAAACTAGGGATGTGCATGGCTGAAAAATTTAATTTGTTTACTTTAGTTTCGTTACGTTTTTAAATAATTTTGTTTTCGGAATTTCGTAACTTATTTTGTTTCATTTTTTTATCGATTTCGTATCGATTCGAATTTCATATATCAATTCGATAGTTGATATGTATTTGATAGTTCATTTCAAATTCGATAGTTGATATCAATTATTAAAATTTTTCTTTTATGATGATGACACAGTGTAAAACTAAATAAATTCATTATATACCATTTTGTTTCATTTCGAATTCGTATCGTATTGATTCGTTATTAGGAACTACTTCCGAACTACGAATTATCAAATTTCGTTACAAATTCTGAATTTTTCCGAAACAAATGCACATCTCTATTTTAAACTGTATCCTATTACGGGTTGAGGAAGTTTAGGGGGGCCCCATCGTGAGGTTCAGTAAGGAGCCCCATCATTTCTGATGGCTGCCCTGTATGCATCCGGTACACGGGTCAGTGCACCCAAATATTGGGCCTTTGGTGCCAGCTAGTGCCTTCACACCGTAACCCCTCTGAGGTATTGTGGAAGAGTGCAGGGTTGGACCCTGCGGTCAAATATTGAAATGATATGCAAAATTGTGTCTTAGTCGGTGGTGCACAACACCGAGAATCTAACAGGGTTATTCAAAGAGATCTGAATTGTGGCCAAAAGGTAAACGAACACTGAAATTCAGCGTACGGTTACCTTTCCTGGCTATTCGGCTATTCAGAGAGCAGGCAGTTCACCAAATGTTGGCGAATTGCCTGCACAAACGATGCCTGTTTGAGGGCAGTGAAATCCCCATAGAGAAGCAATGCTTTGTCTATTCAGAGAACAAAACCCAACAGAGAAAAGTTGCTGAAATGCCCTGCTGTTCGGTGGTTTCATTCGGCAGGTTTATTCAGGAGAATCCCATAGGCTTCAATGTTAAAAATATTCCCATTTTAATTTAATATCTAATAAACCGTTTATTATTATATTCTGCAGTAAAGAGTCTCTTTATTTTTTGATTTTTTAGGATATTTTAAGCATTTTTTGGAATTTTTTTTGCTAAATTTTCTTTCTGTTCTTAATTTTTCTGTAACAGTGATTTTTATTATCATTCATTCATTGGATGTTATGTGTAAATTCCAGACATTTTCGTTTTTTTGCAAACAGCGTTTCACTATCGGTCAAACTTTTGGTGAACATCGCAAAAAGTTCGAAGTTCGCCGATCTGTCGAACGGCCGATGTTCGATTCAAACTCATGTTCGAATCGAACCGGCAGCCCTTCCCTAGTGCTAACTCACCTTCTCATTTTCCACACCGCCTGCATGTTTGGCGCTGATGATGCAAAGCATTGTTTCATGGACGACCTAGACTGTGGTACTGCAGTGAGGAGAGACGCAGGAGTTTGGAACCCTGCATCTCCAATTTCTACACCGCAGAAGTATAAGCGAGGTGTCATTGGAAAGGTCAGAGCCTGGTCTTTACAATGATACCAAACATGACCATGTAATCTGTAAAAATTAAAAAAAAGTAAATGCAAAATTGTTTTTTTCCCTCTGTTCTACGGCAGAGGCAATTTATGCTGTTACATATAAAACAAACAATGCCACTGCACTACCTCTACTAAGGCAACAGATTCTGCCCCTTCTTTTGATTTGAGTGCAAAGAGAAACTATTTCTTCAGTTTCTTTTAAAAAAAAAAAAAACTAATTTTGCCCAAAACGAGTTTTTAAAAAGTCATTTTGGCATGTTGTTTTTTTTTGGGGGGGCTCCACATTTGTGCCTACAGACTCCAGGGGTGCAAATCCAGCCCTGCCCATAGCCCACTGTAACATAAAGTTTAGACACATTACTTTTGCAGTACAGGAAGAGGTTAGAATACAGGGAGAGCTCTAAGGTCACCCACCGCTGTACAGGTATAAGACTTAGTATGTTATAATGACTGATGATCCCAGTACAGTACATATACAAGATGTTACTGTAATTCCCATACACAAGCATTATGTCACATACAGATATTATTTTTTATTCTATTGGTATTTTTCGGAAGCTGCATTGCTAATAATCTCAATATGATCACTACAAATCCCCATAAGCATTAGATCTGATGGTTTTTATTATTTATTTTTAGCACAGTTACAGTGTGTGACACAAAGGCCATTTCTGCCTGTATGCTGATAATGCTGACCTCGTGTAATGGATAAATGAATAGCTAAAAATTTAAAATGAACAAATTTACATTATTTTAATTTAACTCTCTTAGAACAACAATCTATTTACAAAGTTCTTATTACCCTATATTCAATTATTAACTTTGCATCCTTTTATAAAATGTTATGATAAAAAAATGCAACAAAAATCGCTTGGTAGTGAAGGGGTTAATATCTCGGACTTTAAAGGCACCATCCGGTGCCCGATATCTCTGCATCTGCAGCTCTGCAGCCAAAAGCAAATGAAATTCGTATGCTGCAAACAAATTTCATTTGCTTTTGGGCTGCAGAAGGTACTCCCAAAGTTTAGGCCTGTGGGCATAATGCCTAAAGAACTAAAACTGTGTAAAATCAGCTTAAGAATGTCCTGACACAGTACATACAGGAGCCGATGCAGGGAACACGAGCTGCAACTATAATGACTGTAACTCAGTTTGGCAGTAGTGTCATCTACTGGCCAAATATTAGGGATGTGCGTTTCGGGATTCGGAATTTCGGAATTTTCACGAAATTTCCCGATTCGTGTTTTCGGATGCGGCCGAATTTCCGAAAAATTTTAGATCCGAAATGTTTTCCGAGCCGAAACGAAATATTTTCGGATTTTTCGAATGGACTTGAAATGTGTCAAACGAGGAGAACAGATGTTCCGAAAAACGAAAATTTTCCGAAAAACGAAAATTTTCCGAAAAACGAAAATTTTCCGAAAAACGAAAATTTTGTAAAAACGAAAATTTTCTGAAAAACTAAAATTTTTCGAAAAAACGAAAAGTCGATACAAAAAACGGGCAAAATGGCACGAAAAATACGAAAAATGGTCGATATTCCGAAAAATGTGCAATTCCGAAAAACGAAAAATTTCCGAAATTACGAAAAATAGATACAAAAACCGAGCACAGTGACACGAAAATACGAAAAATGGTCGATATTCCGAAAAAAATTGTACCCGAAAAACGGGCCGAACCGAATCGAATCGAAACCGAAATCGGTCAAAACGAGCCGAATCGAAAAGTTTGAAAATCCAAAAAATCGAACCGAATCGAACCGAAAAAAAAATCGGTGCAATACAATGAGAATATGCACAAATATTTCTTACTGTATACTTAATTAAAGATAATTTTTGCTGACAATGTTGACAATGCGCTCAGTGAGGTGGCCAGACGAGCGTCAGAGTGGAAGGAACGTTCCTTCTGCTCTCCAAAGACGCTCATCTGACACTAGCCTTATACTGTTTAGATTTTATTTTACAGTTGGTAATGAAGAGAAGGAAAATTTAGATCATATTCCTAAAATTTAATTATAACATGTAAATAAAGTCATATGGTTTCTCTATAGACACAATGAATTTGGTAGTTTAACAGTCCCCTTTGAAGCTTGTAAATAAAGAGTAAGTAAAAAAAATTACTATAGTAAAACAATATTTGAGCTTATTGTTTACAATAAGACAGAAATATTCAGAAAGAAGAAATAAAAAATAAATGCAACATGCTTTAATAATTTATTGCAAAATCAGATATTGATGAGCAGAAAATTATCCCCTTTACCACCACACACAGGGCCACATTACAATCTTGTTGCTAATGTTAGCACTCACCTGCGTGAGCACTAACATTAGCCACGAAGCAGGGAGGTGCGGTCAGGGGCGGCAGGTGAGGCAGAGCCTCCCCTGCCATTAATGGCTGCAGTTGCACAGTCAAACTCACCTGCTCGCGTTCCCCCGTCGACTCTGTCCATTCTCCGACACACATTCTTTTTTTTTTCCTTCGGCAGCCTGGCTAAGCCTATGCAATTTGCGTAGCAGGACGGTACGCATATCGTGTAGGCCGCCAAGAAGTGTGCAGCGTGGCATGTGTGTTCAATGAAAAGACGTCAGAGCACTGCCCACTGCCCCATGCCTCAGAGGCCCTTGGAGAGCAATGGATAGATTGGACCAGTAGGAAAGCGCTATTGGTTCAAGCCATTCAAAAAACGCCTGCATGGGATGGCATGCCTCCCATGCATTGATTGGCGCAGGACAGTCATGTGACTGTCCTGTTTTGCACAATCAGTGAGCGTGGGGCTGTGCTCTGGGTGTGGCCTTAGTGTTACACTAGGCTGCCTGCCTGGAGGACAACGCAGATCCTGGGGAGCACTGAAAGCTGCCAGATCCTGGGGAGCACTGAAAGCTGCCAGATCCTGGGGAGCAATGAACAGACAGTTCCTGGGGAGTACTGAGACCACCCAGATCCTGGGGAGCACTGAACCTGAAACTACGTAACCCATGTATATCTGGCTCTGATACTAGCCAGTGCCTCACCAGCCACGTCACTGCCACGAGGTCTACCGCATATTACAATCCAAATGCTAACGGGTTAAGTCTCCCGTTTGCATTTGGTACCTTGCACTCTTCAGCGCGAGGTTACTATACTTTGTGCTCCCTATACTTAACATGGGGAGAGCAAAGTGTTAATCAGCGTTAGGATTACAAAGTCCTAACGCTGATTAATGTCCGGCTCTGGTTAGCGGTAGTTAACCAGAGCCAGGACTTGGGGTTAACGGATTCCGCTTCTGCATAATCCGTTAACACCAGCCGAAAAAAACAAAAAAAAGAATCGTATACTCACCTTCTGTCCCACGGTGAGGACTGCGGCTCTGTCCGCCTCCTCCGTCCTGCGGTAGCAGGGAAAGACTGGGGGAAAAAGTCCCCCCAGTCTTTCCCTGCGTATCATTACGCTGACCGGCAGGATCTCGCGAGGCATTCCAGGGGTGGAAACAGGAGGAGAGGGCTGCAAGGTGAGAGTGAAGAACTTGTGGGAGTGATGAACTGCAAGGTGAGAGTGATGGACTGGTGAGTAGGGATGAGCCGAACACCCCCCGAATTCGGTTCGTATTCGAACCCGAACTTTCCAAATGTTCGAATCCGAACTCGAACTCGAACTCAATACAAATCAATGGGGCTGAAAATTCGATTTTTAGAGTGCCCTCCAAGAGGGCATATATGCTAGATATTTGCCATAAAAGGTGTATGGAGGTCAGGGTAGTGCCCTGGGGGACAGGAAACAAGGACAAAAGGTTTAAAAAAAACGTTTTTAAAGGAACAGTGCATTTTCCATGAAATAAGGGTTAAAAATAAAAACGAAAAATTCCTTCAAATATCATGCCTAGGAGGTCCCCATAACCTGCCCATGAAGTGGCGGATTTCTAGGATGTATAGAAACACTTGAAAACAAAAAAAATACGTTTCAAAAGACGGTAAATGCTTTTCCTTTAATCTATCCATAAACAACTGCTTGGGGCGGCAGTCTGTATGAAAAGAGGAGACATTTTCGGACTCATAGAAAAAGTTTAGTAATTTTTTGGCTAAATTATTGTGAAACTTATGCAGGCTTTGGATGAAAGTAACAATAGGTGCTTTAAAATTGGGCCTTTAGCGTCGGCAACAGTGCCGTCACACCGTAACCCCTCTGAGGATATGAATCTGATACAGGCGTCAGTGGCAGTGCACCCAAATATTGTGCTTTTGGTGCCAGGCCTGCAAGTACTATCATACAGTAACCCCTCTGTAGTATTGTGGAAGAATGCAGGGGTGGACCTTCCGGTCCTATATTAAAAAGATATGCATCTGGTAAAGGCATCAGTGCACCCAGATATTGTGCTTTTGGTGCCAGGCAAGCAAGTGCATTCATACAGTAACTCCTCTGTGGTATTGTGGAAGAATGCAGGGGTGGACCATGTGGTCCTATATTAAAAATATATGAATCTGGTAAAGGGCATCAGTGCACCCAGATATTGTGCTTTTGGTGCCAGACTGCCAGGCCAGCAAGTACTATCATACAGTAACCCCTCTGTAGTATTGTGGAAGAGTGCAGGGTTGGACCCTGCGGTTCAAAAAATTAAAATGATATAAATGTGGCAAAGGCGTCAGTGCAGCCAAATATTGTGCCTTTCATGGCAGCAAGTGCCTTCTCACCGTAACCCTTTTGTGGTATTGTGGAAGAGTTCAGTGCTGGAGGTTTTGTGAATGCAGAAGACATCCCCGATCTATTCCGTTACTTCAGCATCAGGGGATTGATAGCTGCTGATCCAGGACTGATTCATTTTTATAAATGTCGACTGGTCTACAGAGTCGGTGGACAGACGCACTCTTTTGTCTGTGACAAAACCTCCAGCGGCACTGAACGTCCTTTCAGAAAGCACGCTATATGAAGGGCAACCTAGTAGCTGCATAGCATTGTTACGTCTCCACAGGGTAGTCAGGCCCTCTGGTGGTGAGAGCGAAGCTCAGCAGCTCCTGTGGGTTAAATGGGATGGTCTCTGCAGAGCGTCTCTCCTGTGGCTGATGCTCTGTAGTCACATGACCAGTCCTGCCCTATATATGAGCCAGTAGTGGATCAGATCCTTGGGTTTGGATAGCTTCTACCTTTTGTATCCCTGCTCCTTGAATTGTGATGCATTCTGTTATTCTGATTCGGTTTATATGACTCTCTGGCTTTGGATATCGGATCTTCTCTTCTGTCTGTCCCCTGTACCGTGCTTATATTAACCCGTGTATGACCCGGCTCGGTTTCTTGGATATTCTATTTGTGTCTTGTATATATGTTCTTATGAGTTCATGTGTCTGATTTGTTGTAGCATATATCCTGGTTTGTTCCCTGGAATCTGTATACCTGCATTCATTGTATGTCTGGTTTATGTTTTATACACCTTGCAGACCTAGCCTAGTTCGTATTTCAAGACCACCTTTCAAGGATCTCAGTCAGGGCTTAGGGATCTTTCTAGTTTCTGTAAATATCCTGGTTTGTTCCCTGGAATCTGTATACCTGCATTCATTGTATGTCTGGTTTATGTTTTATACACCTTGCAGACCTAGCATAGTTAGTATTTCGAGACCACCTTTCAAGGATCTCAGTCAGGGCTTAGGGATCTTTCTAGTTTCTGCTAACTTGTTTATTTCTTGTTGTCTGCTTGCAGATTTGTCACTTTGAGTTTACCCATATCCCTGCTGTTTCCTTTAGTTGAGTTATTACCTAGTACAGGGTCCCCCTTGTTTCTAGTTTGTTATTGTGTGCTTGATCCTGTAATATGACCGCAAACCTGCCTAAAGGGCTTAAAAATACACAGCCTAAAGGACCCCCCTCACTCCCTATAGGGGGGGATCGTGACAAGCATATTGGCTAAGTTCTGGCCAGTGATCCAATCTCAACACCCAGTAAACCAGTGGATCATCTGCTGGAAACGTATCCAGGTCTGTCCTTGCCCCTAGGTAGTCCTGCACCATATGGTGAAGACGCTGGCAATGGGTGCCTACATTTGACGTCCCTGGGCGTTGTGGACTAAAAAAAATTAAAAATGCATCAGTCAAGCGACCCTGGCCTTCACCACTATTCCTCTGATCATCCGCAGCCTCAGAAGCACGTGTGTCATCACTTGGTAACCTACCAGTGCCTGGAAAAGTGTTACACAAGTGTCGCTTTAGAGCGTCCTCAAGTATTTTCATCCTGTGCTCCCTCTGTGCGGGCAGGATGAGCTCTGCAACTTTACCCTTGTATCGTGGATCAAGAAGGGTTGCCAACCAGTAATGATCCCTCTCCTTGATAGCACGAATCCTGGGGTCCTTTAGCAGGCTTTGCATTATAAAGGAGCCCATGCAGCGTAGGTTGGAGGTGGCATTAGCTTCCGAGTCTTCCTGGTCAATGAGGATGACCCCATCGTGCACTTCCTCCTCCCAGCCACCCACTAGCCCTTGTGTTTCAGGGCACACAAAACCCTCCCTTGAGGAATCCCCACGTTCAATGCCCTCACTACTTAAATATTCCTCCTTTTCCTCGTCCTCCTCCTGTCTGATCTGAGTAGGACCCGCTGGAACGCTGTCTGCGGAAAGACTAGGGCCTTCAGAGCTAGGGAAGGCCTCCTCTTCCTCCCGCTGCTCTGCCTCTAGAGCCACATCTATAATTCCCAGCAGAGTGTGCTACTGCAGGAACACTAAAGCAATTGTGTCACTGATGCATGCACTGTCCCTGCTCACCATCCTCGTTGCCTCCTGAAATGGTGACAGTACAGTGCATGCATCCTTGATCATCAGCCACTGCGGGGGGGGGAAAAAACAAGTTGACCTGAACCTGTCCTTGTGCCATATTCACACAGGTACTCGTTGATGGCCCTCTGTTGCTTGTGCAGACGCTGCAGCATTGCTAATGTCGAGTTCCACCTGGTGGGCATGTCACAGATCAGACGGTTTGTGGGAAGGTGGAATTCTCTTTGAATTTCTGCCAGGCGAACGCTTGCTGGGAATGACCATCTGAAGTGGCTGCAGACATTTCTGGCCTGGCTGAGAAGCTCTGCCAGCCCTGGGTACTTGGTTAGGAAACGCTGTACCACTAGATTTAGGACGTGTGCTAGGCATGGTACATGCGTCAGCTTACCCAGGCGTAGGGCGGAGAGAAGGTTGCTGCCATTATCACAGACGATCATTCCCAGCTGAAGCTGGCGTGGTGTTAACCATCTCTGCACCTGGCCCTGCAGAGCTGACACAATTTCTGGCCCGGTGTGACTCCTGTCCCCTAAACAAACCAGCTCAAGCACAGTATGGCTTCTTTTTGCTTGAGCCATTGCATAGACCCTGTCAGGCGTCAGTTTAACTGCCACTTCGCCAGAGACACAGAAGGAGGAGAAGGAGGAGGAAGAGGGAGAGGTGGTGGTGGTGGAGCAGACAGACCTCATACAAGCAGCTTTCTGGAGGCGTGGTGGATGAACAAGCTCCAGCACAGAGCCCCGTCTTGGATCCCTCCCAGCTGCAATCAGAGTTACCCAGTGTGCCGTGAAGGAAATGTAACGACCCTGTCCATGCTTGCTGGACCACGTGTCTAAAGTCACATGCACCTTACTGCTGACTGCCTTTCCCAATGACTCGATAACATTGTCTTCCACGTGCTGGTATAGTGCTGGAATGGCCTTGCGTGAAAAGTAATAGCATTTTGGAACCTGCCACTGTGGTACAGCACATTCAGCAAATTCACGGAAGGGAGCAGAGTCCACCAGCTGGAAAGGCAGCAGCTGCAATGCGAGTAATTTTGCTAAACTGGCATTTAGACGCTGTGCTTGGGGATGGTTAGGACTATATTTTTTCTTATGCTGCAGCAGCTGTGGCAACGTAATCTGACTGCCTAAATCTTCAGCTGATGGGATGCTGTCACATTGTGAGGAAGGAGCTGGTACATCCATTACTGTAGCATCATCCCTGTCAGTGGAGGTTGTAGACAATGACATGGCAGGACATACAGTGGGGCTAGAGACAGATGAAGAGGAGGAGGACCTATGCAAAGTTTTGTGCCAACGGGATGTGTGGCAGGAGGTCATATGTTGCCTCAAGCATGTGGTACCCAAGTGTCCGGTGTCTTTCCCACGCTTCATCTGACATAGATTACAAATAGCAACGGTGGGGTCTGCTGCACATTTCTTAAAGAACTCCCAGCAGACAGCAGAGTTCCTGCGTGTGTGCTTTGAGACAACAGCGCTCTGCACCGGAGCAGCTCTGACATCTGATGCCTTGGACTGGCTAGTGCTATGGTTGGTCATAGAGGATGTTGTGCCTCGTCTTTGCTGTGCCTCCTCCTCCTCCTCCTCCTCACTTGATTCCTCTGTTCGATCTGTCACCCAGGTGGAGTCAGTGACCTCATCATCAATGTCATCTTCACCCCCTATCTCCTCATCACTGGAGCCAACTTGGCAGTATGCTGCAGCTGCTGGGGCAACATGAGTGCCAGTTATTTGTGTGTCATCACTGGCACCCCCTTCCTCTAGGTTGATTATACTCCCTTCCTCAACCTCAGAGATTGAATCAGAGCACTGTACTTGCTGCGTATCCTCAAGCAGCATGTCACTGTCATTGTAGTCAAACAATTCAGCTGACTCCTCCGTGTGTGATAGCGAGGCTACGGCAGGAGTAGCTGTGGACATGGAGGCTGCATTAGATGCTTTGGCAGCTGAGGTGGACTGTAAAGCACTACAAGCCTGGCTGGCAGAGGACTCAGAGGATGAGGACGGCCTGGTTAGCCAATCCACCAAATCCTTTGTATGTTGCTGCTGCTTAAGACGGCCAGCACCAGTTAGAAAGGACAAGCATGCCCCTGCAGCGGATGCACCACGTCCACCACGACCAGAGGCACAGCCTCCCGACACAGGGGCTGCTTGCCCTCTTATCTGTGTCTGGGAGCGTCTGCCTGTCCTTTTTGTTCTTTCAGACATGGTGAGTGATATATAGATTAAATATATACAGAACTCTGATTCAACTCTGGTATAAAGATTAAAGATTTACAGAACTCTGGTATTAACTCAGTGAGACACCCTGATAGCTGGCAGCCAGTGACAAGACACAGATTACAATTCCCTCCTATAAATCAGTGTGACCCCCTGATGGGTGGCAGTGAGAAGCCACAGATTACAAGTCTCAAAACCTCCTTTAAATCAGTGTGACCCCCTGATAGCTGGCAGTGAGGAGACACAAATTACAATTCGCATAAATCTGCTAGAAGTATGTGGGACCCCCTGATGGGTGGCAGTGAGAAGCCACAGATTACATTTCTCAGAAACCTCCTAAAAATCAGTGAGACCCCCTGATGGGTGGCAGTGAGAAGCCACAGATTACAATTTGCATAAATCTGCTAGAAGTATGTGGGACCCCTGATGGGTGACAGTGAGAAGACACAAATTACAATTCGCATAAATCTGCTTGAAGTATGTGGGACCCCCTGATGGGTGGAAGTGAGAAGCCACAGATTACAAATCTCAGAAACCTCCTATAAATCAGTGAGACCCCCTGATGGGTGGCAGCCAGTGAGGACACACGGATTATAACAATTCCCAAATGTTTTGTAGAAATTTGTGACCCCAATATACTTGCTGGTAGTGACAAGACACAGATCACCTCAATTCCCAAATGTTTTGATGAAATTTGTGACCCCCAAAATACTGCGTGGTACTGACTGTGTGACAAGACACAGATCACCTCAATTCCCAAATGTTTTGTAGAAATTTGTGACCCCCAAAATACTTGCTGGCAGTGACAAGACACAGATCACCTCAATTCCCAAATGTTTTGATGAAATTTGTGACCCCCAAAATACTGCGTGTTACTGGCTGTGTGACAAGACACAGATCACCTCAATTCCCAAATATTTTGTAGAAATTTGTGACCCCCAAAATACTTGCTGGCAGTGACAAGACACAGATCACCTCAATTCCCAAATGTTTTGTAGAAATTTGTGACCCCCAAAATACTTGCTGGCAGTGACAAGAGACAGATCACCTCAATTCCCAGATATTTTGTAGAAATTTGTGACCCCCAAATACTGCGTGGTACTGGCTGTGTGACAAGAGACAGATCACCTCAATTCCAAATATTTTGTAGAATTTGTGACCCCAAAATACTGCGTGGTACTGGCTGTGTGACAAGAGACAGATCACCTCAATTCCCAGATATTTTGTAAAAATTAGTGACCCCCAAAATACTGCGTGGTACTGGCTGTGTGACAAGACACAGATCACCTCAATTCCCAAATATTTTGTAGAAATTTGTGACCCCCAAAATACTTGCTGGCAGTGACAAGAGACAGATCACCTCAATTCCCAGATATTTTGTAAAAATTAGTGACCCCCAAAATACTTGCTTGCAGTGACAAGACACAGATCACCTCAATTCCCAAATGTTTTGATGAAATTTGTGACCCCCAAAATACTGCGTGGTACTGGCTGTGTGACAAGACACAGATCACCTCAATTCCCAAATATTTTGTAGAAATTTGTGACCCCCAAAATACTTGCTGGCAGTGACAAGACACAGATCACCTCAATTCCAAAATGTTTTGTAGAAATTTGTGACCCCCAAAATACTTGCTGGCAGTGACAAGACACAGATCACCTCAATTCCCAAATGTTTTGTAGAAATTTGTGACCCCCAAAATACTTGCTGGCAGTGACAAGACACAGATCACCTCAATTCCCAAATTTTTTGATGAAATTTGTGACCCCAAAATATTGCGTGGTACTGGCTGTGTGACAAGACACAGATCACCTCAATTCCCAAATGTTTTGTAGAAATTTGTGACCCCCAAAATACTTGCTGGCAGTGACAAGACACAGATCACCTCAATTACCAAATGTTTTGTAGAAATTTGTGACCCCCAAAATACTTGCTGGCAGTGACAAGACACAGATCACCTCAATTCCCAAATGTTTTGTAGAAATTTGTGACCCCCAAAATACTTGCTGGCAGTGACAAGACACAGATCACCTCAATTCCCAAATGTTTTGTAGAAATTTGTGACCCCAAAATACTGCGTGGTACTGGCTGTGTGACAAGACACAGATCACCTCAATTCCCAAATGTTTTGTAGAAATTTGTGACCCCCAAAATACTTGCTGGCAGTGACAAGACACAGATCACCTCAATTACCAAATGTTTTGTAGAAATTTGTGACCCCCAAAATACTGCTTGGTACTGGCTGTGTGACAAGAGACAGATCACCTCAATTCCCAAATATTTTGTAGAAATTTGTGACCCCCAAATACTGCGTGGTACTGGCTGTGTGACAAGAGACAGATCACCTCAATTCCCAGATATTTTGTAAAAATTAGTGAGCCCCCAAAATACTGCGTGGTACTGGCTGTGTGACAAGACACAGATCACCTCAATTCCCAAATATTTTGTAGAAATTTGTGACCTCCAAAATACTTGCTGGCAGTGACAAGACACAGATCACCTCAATTCCCAAATGTTTTGTAGAAATTTGTGACCCCAAAATACTTGCTGGCAGTGACAAGAGACAGATCACCTCAATTCCCAGATATTTTGTAAAAATTAGTGACCCCCAAAATACTTGCTTGCAGTGACAAGACACAGATCACCTCAATTCCCAAATGTTTTGTAGAAATTTGTGACCCCCAAAATACTTGCTGACAGTGACAAGACACAGATCACCTCAATTCCCAAATGTTTTGTAGAAATTTGTGACCCCCAAAATACTTGCTGGCAGTGACAAGAGACAGATCACCTCAATTCCCAGATATTTTGTAAAAATTAATGACCCCCCAAAATACTGCGTTGTACTGGCTATGTGACAAGACACAGATCACCTCAATTCCCAAATGTTTTGTAGAAATTAATGACCCCCAAAATACTTGCTGGCAGTGACAAGACACAGATCACCTCAATTCCCAAATGTTTTGTAGAAATTTGTGACCCCAAAATACTTGCTGGCAGTGACAAGACACAGATCACCTCAATTCCCAAATGTTTTGTAGAAATTTGTGACCCCCAAAATACTTGCTGGCAGTGACAAGAAACAGATCACCTCAATTCCCAAATGTTTTGTAGAAATTTGTGACCCCCAAAATACTTGCTGGCAGTGACAAGAGACAGATCACCTCAATTCACAAATGTTTTGTAGAAATTAGTGACCCCCAAAATACTGTGTGGTACTGGCTGTGTGACAAGACACAGATCACCTCAATTCCCAAATATTTTGTAGAAATTTGTGACCCCCAAAATACTTGCTGGCAGTGACAAGACACAGATCACCTCAATTCACAGATATTTGGTAGAAATGAGACCCCCCAGACCCCCCCAGTAGCATGGCAGACCGGCAGTAAGAACACACAACAACTATCTCCCATGAAATCTCCTCTCAAATGCCTGCAGAAGCGCTGCGTGGAAACCTTATATAGCGTGCTGCGGGACTTAGCTCTGTGAGCCCATGATTGGCAAAATTTGCCCAATCAGGACTCGAGCCGTGATTGGCATAGTGTTGAACCTGTCTTGCACCAGACCTGTGGTCAGGTGCAAGGCTGTAGCCAATTACGAGCTTCAGGCCAGTGGGAAAGTGCATTGTGGTCCAATGTGGTGCATTGTGGTCGAACATGCGGCGAACACCAGGAAATGTTCGGAGTTCGCGAACAGAACGAACAGGCTAAGTTCAGTCCGAACTCCGAACCGTACAGCTCATCCCTACTGGTGAGAGTGATGGACTGGTTGCGTCAGTGAGTCGGGTGGTAGGCTTCCCTAAATAGGAATGTCTTAAGTGGAATTTATAACTTAATGTATAATTAATACATTTTCCATGGCTGCACAGCATAATGAAACAAGTATGCCAGTGATTATAAAAGTAAAAATCCAAAAGCAAATAGGAACATGTTTTGTTTAAACTTGGTTTTGTGCAGGGGAAGTGTTCACGCAAACATTCGAGGTATATAGTAAATGTATTTTGGTGACTCCGTGCAAGGAAAGAGAGCGCAGTGCCTCTAAAGGTAATTACTTCAGCAGTGGTTTGTTCACCTGAGGCAGTTTCCTACTGGGAGTGAAATAAAACGTAATCCAAAAACTTGTGGAGGTGGAATATCATCAGCCATTATTATCAATACTTCAGTAAACAGAACTACTTTTGCTACTGTTTCAAACATGTCACTAGCAACATTACCGTATATCTAAGCAAAGGAGGGATTCTGTGAGTCTGAGGTTAATTGGTATTGAAGAAAAATAGAATGGAATGTATTATTCTAAGGATTCTGTAATGTCATGCTGTGATATTTCTGGCTGGATCAAAGTTTTGAACTTCAGTAACTTTCTGCACACAAACGATAAAACCGTGAAATGACCTGCAGTGCATTGAATTACACAAACTGAAAAGGGTTTCTGTCAAACTTTGAGTTTTGTCCGCGGCTGATGTTGGGTCGTCACTTGCTTTCCCTGGCTTTATACACTGCCTGGTCAAAAAAAATGACATACTCTAATATTTCATCAGAGTCATCAAATCTTATAGTGTCTACTGTAGAACAAATCACCCATCGCCCTTCACCATTATCAATGTTTGTAACCCGCAACAACACAAATACAGAGAAACACAAAACCTTTGGGGCTCTATCAGCTGCACCTCGTGAAAACCCAAACGCAAAGGGGAAAAATTAGCTTCCCCTTAGTGTCCCAGTTTCCCCAGCAGATCGCAGGGCAGGCACAGAGTCTGGCAGCCTGCCCCTTAGCGATCACTAAGCTAAGCTCATGGATGCTGGGGGCAACGCTACAGCGCCATCCCCAGCATCCCCTCCATGGCGTCCATAGGACTCCATGGAGGATCGTGCTGCTGTGTCACATGACCAGCAGGATCTAGGGATGTGCGTTTCGGGTTTCGGAATTTCGGAATTTTCACGAAATTTCCCGATTCGGGTCTTTCGATGCGGCCGAAATTCCGAAATTTTTTAGATCCGAAAAAGTCGAATCCGAACTGTTTTCCGAACCGAATCGAAAAATTTTCGGAATTTCGAATGGACTTGAAATGTGTCAAATCGAAATCTATTGCTTTGAAACGAGAACAGACTTTCCGAAAAAACGAAAAATTTACCAAATCGAAAATTTTTCGGAATTTTCGAATGGACTTGAAATGTGTCAAATCGAAATCTATTGCTTTGAAACGAGAACAGACTTTCCGAAAAAATGAAAAATTTGCCAAATCGAACATTTTTCAGAATTTTCGAATGGACTTGAAATGTGTCAAATCGAAATTTATTTTCCCTCTATTCATGATTTCAGTTCCATTCGGGATTTCGGTACCATTTCGGTAAATCTGGACATCGTATATTTAACTAGTATCGGTTATATGGCTGATTCTGTAAATTTTTTTATTGTTTCCAAAGATCCGATAAGAATTTTCGTATTTTGGTCAGATCCGATTCGTCCGCGGGTCGCGCATGCGCGCGCGCGCACATGTCGTAACTTTATTGAGCCAGTTTTATTGACAACTTTTTGAACAAAATATTGTTTTTATTATTCTTCATGATGGCCGCTGTAAGAGAGGAGACCTCGTCATCATCTCATGATGAACCACCTGCACCCAGGAAGAAACGGGCCCAAAATATGGCGTTTGAGGAGATGTTGGAGCTGGTCCGCATCTTTGATAGCAAAGATTACGATTGCCGGAAGGGACCTTACCGCAGGAAGAATAACGCCAGAAAAGATTGTATCCTTGACAAGCTACGCACCACCATTTTGGAGATGTTTGGGAAGGACCGGACAAAGGACCAGCTCAGGAAACGCTGGTCTGATTTAAAAGTACGCGAGCAGGAGCAGCTGAGACACATCCGCCGCGTCATAGCGAAACGTAAGTGTCATGTTATATTGTAAAGCGCTGCGCAAACTGTTGGTGCTATATAAATCCTGTATAATAATAATAATGTGCTTGCATGTGCTAATGTGCGCAGAAATACGCTGATTTATCTAGTCCTTTTTTCATGCAATGTGATTGTGTATAGCTTTGCGTTTTCACAATTCGTCATACATGCAGTTTTGCCATAGCTCTTCTTTTTTGTGATTTTACGTATTCGTGAAAATTGTGATATTTGATGTATGTAGATGAAATTACAATGCTGGATTTCTTTTGGCACTGTGTGTATAGTCTGTAGTGTGCTGGGGGGGGGGAGGTTGTTGTGATTGAGTGATGCATACGAGATGACCCGCAGCTTGCCCAATATTGACTCCCACCTGCGCATCAACAAAAATCTCTGCGTCTCTGCTAAGTGATAGGATGGGACATGTAGTTCTTCTGAAAGTGCATCCAAACAGAGCCGCGTTCAATACAGCCTCAGCAGCTGCTGCAGCAGTGTCATTGAATGCTTTAGATGCAAATTTCAAAACAAAATGGTGGATTTCTGTTGTTGTTTCTGCAATATCCAGTTTTATTATTAGCAGAAACTGAAAGTGAAACTGAGGCTGAGGCATCTATAAAATATCTAAAAGCAGTCACACAATGCGTTTTGTACGCACACAACACTAATAATAGTTTTTATTGAATAAACGTAATGTTTACTTCTGAAAAAAATATATAAATGAACGGTAATATATGTCTGTGCAGAGGAAATAAATAAATATTTTGTGACTTTAGAACTATGAGATGGGAGTAGTGGTGGGTCAAGCTGGTAGTGGGTAGTGGAGGGGTGTCGCAATACTTTCGGCAATATATTGTATAGATATACCATTTTTTCCAGTCTGCATTATTTACGTGTTATTTTTTGGATTTGGCAGAAGACAGGAAGAAGAAGGCACAGGACGCAGAATCTGCCCGGGCAGGGACCAGTGCCCCAGCGGAGGAGGAGGGGGAGCCACGGGCGTCCACCAGCGCTGGTATATACTGTTTTATTTTGCAACGACTTTTGGTCAAAAACAGAAACATTTTTTGTTTACTGTATTTTAATTTAATTTTTTTATGTATAGCACAAGAGGAGCAGGAGGAGGAGCAGGAGGAAGAGGAGGATGGCGATGATGGAGAGAGCGAGCCGGAGCCGGTGCAGCAGGAGGCCGCCAGTCCAGGTTTTTTTTTTTTACTGTTGTATTTTGTATCGACTTTTGTTCAAAAATAAATCAGTTTTGTTGTTTACTGTATTTTTTTATTTCTTTAATTTCTTACATATAGCACTGGATATGCAGACAGTGGTGGTGGGGGAGGAGGAGTCAGAGGAGTCGGAGCCTCAGGAGGCCGCCAGCTCTGGTATATACTACTGTTATATTTTTTCAAGACTTTCATCAAAAATAGAAACCTGCTTTACTTACTGTCTTTCCTTCTTTCATTTATTGGATATATAGAAGGAGAAGCCAGACGCCGACGGGAGGCGATCGGCGAGCTTCGCCTGGCAGCTACCGCCGTCAACTCCCTACAAGAACTGCTCCAGGAACTGCGGGAGCACATAACCAATGCCGCAGACCTCCTGGAGCAGCAGTGAGACCAGTGGCAGCCTCCTCCAGAATGTGCCTCAGCTGCTCCTGCTCGCGTGCCTTGAGGTCGGACCAGCGTTTTCAGAGATGGTCCTTCGTCCAGTCCTTCCCGAACAGCTCCAGGATGGTGGTGCGTAGCTTTTCAAGGATACGATCCTTGCGGGTGTTATTCTTCCTGCCGTAAGGGCCCTTACAGCAATCGTAATCTTTGCAGTCCAAGATGCGGACCAGCTCCAACATCTCCTCAAATGCCAGTAACTTGTTGGGCAGTTTGCCATCCTTGGCATGTTCCCTTCCCTATGTTAATATGTTGCAAATAAATTTTCTATTTTTTCACTATTTTCCTGTTTGTGTGCGTTGCTTTTCCTTACTTAATAAGTTAATATGTATTGCTTGGTTTCCACACTGTTAAAATTATATGTACATAAATGTATTGACATTTCTATGGACCCTTTGTCATAAATTTGTCAACATATTTGTGGCCATGAATGTGACTGTGCACATTCTACACTGCCTGCCTGGCCAAAAAATGTCACACACTAACACAACCTTGTTGTACTGCCTTGAGATTTGATTACCGACGTGGCCTGGTTTTGTTAAGCTTAGGCGATGTCACAACAACACGGATTTTTGTCCACAGTCACATTCATTGTATAACCAAGAATTTATCAAAAAATATTGATGGCAGCACTGCGTGAAGTCTTCTCCGACACAACCCAAAGATCCTTAGTGCGGCTCAGGTCTAGTTTATTTGTCCCTGTTAGCAGCTTCACGCAACACCTCCTCCCAGCTATGAGCTCTCTCTCTCCCACCGCTGCCCGCTAAGACGCTGCCCGCCAACATGGTCACGTCTTTGCAGGAAGACAACAGCGTGGGGGAACAGCAGCTGCTGACAGTCCCAAGACCTCGTCACAATGACGTCAGTTTTGGAGTTAACCCCTACCTGTGACCAATGGTGGAGATAGGGGGTTCATTGGAACCCCTATCTCCCGATCCGCGGCAGCTATCGGTTGGTTAATGTTTGGTATCTTTGGATCGACCAGAGCATGGCCTTTCCAACAATACCAAACATGACAATGTTAAAAATGTAAAAAAATTTAAATAAAAAAAAAAAAATACAGGTTTTTTGTTTTGTTTTGTTAATGCAGCAATATTGTTGCCATTTCAATTATAATGTGAACAATGATGCTGCACTAAGGATTTTTGTATGGGGTGCGTTTGTTAAAAATAGTGTAATTTTCACCCAAAAAAATATAACAAGTCCCCATTTCAATTTTTTTTAACAAACGCAACTCATAAAATATAACCGCAAACACTCGCATGTTAAAATGTGAAAAAAACACTTTACACCTTGTAAAACAAACATTGAAAATTCAAATTTTATTGCATTTTTTGTTATAATATACAGACAGGACATGACGCATACATATGATAATGATATATTATGAATCATCTGCCGAGTCTGCCGGAAAGAACGATATATAACATGTCTGGGTCATATTATAAAATAAGGCTTCAAAACGCGTTTAAACAAGAGGAGCGAAACTGTTAAAAATTAGCTCAGCAGCAGACCGCAGTGCCGCACACAGGCGTGAAGGGAAGCCGTGAAATGCCTCAGCAGCGAAAGGGTTAATTTATATATTTGTCTGTTTTAAATCATTTTATTTTATTATTTTTTTTCATTTCAGATCATTTTGATCAACTATTTTTCCGTTTTAAAACATTTTTGTTCTGGTTTTTATTTTAAAGTCAGACCATTCGCGATAGAATCGCCAGAATTATCGTATCGTCAGAATGAATTATCGGATCCGAAAAACAAACCAAAAATTTATTATAAAAAAAATATATAAAGTATAAAAAAGTAAACCATAGTACTTTACATCAAAACGAATAGAGTTAGACACTTTGAAACGAGGAGAACAAACGTTCCGAAAAAAAGGAAAATTTCCGAAATCACGAAAAGTCGATACAAAAAACGAGCAAAGTGACCCGAAAATACGAAAAATGGTCGATATTCCAAAAAAATGTACACAATCGAAAATTTTAAACATCAGAACAAATCGAACCAAAAAAAAAATCGGTGCACAAGCCTATTAATATCTGACATCCCGATGTGAAACATCAGGACTTTTGCATTAGATTTCGATCATTTTTATTTTTTTAACTTCTGGATAGTCGAAAATCGATCTATCCAAAAAGTCCCAATGTTTCACATCATTCTGAACTTTGTTTGGATAGAGTAAGTCCGTGGGCGTGTGGCCGTTAAATGTATATACCAGTGGCGTCGTAACATGGGGGCGGGGGTGTGGCCCGCACCAGGTGACACCCGCCTTTAGGGTGACACCGTCACCCTAAGGGCGGGTGTCTCACCCTCCGCCGCGTTTTTCGCTCCCTGCGAGCGTCCGAAGCATGCAGCTTCGGCGCTCGCCTGGAGGAAACACATCACCAGCCAATCGCAGCTGGTCACGTGGCTCCCCTGGCGAGCGCTCAAGCTCCGCGCCGCCGGACGCTCTGAGGGAGCGAAAAAGGCGGCGTAGGTGAGCTGGGGCATTATCATGAGGTGCTGGGGCATTCCATGTGCTGGGGCAAATCCATGAGGAGCTGGGGCATATCCATGAGGAGCTGGGGCATTCCATGTGCTGGGGCATATCCAGGAGGAGCTGGGGCATATCCACGAGGAGCTGGGGCAAATCCATGTGTGAGCTGGGGCATATCCACGAGGAGCTGGGGCATGTCCACGAGGAGCTGGGGCAAATCCATGTGTGAGCTGGGGCATATCCACGAGGAGCTGGGGCATGTCCAGGAGCTGGGGCATGTCACAAGGAGCTGGAGCATATCCACGAGGAGCTGGGGCAAATCCATGTGTGAGCTGGGGAATCCATGAGGAGCTGGGGCAAATCCATGTGTGAGCTGGGGCATATCCACGAGGAGCTGGGGCATGTCCACGAGGAGCTGGGGCATGTCCAAGAGGAGCTGGGGCATGTCCACGAGGAGCTGGGGCATATCCATGAGGAGCTGGGGCAAATCCATGTGTGAGCTGGGGAATATCCACGAGGAGCTGGGGCAAATCCATGTGTGAGCTGGGGCATATCCACGAGGAGCTGGGGCAAATCCATGTGAACTGGGGCATGTCCACGAGGAGCTGGGGCATGTCCACGAGGAGCTGGGGCATATCCACGAGGAGCTGGGGCAAATCCATGTGTGAGCTGGGGCAATATCCACGAGGAGCTGGGGCAAATCCATGTGTGAGCTGGGGCATATCCACGAGGAGCTGGGGCAAATCCATGTGTGAGCTGGGGCATATCCACGAGGAGCTGGGGCATGTCCACGAGGAGCTGGGGCATGTCCACAAGGAGCTGGAGCATATCCACGAGGAGCTGGGGCAAATCCATGTGTGAGCTGGGGAATATCCACGAGGAGCTGGGGCAAATCCATGTGTGAGCTGGGGCATATCCACGAGAGCTGGGGCATGTCCACGAGGAGCTGGGGCATGTCCAAGAGGAGCTGGGCATGTCCACGAGGAGCTGGGGCATATCCATGAGGAGCTGGGGCAAATCCATGTGTGAGCTGGGGAATATCCACGAGGAGCTGGGCAAATCCATGTGTGAGCGGGGCATATCCACGAGAGCTGGGGCAAATCCATGTGAACTGGGGCATGTCCACGAGGAGCTGGGCATATCCACGAGGAGCTGGGGCAAATCCATGTGTGAGCTGGGGCATATCCACGAGGAGCTGGGGCAAATCCATGTGTGAGCTGGGGCATATCCACGAGGAGGGGGCAAATCCATGTGTGAGCTGGGGCATATCCACCGAGGAGCTGGGGCATGTCCACGAGGAGCTGGGCATGTCCACGAGGAGCTGGGGCATGTCCACGAGGAGCTGGGGCATGTCCATGAGGAGCTGGGGCATGTCCACGAGGAGCTGGGGCATATCCACGAGGTGCTGGGCAATATCCATGAGGAGCTGGGGCATATCCATGAGGATGTCGGATGTCGGCCAAGCTTCCGGGAAACTCCCCTGAGGACTGGCGTCATCGTGCATAGCACGATGACGCCAGTCCTGGAGTTAACCCTAACTGCCACCAACGGTGGAGATAGGGGGTTCCAAAATGAACCCCCTATCTCCCGATCCGTGGCAGCTAGGGGTTAAAGTTTGGTATTGTTGGATCGGCCAGAGCATGGCCGTTCCAACGATACCAAACACGAATGTGAAAAACGTTTGTAAAAAAATAAAAATAAAAAAATATTTAAAAACATTTATAAAAAAATAAACAATTTTTTATTCTTTTTTTTGTTGTTTGATGCAGCAATATTGTTCCCATTTCAATTATAATGTGAACAATGATGCTGCACTAACGATTTTTGTATGCGGTGCGTTTGTTAAAAATTTTGTAATTTTTCCCAAAAAAAATTGTAACGAGACCCCATCTCTAATTGTTTAACAAGCGCACCCATACAAAATATAACCGCAATTGCTCGCATCTTAAAATGTGAAAAAAAAACACTTTACACGTTGTAAATTATTGAAAAATCATATTTTATTGCATTTTTGTTATAATATACAGACAGGTCATGACGTATACATATAATAATGACATATTATGAATCTGCCGAGTCTGACGAAAGAACGATATATAATATGTCTGGGTCATATACTAAAATAAGCCTTCAAAACACGTTTAAACATGATGAGCAAAACCGGTAAAAATGACCTCAGCACAGAGGTGGGAAAAGCCTCAGCAGCGAAAGGGTTAATTAAAAAAAACACGATAGAATCGCCAGAATTATCGTATCGACATAATGAATATCGGATCCGAAAAACAAACCAAAAATTATTATAAAAAAATATAAAGTAGTATTAAAAAAGTAAACCATAGTAGTTTTCATCAAAACGAATAGAGTTAGACAGTTTTGAAACGAGAACAGACGTTCCGAAAAAACGAAAAGTTCCGAAAAACGAAAAATGGGCGATATGCCGAAAACCATGTACATTTCCAAAAAACGAAAATTTTCCGAAATAACGAAAAGTCGATACAGAAACCTAGTAAAGTTACCCGAAAATACGAAAAATAGTCGATATTCCGAAAAATAAATGTACCCGAAAACCGAATCGAGCCGAATCGAAACAGAAAGCAGTCGAAACGAGCCGAATCGAAAAGTTTAAAAATTCGAAAAATCGAATCGAATCGAAAAAAAAAATCGGTGCACATCCCTAGCAGGATCTCACCTCACGTGAGATCCTGCTGGTCGGCGGAGTGATCGCGGAGGGAGATAGGGCACTTTCTTGCCCCTGTCTCACTCTGCTGCCTGCAGCCAGAAGCAGCGGATCGGGCTGCCGGTGTCACCGTGGGAAGAGAAGTGAGTATCTGATTTTTTGGGGGGTTTGAGCTGCAGATAACGGATTCTGCAGCAGCGCAATCCATCACCTGTAACTCTGAGCTGGTGGTAACTTTTTTGTTAGCGCCAGCTCTTATTAACTAGCATTAGGACCAAGTGACCCTAAAGATAGTTAATCTGTGCTTTCACTTTGCCCTCCCCATGTTTGGTATAGGTAGAGCAAAGTACAGTAAACACACGTTACGAATCACAAATTAACGAGCGCTAGCGTTAGCAATTCGAAGGCGATGTGGGCGCAGCGCTATGACCTATTTTGCTGACGCTAGTGTTAGCTTGAAGGAGGCGATAGAGCCCTTGGTGTGTGGAGCCACATGCATAAAGTGAAAACACGCTTTAAATTCTTACAAGTCTCATATATAAATGAGTTTGGCCATATAGATTATCCTACAAAAGACAAACAAAATGCACAACATAGTTTAATATTGTATTTTACGCAAGCAAAAATATCTTAAAATGAGAGTAATCACACTCACATAATCTGAGCCACTAAAGGGGTTCTACCGACCTTAGCCTATGGGCTGTTTCCCAGCCACCCATCAGCTCTTTTCGGTCTTATTGTGCAGTTAAATAATTCCTCAAATAGAACAGAGACAGGAATATAGATTACAGAGTAAACATTTTATGGGTTCTCTAAATCTTGTTATGGGTACTTCACATACATAGATATGCCTTTATTCTGAACACGCATACGCAGAATACATGTAAATATTCAAAGGGGGTAAAAAATGAGGACCTTTGTTCAAAAAAGCAATGACGCATGTAAAACAGACTAATAATTTCACACTTCAGACCAAAACAGCAGATTAAAATAAAAAAATCAAATTTTGGACAAATTTTGTAAAGAATTGATAATTAATAACTGTTAATTACTGCTAATTATTTACTACTACTTAAGTAATCACTAATTACTGTTATCAGTTCCTGATTTAGTGAATTATCCCTGTACACAATGTTTGAGGGGAGTTCTGAGCTACGTTTTTGTGTCTCATTGGTTTGCAAAGTAATTTGTGATCGCTGCTCACGTTTGGAAGTGATAGAGTTAATTTCATCTTCTATCTAATGTTATGATTTGGAAATGGCACATTATTGAATAATATTTTAGATTATCTTCTCTCTGTGATGGTGTAGTTTTCGTGGTTACATTCCCCAAAATAGGCAAGCAACCTGCAAGCTGTCCTGACTTCTCATTTAGCTTAATAACACTTATTACAAACATTACGTAATCCTGTCATTTCAGTCTGTGCTTCTTTTTTTTACATTAAGTTGGGCTGCTTCCATTTTTCTTTCCTCTACCAGTCCATCTGTCTGCTTGCTGTATCCCTGATCATTGTAAAAAAACATTCATAATAGGATGGTTATGTGACGAGATCAATAGTAATAAAACCCAAGCTCTGGGGATGTAATGCCCCGCGCCGCGGTCGGACCGCGGCCGCCATGTTGGGACGCCTGACAAACTCACCTGAGGTCCCTCGTGGCACGTCGCTCCCTGGTTCCGGCCTGCAGCTCGAGGGAGGAGAGCCAGGATGTGTCCCACGCCGCCTCCGCGATCCGTCTGAGCAGAAGACAGGCGCGCATGCACGATCGTCCATCCTAGAGCATGAAGACCTAGGTACTCTGGCGCCCTCTGCTGGTCAAGTTAAGGTACTGCACCCCACCTGCACTGGAGATCCTCGTATACCACCAATTAATTTACCTAGCACTCAGGTATCCTCATTCCACCTGCGAGTCCCAGGTGAACGGTGTTCGTATGATTCCTTGAACCCTATTTAAACCTGCCGCCTTCTCCATCTCACTAACCAGGTTATACTGTGGTTATACCACGTTACCCAGTGGTTCCCCTTCGTGTTCCTCTAAAAGGATTCTGACTTCCGTTCCTGCTGCCGGTACAACGCCGCTCTGGTTCCTGTTGCCACGGTACAACGCCGCTCCGGTTCCTGTTGCCACAGTACAGCTCCGCTCTGGTTCCTGTTGCCACGGTACAACTCAGCTCTGGTTCCTGTTGCCACGGTACAACTCCGCTCTGGTTCCTGTTGGCACGGTACAACGCCGCTCTGGTTCCTGTTGCCACGGTACAACGCCGCTCTGGTTCCTGTTGCCACGGTACAACGCCGCTCCGGTTCCTGTTGCCACAGTACAGCTCCGCTCCGGTTCCTGTTGCCACAGTACAGCTCCGCTCTGGTTCCTGTTGCCACGGTACAACTCCGCTCCGGTTCCTGTTGCCACAGTACAGCTCCGCTCTGGTTCCTGTTGCCACGGTACAACTCAGCTCTGGTTCCTGTTGCCACGGTACAACTCCGCTCTGGTTCCTGTTGCCACGGTACAACGCCGCTCTGGTTCCTGTTGCCACGGTACAACGCCGCTCTGGTTCCTGTTGCCACGGTACAACGCTGCTCCGGTTCCTGTTGCCACAGTACAGCTCCGCTCTGGTTCCTGTTGCACGGTACAACTCCGCTCTGGTTCCTGTTGCCACGGTACAACTCCGCTCTGGTTCCTGTTGCCACGGTACAACTCCGCTCTGGTTCCTGTTGCCACGGTGCAACTCCGCTCTGGTTCCTGTTGCCACGGTACAACGCCGCTCCGGTTCCTGTTGCCATAGTACAGCTCCGCTCCGGTTCCTGTTGCCACGGTACAACTCCGCTCTGGTTCCTGTTGCCACGGTACAACGCCGCTCCGGTTCCTGTTGCCATAGTACAGCTCCGCTCCGGTTCCTGTTGCCACGGTACAACTCCGCTCTGGTTCCTGTTGCCACAGTACAGCTTCGCTCCTGTTGCCATGGTACAGCTCCACTTCTGTTCCTGCCACCACGGTACAGCTCCATTCCGCTTCCATATTCAAGATTGCCATTGCAGTACCAGTTTCACCTCTCGGCATACCTCTATTCCTGGACTACTTCCAAGATTACAACCGTACTTATTTATCCTTACAACTCTTCGTTCTGGACTTTTATTTCTGTCAAAAGAAACTTTACATTACTTATTTCTGGACTTATATTTTGTTGCCTTCAGTAAAGTTTTACCAATCATATTCCTTCTGGTCTCCTCCTTCGGCTTGCCATTGGGTTCCATACACCCAACACCATACAGGGGTCAAAGCCTCTGTCCTTACAGAATAGCCTGGTTCCAAAAAATGGAACCCGCAAGCTCGAACCACCCTTTTGAAGCTTTTAATCGGAACCAAGCACAAAGAAATTCTTCAGTGGGACATCGTCCCTTCTCCTTTATTTCCTATTGTACTGGGACTTCCTTGGCTTCGCACACATAACCCCTATATTGATTGGTCTTCCAATACCGTGTCCTTCCCCTCCTGTCACTGTCGAGTTCACTGTATGAACGGCTCCAAGTCTGAGAAGGTCGCCTTTTCCACCTATCCATCTTCCACGCTACCGCCTAAGTATTCAGAATTTCAAGACGTTTTTGAGAAAAAAGGGGTTGATACACTTCCTCCACACAGAGAGTACGACTGTCCTATTGACCTCCTTCCAGGAGCACCTATTCCCCATGGACGTATCTTTAACCTGTCTGTTCCCGAATCACAGTCTCTGAAGGACTATATCGAAGACAGTCTTACAAAAGGATTCATCCGTCACTCTACATCTCCTGCTGGAGCGGGGATCTTCTTCGTTGGGAAAAAAGACGACGGTCTCCGCCCTTGCGTTGACTATAGAGCATTAAACGCAATCACAGTACGGAATCGCTACCCGCTCCCATTGATTCCTGAACTACTCGATAGGGTGAAGGATGCGTGTATTTTTACTAAGATTGATCTTCGTGGAGTGTACAACTTGGTCCGCATGAGAAAAGGAGACGAGTGGAAGACCGCCTTTCGATCCCGATACGGTCACTTCGAGTATCTCGTCATGCCATTTGGATTATGCAATGCTCCAGCCGCTTTCCAGCATTTTCTCAACGACATCTTCCGTGACGTCCTGGACACCTTCCTTGTGGTCTACCTCGACGATCTCTTGGTATACTCTCGAACCATCCAAGAACATGAACAGCACGTCCGTCTTGTGTTATCTCGTCTTTGTCAACATAAACTATATGGCAAAATCGAGAAAAGCACTTTTGAAACATCCTCTATAGAATTCCTGGGATATGTCCTATCACCAGGACATGTTGAAATGGACAAGGCAAAGATTAAGGCGATCCTAGACTGGCCGACACCCCGAGATAAAAAGATGGTCCAGCAATTTATGGGATTCGCCAACTTTTATCGTCGCTTCATTCGGTCCTTCTCTCATCTCACCGCACCCATCACTTCCCTGACCAAAAAAGATGTGAAATTCTGTTGGACTGAAGAAGCTCAGCAGGCCTTCGACAAGCTAAAAGAAAGCTTCACCCAAGCCCCCATCCTGAAACAACCCGACATCAACCTACCATACTCTCTGGAAACAGACGCTTCTGATATTGCCCTGGGAGCGATTCTCTCCCAGAAATCCGGAGTCAAAGATCTTATGCATCCTGTGGCCTTTTATTCCAGACGTCTTACCCCAGCTGAAAAGAATTACAGTATTGGTGAGAAAGAACTCCTGGCGATCAAGAGTGCCCTCGAGGAATGGAGACACCTTCTCGAAGGGGCGAAACATCCTGTGGTCGTCTACACGGACCACCGCAATTTGGAATATCTCCGCACCGCCAAAAGATTGCGACCTCGACAAGCCAGATGGGCACTATTCTTCGCCCGCTTTCTGTTGCAAATTACCTACAGACCTGGAGTAAGAAATGGTAAGGCAGATGCCCTTTCCCGTCGGTACGACTCAAACGCCTTTTCTTCCACCACTCAACCCGACTCCATCCTGCCTGACGAATTCTTCTGCGCCTCACAAGGATCCTTAATAGAAAATATAAAGAAATATAGTCTTCAACCACCGACTGACGTTCATGGGCTCATACCCAACGATGGTCTGTTCTATCATAACGAACAAATATATGTTCCTCCGGAGGTTCGTCTACAGGTACTACAACACTCTCACGACATTCTGGCTGCTGGACATGGTGGCATCAAGAAAACCATAGATGCCGTACATCGACACTTCTGGTGACCATCCGTGAAGAAGGACATCATCGCCTTTGTAACCTCTTGTTCTGTTTGTGCACGTAACAAACAACCCCGCACCCGTCCTGCTGGTCTTCTCCAACCCCTGGCTCCACCGCTGCATCCGTGGAAAGATATTTAGATGGACTTCATAGTAGATCTTCCCCCTTCGCATCGCTACACCACCATCCTGGTAGTGGTAGATCGCTGTACCAAGATGGCCCATTTCATACCAGCAGTAGGCCTACCCACAGCAGCTGAAACAGCTACCTTGTTCATCAAGGAAATATTCCGCCTCCATGGTACTCCTCGTTCCATTGTTACAGATAGAGGATCGCAGTTTACTTCCCGTTTCTGGTCCCAAATGTGTCGTAGCTTAAAAATTGCCAGGTGTCTCTCTTCAGCTTTTCATCCACAGAGTAACGGCCAGACTGAGCAGACAAATCAGACGCTGGAACAATACCTTCGTTGCTTCACCACGCATCTCCAAGACGACTGGCTAGACGTTATACCAACTGCCGAATTTGCGTACAATAACCAGGTACACTCCTCAACTCGCTTTTCACCTTTCTTTGCCAATTATGGTTATCATCCTAGCACTCTTCCGGAGATGCCGCTCAACACTCCAGTTCCAGAAATGTCAACCCGCCTGAGAACCCTACGCGGTCAACTACGAACGCTACGCCACCAGTTGCGACTAGCCCAGCAGAACCAAAAGAAATATGCTGATCGTAGTCGAAAAGAAGCTCCTGTGTATGCACCCGGAGACAAGGTGTTACTATCCACGGCTCATCTCCGTTTGGATTGTCCTTCGAAGAAGCTGGGCCCTCGCTACATTGGCCCATTCCCGGTTCTCAGAATGGTGAACTCCGTGGCGGCCCGCTTAACTCTTCCTCCTTCCTACAGGATCCATCCTGTCTTCCATGTATCTCTCTTGAAACCCTGGCATGAGAATCCGTTCCCCGATCGGAATACTAAACCACCTGCTCCTGTATCCATATCTGGAGAAGAGGAATTCGAGATATCACGTATTCTGGATTCGAGACTCCGTTACGGCAGGTTAGAATACTTGGTACACTGGAAGGGATATGGGCCTGAAGAACGATCTTGGGAACCCAGTGCCAGCATCCATGCTCCTGCAAAGGTTCGTGCCTTTCATATCCGTTATCCTTCCAAGCCATCGACCAAGCGCACCCGGAGGTCGCGCCTTGGTGGGGGGTCCTGTAATGCCCCGCGCCGCGGTCGGACCGCGGCCGCCATGTTGGGACGCCTGACAAACTCACCTGAGGTCCCTCGTGGCGCGTCGCTCCCTGGTTCCGGCCTGCAGCTCGAGGGAGGAGAGCCAGGATGTGTCCCACGCCGCCTCCGCGATCCGTCTGAGCAGAAGACAGGCGCGCATGCACGATCGTCCATCCTAGAGCATGAAGACCTAGGTACTCTGGCGCCCTCTGCTGGTCAAGTTAAGGTACTGCACCCCACCTGCACTGGAGATCCTCGTATACCACCAATTAATTTACCTAGCACTCAGGTATCCTCATTCCACCTGCGAGTCCCAGGTGAACGGTGTTCGTATGATTCCTTGAACCCTATTTAAACCTGCCGCCTTCTCCATCTCACTAACCAGGTTATACTGTGGTTATACCACGTTACCCAGTGGTTCCCCTTCGTGTTCCTCTAAAAGGATTCTGACTTCCGTTCCTGCTGCGGTACAACGCCGCTCTGGTTCCTGTTACCACGGTACAACGCCGCTCCGGTTCCTGTTGCCACAGTACAGCTCCGCTCTGGTTCCTGTTGGCACGGTACAACTCCGCTCTGGTTCCTGTTGCCACGGTACAACTCCGCTCTGGTTCCTGTTGCCACGGTACAACGCTGCTCTGGTTCCTGTTGCCACGGTACAACGCCGCTCTGGTTCCTGTTGCCACGGTACAACGCCGCTCTGGTTCCTGTTGCCACAGTACAGCTCCGCTCTGGTTCCTGTTGCCACGGTACAACTCCACTCTGGTTCCTGTTGCCACGGTACAACTCCGCTCTGGTTCCTGTTGCCACGGTGCAACTCCGCTCTGATTCCTGTTGCCACGGTACAACTCCGCTCTGGTTCCTGTTGCCACGGTACAACGCCGCTCCGGTTCCTGTTGCCATAGTACAGCTCTGCTCCGGTTCCTGTTGCCACGGTACAACTCCGCTCTGGTTCCTGTTGCCACAGTACAGCTCCGCTCCTGTTGCCACGGTACAGCTCCACTTCTGTTCCTGCCACCACGGTACAGCTCCATTCCGCTTCCATATTCAAGATTGCCATTGCAGTACCAGTTTCACCTCTCGGCATACCTCTATTCCTGGACTACTTCCAAGATTACAACGTACTTATTTATCCTTACAACTCTTCGTTCTGGACTTTTATTTCTGTCAAAAGAAACTTTACATTACTTATTTCTGGACTTATATTTTGTTGCCTTCAGTAAAGTTTTACCAATCATATTCCTTCTGGTCTCCTCCTTCGGCTTGCCATTGGGTTCCATACACCCAACACCATACAGGGGTCAAAGCCTCTGTCCTTACAGGGGATTAACAAACATATTTTTGCAATATATATTCTTAAAACTCATCCTTTTGAGGGGTGCACTCTTTATGTTGCCTTATAATTAAAATTGTGAAATGTTCTCTATAACTTTCTCAATTTTGTTTCCTATTATTGTGTACCATAAGAATATTAAATACACAACAAGTGCGTAGGCTTGAAATTTCATGACTGGGATGTACAGAAGCTTTTAAAGTGAACAGGCGTAGTGGACCCAGCCCAAATGATGGTCAAAACTTTATTGATGAATTTTTATTGTATACCACACATAAGTGAAAGTATCTGTTTTAGCTCCAGAGAATCACCGTAAGAGCTACAAAGAAAACAAAGTCCAAATAGCTCATTAAATTTTACATTATCATTATTATTCTTTATTTATATAGCGCAACATATTCTGCAGTGCTAAACAGTCGGTACAATATAGACAGTGCTACAATGGATTGAGACCGAATAACATTTGACAAACCAACATAGGAGGAATTGAGGGCCCTACTGCCGTGGGAATTTACAATCTAGAAGGATTGGAGGATAAGAAACAGGAGGAGAGGACTGCAAGGTGAGAATGATGGAACACTATCTGCTGCATTATTAGCACACACACACTGCAAATTTATCAAAATACTCATTACAACTATCAGTTGACAAATATATAAAAACCTTATGCCTTTTGAGGGTTGCTTGGCAAACTGTTAAACCTTATATGTTTGAAGAACTCTGATGAACCATAATAAAGTGTTCGTTTCTGCTGTAACCAGAATCAATAAGCATATCATCAGGCACATACCTCCTGTTACCAGTCCTGCACTAAACTCTTACCCCCTCTATCTGATACCAGTCCTGCACTAAACTTTTCCCCCTAAACCTGATACCAGTCCTGCACTAAACTTCCTTGCCCCTAAACCTGATACCAGTCCTGCACTAAACTCTTTCCCCTAAACCTGATACCAGTCCTGCACTAAACTCCTTGCCCCTAAACCTGATACCAGTCCTGCACTAAACTCTTTCCCACTAAACCTGATATCAGTCCTGCACTAAACTCCTTGCCCCTGCACCAGTGACAACACAAATCTTATGCATCTTTTACATTTCAGGAAAATCAAATGTGCACAAAGACAAATTATAAATTCAATTGCAAGTAAGTCTGTTAAAAATCTGCTTCCCAAAATGTTATACAGAATTTTTTAGGTGTAATGCAAACTTATATACCTAACACAACCTTAGCAATCTCAGCATCTTAACAAATAAATGGAAAGGAGAGAGAGCATATCTACCACTTAGACATAACTTATCTTTGATATTGTTGGTGAAGGAAGACAAAATAAAGTAAAAAATGACATTAATAAAAAGTTACAGTTCAATTTCTCCTTGGATCAAAAAGCTGTCTCTATGTATACTAACATTTGTTTCCTTGTATATTCTATTTTTATTAAAAGGAATCTGTTTTTTAATCTGTCTACTCAAGGTGCATCTGTTATATGTAAATATATGGTAATCAACATTAGGTCCAAGCAGAGCTGCTGATATTCACCTGTCAGGTAAGTTCAGAAGAACAGGCCTATAGGAGACGGATGATGGCAGTGCCCAACAGGTATATATACAGGTGTACTATAACTAGTTAGAACAGTTTAGCTGAAAAATCTACAGTTTATTGATCTTAATGCATACAACAATTTCCTCTCGTTATAGGCAAAATATCCTTTCTGCAAGTCTTTATGGATGGCATCTTTGTGCAGTACTGTTAATGAACAGATCACAAAAACTCTGTATTGCTCTTAAATAACTGTTCTCTATTTTTAATAATTGCAATTTTATCTCCTTAGCATTGAGATGACATGCTTGTTAATTCTGATGGATTAATACTCTATTGTGTCATAATTATTTTGTTTATCTTTAACCAATAAAGATTTTCTAGGTTTTATTATGTTCAAATTGTCCAGTATATTTATAACTCTTAAAGTGCACCTCATAGAGTGCAGTATGTAAGAGTTTGCAGAACATTCCACAATCTCACCCCTTAATATATACACTGAAAATAATTTTGAAAACAGCAACAATATTGATTCATTCTTGTCTGTACAAGAGTACCCGAAGTGTTAATATAAAGATGATAAAAAGTAAAAGCAAAATATATTACAGATCTGCATTGGAGTCTAATAATTAAATTCAACACAAGCGATGAGAATACTAATGGAGATTAGTCTAAATATCATGCAGCCTAACATAAACAGTACAGCATATTAATGCCAGCCAATAAAACAGAGCACAGAGACATAGAATGGAAAGCAGGATATTGCAAGCATCAATCAAATGAGCAATATGTAGAAGTAGAATATCTTATGATATTCAGTACATTCATATGCGTGTGTGTTTTGCACCCAATGTGTAATCCTTGTACAGTTATATCTTGCCTCTGCTATCTATATACCTATAACATATAAATATATACTGTATATATATATATATATATATATATATGTAATCTGTAGCACTTCTGATTTGTTTTCGAACCCACAAACATCATTATTAATCCCAACATTAATTCCATTAAACATGGTTTAACCCTTTCGCTGCTGAGCCATTTCACCCCTCTGTGCTGAGCTCATTTTTACCGATGTCACTCATCATGGTTAAGGCTAGGGTCAGACGAACGCAGCTTTAACGTGCGTTTAGCCGCACAAAATCACGGCCGTGCTAGCAGCAAATGACGTCCAATGCCGGGGAACACACGAAGTACGGCCGCACGAAAGTTCGTCCGCGCAACGCAAGTGGCCAACGAACGCATTTTTTCGAGAACGTCAAACCGCTACTACTGACGTACAGAGTGCGCTGCGTCCGCATAGCGGCGTGTGTGTGTGATTGGGAGACGTCAGACACTGCTAATGTCCGGCTAACATAACGTCCAGACGCAAAAAGGGTTTTATTAATGATCCGTACAAAATCACGGACGAAAAGGCGCATCGTATGACCGCTACCGCGTATTCCGTGAAAAAATATGTCCGTTCGTTCGACCGCACTTTTCCACGGTCGACGCGAAAAATGCGTTAGTCTGACCCTAGCCTAAACGCGATTTGAAGCCACATTTTATGGCAGACTCGGCAGATTAATAATATATCATTATTATATGTATTCGTCATGTCCTGTCTGAATATTATAACAAAAAATACAATAAAAATTGAATTTTCAATCATCTACCTTGTGCAAAGTGTTTTTTTCACATTTTATCATGCGAGCCTTTGCGGTTATATTTTCTATGGGGGGCGCTTGTTAAAAAAATTAGAAATGGGCACTCGTTACATTTTTTTTGGGGGAAATTACGTGTTTTTTAGCAAACGCCCCCCAATAGAAAAAATCATTAGTGCAGCATTATTGTTCACATTATAATTGAAATGAGAATAAAATTGCTGCATTAACAAAAAAAAAAAAGTTTTTTTTTTTTTACATTTTACATGGACATGTTTGGTATCATTGGGTTATTCAAAGAGATCTGAAAAGTCAACGCACGTTCGGCCAATTTTCGTTCCCCGCACTGGGGGCGATTCGATTTCGGCAATCCTGCAGTGTATTTAGCAAGCACTGCAGGGCCCCTGTAGTGCAGGGAATACTCACCGCAAACCCGCAGAACACTCGCCAAACTCTCACCGAATACTCACCAAAAACCCGCAGAAACCGCTGCAAAAACCAAGTGGAACATGCCGGAAAAATCTGAGCAATTGCCGATCACAGCGAAGAGCAGCCACCGGAAAAAGCCGACTCGCAGACGAACAGGGTGAAAAAAAAAACCAGTTTGCTTGAAAGTTTGAAATTTGAAACGCTGTTTGCAAAAAAACTACTGAACGAAAATGTCTGGAATTTACAGGATCCAATGAATGATAATAAAAAGGTCTGTTACAGAAAAATAAAAAAAGCTATTAAAAATAAAACGGAAAAAATTGTTTGACAAAAAAATCCCAAAAAATCCTAAAAATAAAGAGACTTTTTACTGCAGAATAAAATGATAAACGGTTTATTAGATATTGAATTAAAACGGGAATATTTTTAACATTGAAGCCTATGGGATCCGCCTGAATAAACCTGACGAATGAAACCACCGACCGGCAGGGCAATTGCCCTCAGCTGTTCGGTGTTCTCTGAATAGATGAAGCATTGCTTCTCTATGGGGATTTCACTGCCCTCAAACAGGCACCGTATGTGCAGGCAATTCACCAAGATTTGGCAAATTGCCTGCTCTCTGAATAGCCGAATGGCCCCGTTCGCTGAAATTTAGTGTCCGGGTACATTTCGGGGCCAGATCGGCTCTCTCTGAATAACCCTTATAGTTTAATGAAGAAAAACCTAGGTCTAATGTAGATAAAATATATGTATATCGGAGCTCAAAAATTCACTTATGAACTCGATTGGTGCATGTGATAATTGATCCCTGGCAAGTTTCCCCTGAGTTCTTTTGGAATGTGAGAATCTGACATGCAATGCGCAGTTTGGCCATTTGGCCGAAGTGGTGTTGCTCTGTAGCTATCAATAAATTCAGTGACAGCAAACAGGAAACTGTCTGTGTAAAACAGAGGACAGCAACAAGGGTGCAGGGACAGGCTTAGGGGAGCAGGTACAAGTTTAAGGGAAATAGTCAGGTTTAAGAGTGTAGGGGCAGTGATAGGAGAAGAATTTAACGGAGAAGGGACACGCGTGGGGCAGGAAAAGATAATGTTTAAAGTTTTCTTTTTATTGTTGGTTTTTAACATCCTTGTTATTGCACTTCTTGGTGAGCTATGCATGATATATACCGCTATCTTTCATATTCAATATATTATAAACAATTGTGCTTAAAGAGAGCACAAGAGAAAAGTATGTAGGGCGTACCTCAAACCTTTAGCTACCCCCTCCCCAAAACCTGTGCTTCCCTAACTGGCTGTTGCGAGTGAGTGGAGTCCCTACCCTGTTGCAGAAACTGTCTGAGCATATGGGGCCTCTTTCATTGGACAGAACAGTTCCTGCTTCCCCCTTTACTCCTATCACCCGTGTCTTGTTCCCATACTTTCAACTACAGAGCTTTTTTCCATGTGTTTGGAAGAACTGGAACCCAAAATGTTGGCGTCCCGACTGCAGACACCTAGGGCGAAATTACAATCTTCGCACAAAAACCCTCGCAAAAAGCATGAATTTTTGCGCCAAGCGTTAAACTTTTGCGCGTGCAAATCACCGCTGGAATTACAATCCTCGTGAGTCTTTTCATCCGGCGATCAATAACGCGCGCAAACAGGACGCGCCTAACTGCTCGCGCAGTACCGTCGTGTGCAAAAATCAGTGTGCGCACTGTTTTTTTCACGCGATTCAGCCAATCAGAATTAAGAACCACAATTATCTCACGTTAAGTTTTTGCGCCTGTCAAAGTCAATCTGAGCATATATGCTGCAGCAATAATACATGCACACACAACTTCTCCATTTTATTGGTTTGGTATCAGTAGAATGTGTAACTATACTTTGCTGCATTTTTTGCTGCAGGTGTATTTTGGTTTTGGCCAGGTCAGTCAGATTTGCCATTAGCACCAGCTTTTTGCAGTTGTTTAAATTATGCACGCAAAGGCTATGCGGTTATTACCGCGAATAGATTGTAATACGATCGCTCACAATGATAAGTATAGGACTTGCGAAGTACAGTAAGCTCGCGCAGGGTTTGCGCAGGTTCACCCGCGGTAGATGATTGTGCGCGGTTGTTGAGCTGACTATGTAATATGGGATTAGGCACAAAGGGTTTACCCCTCGCGTTAATGTTTTTTTTGCGCTGGCGCAAATGTTTGCGCGAAGATTGTAATTTATCCCTTAATGTACTGTGGGGTTCGGAACGGCTGGAATGTTTCCAACTATCAAGAGGCTGCATCGGAAGGCTCTAGGACTGTGTCACCTTGATCACCGCCTTACCAATCAGCTGAAAGCTAATCTTTCCCATAGTCAGTATCAAGCGTCCATATCACATCTGCCATGTCTTCTTTTTCACTGTTGCCACGAATTCATTTTTATGACTCCGATTCTATTTTTGTATTCTTATAGTCAGATCTTCTGCTCGCCCTTTACCTTTAGCCCTTCATAACATTCTTCAGCAATCAGGGAATCAAAGGGGATCCTAAATATAGAAGTGCAGACATTAACATCACCCTAACCTCCACATCAGCGCAGCTGAGCAAGCAATAAACCTGTTTGCCTTATGCGCTTGGTGTTTGAGACTCCCAGGAAATTGATGTTCTGATTTAACCAGCAGGAAACAGAGAGCTATTTCTAAGAGCATTTTACCATTTCACTCTATGTAACATGGGGATGTCAGAGGTCTGATTGTCAAGGAAGCCAAGAGATTATGTGTTTTCAAAAGGTCAGAACAGACATTTATTTTAAATCCCTTCACTGCTAAGGTAGCATCTACTGGGTTATTGAAAAATAACTGACATGGTTTACTGGAAGCTGATATAAAAATGGAACATTAACGTCTGCGCTAAAATTTTATGATGGCCAACTATTTCACAAACGTTTGAAAGTGACCAACTGATTTAGTACTTCTGGGTTTAACTCCGCTCCTGACTATTCTTCCAGTAGTAGGTAATGGCGTGCTTTGATACTGCCAAATATGACTGCTTCAATGCTGGTAGATGCAAACATGTTAATTATTTAGTGCGTAGTCCACCGGCTGCAGAAATAGCAAAATAGGAGGAACATACATCTCCCCTGAACAATCCATCTCTGGCCAGTAGTTGGAGGGTTAAATTAGAAGACGTCAAAAAGGCCAATTTGTTCTGATTTAATCCCCTCGCCTGCCAGTGTTGGGTAGGGGGAGTGTGCGGAATTAGGAAGGGGGTGAGTTGCAAATGATTTCAAATCGTCCAATGATACAAACAAGAAAAATGTGTCATTCGATTTTCCGTTCATTCAATGGGTGCTTTTTTGTTGGTTTGGTTGGGGGTGAGTTGCAAATGATTTCAGATCATCAAACAAAAATCGGTCATGTGTCATTCGATTTTTTGGTTCATTCATTGAGTGTCCTTTTGTAGGTTTGTCCAAAACATGAATCCATGGAAAGGACACCTTGCCAAATCAACGCTATGCTCATATGGTCTTTTGTTATACCCATTATTTTGATTTACATTTGCTCAATGCAATACTAAATTGTCAAGGTATATTGTGCCACAGGATCTAGTAGACTTTTATGATAGAGTTGCCAGATGGATAATTATTTATTAATCTCTACAAGGATTTTGTAGCAGACATCTGAAACATTATACTCCCCACTCTTAAGAATTTAGAAGGAATTGCTCCGATATTCAGTTTAAATTTATTAATATATTGGGCCATAATCCAACACAACCGTTAATAGTGGCCACAAATCTATAAACCGTGAAGGAGCCTTTATCCATTTCAAGCTTGCTGTTAACAGCACTCTTCTGACCCACAGCTGCTCTAGGAGCCAAAATCTGAATATTTTGACACTGCTCATAGATACTAGCAAAGGGTCTGTGCTCTGCAACTGACATCAGATCGTGGAGTCCATAGGACTACATAGAGCTAGGCGTGACCATGCGTGAGCTCTGAGCAAGTTCACATATGAGGGGGTATGAAACAGCCACAGAAGGGCACTGGGAATATAAGGTTCCCAGTGTTTCATTGCATGTGCAAAGAGGTTGAGGTGGATCACGATGCCAATTGCGCTGCATGATCAGGGGGAAGCTATTTTTTGATCTTAACACTAGGTTCTGAGAGTCGCTATTCTTTGAGGAATAACATGGAATAGCTCACTGCTCTCGCTTTGAGCCATTGTTAACATTCCCTATACAAAGTATAGGAGCTGTTAACATACAGTCAAGAGCTGCTAATGTAAGTCGGAATAGCATCTTGAACCATTAAGATAATAGCTGGAGCTGCTCATAACGGCCAGTTTGGAATAGGGCCTGTTATTTTGTGGGGACCTAGGGACCATAGGGACCTAGATCCCTGTAGGCATCTGGTTGCCCGGGTGCTTTTTTTGTTGTAAGAATATTGAGGTGGGTTAGGCCATTTTGGGATCTGGTTTTCAACACCACCCTGTGGTCCTGCGCTGGAACCACAACAGTGTTTTTTGTGTATTACGGTTTGGAACAGGACCTGTTATTTTGTATGAAAAAAATGTTTTGCCTTTGACAACAGTAGAAAACATGATAATTTGGAATGCCACTCTTGATTTAAGGTCACCATTTTTATAACAAACCTCACTGTGTTACAATTTCAGTCCTTCACACAAGGAATGGGAGAGCTTTGGGTGATTTGTTTTCAAAGAATCTCGACTTTTTACAATATCTGAGCCTTCTAAGAATGATGAATGTTCTATCATTTAGTTTTGCATTTTTTTCCACCCCATGTGAATTCCGAGCCAGATGGCAAGTTTTTATTGTTTGCAACTTCTTATATCTGTAGGTGCTGTTTGCAAGATGTGCACTCAGCAGAGAAAACCTGACCGGGTGGAATAATGGCTAGATCAGTGGAAATGATATGAGGTATGGATTCATGCATGATAATTCATTAGACCTTTTATTGCAATGACTCCCAGCTGTTCATACACAGGATCCGAGCTTAGATGCAGAATGACTTCAGAAGTAATGTCAATAAAGAAATGTGTTGATAAGAGATTTTATTAATATTTATATTAAAACATTATGTTTAAAACCAAGCAAAGATTCAAAAGGAATTGCATCACACTGGTGTGGGAGAATATCATTGTTTTAATGATATTTTTTGAGTATTCTCATTTTCCATGTGTTGTTTGTTTACTCATTAAGTGATGATGTTAAAGGAACACTCTACTCATCTTGACCACTTTAGCTTTTGAAAGTGGCCAGGGTGTGTTGAGTTCTACCCCTTCCCCCTCTGCTGCCCTGATCTGGCTAAAAGGCTGGGTGAAGCAGAGGAATTTCCTCCACCTCACCCAACTTCATCAGCAGCCAGGGTTTTGAATTTCACAGCTGTTGGTCCCCATATCAGTCATTAGTGACTTTAGCATACTGACGCCATCCTCTCTGAGACCTCCTGTGATAGGGATCAATCTCAGGAATGCAGCGATATGACAGATAAGCACGTGCACATGCAGCTCAGATCCATCATTCAGCACAGGTGCTATGGGACTTGCATACAGAAAGTGCACAAGCTTGCACTCTGCCGTGATGGTGTTGGAATCGAGGCACAGGTGCCGGAACGTGAAGATACGGGGAGTGCCAGAGACCTCGGAACTTCTACGAGAAAGCACCACGCAATGTGATTGTCACTTTTTCGCGAAGCGTCTCTACATTCCTCACTATTACGTGCAGTGTGAAATATACCTACGTTCCTCTTTGAGGGAGCCTCCATCGCTATATTTTGGGACCTCTTTTTCCTAGTGCTGGCTGCTCGGCGACAATTCTAGCCTGTTACGACCCTCCTCCGTGCCCATGCCATTGGATACAAATGGGGCTCTTTTGGTTGCCTCATTATCTCCACAGAGGGTGGACAGTAGGGATGAGCGTTCGGTTCGATTCAAACCTGAGTTCGAATCGAACATCGGCCGTTCGAGTGTTCGGCGAACGCCGAACATTATGGGATGTTCGCGGTTTGTTCGACCGCGGAAATTCCATAATAAAAAATGCATCCACAGGTCTCCTAAATGTGGCGGCTGCCGGTACATTTAAGAGACCTGTGGCTGCGGCCCCCAGCCCCCGTATCTCACCTGTCCTGCAGCTGTCCCGGCCTCCTGTTCGTCAGCTCCTCCGGTCCATCTGGCCGTGGCTCCTCTCTGCCCCACGTCTTCATGCTGAATGATCTGATTGGGCAAAGTCCTGCGCCTGACCTGGACTTTGCCCAATCAGGGCTCTAATTCAATATTGAGCCCTGATTGGGCAAAGTCCAGGTCAGGTGCAGGACTTTGCCCAATCAGAGCTCAGCATGAAGATGAGGCATGGGGCAGAGCTTTAACCAAGCTCTGATTGGTTAAAGTCGGTGCAAGACTTTAACCAATCAGAGCTTGGTTAAAGCTCATCTTCATGCTGAGCTCTGATTGGGCAAAGTCCTGCACCTGACCTGGACTTTGCCCAATCAGGGCTCAATATTGAATATTGAATCAGATCCTTCAGCATGAAGACGTGGGGCAGAGAGGAGCCGCGGCCAGACGGACCAGAGGAGCTGACGGACCGGGGAACAGGAGGCTGGGACAGCTGCAGGACAGGTGAGTTATGGGGGCTGCGGGCCGCAGCCACAGGTCTCCTAAATGTACCGGCAGCCGCCGGTACATTTAGGAAAACTGCGAACACATTTTGCGTGTTCGGCCCCCATTGGTTTACATTGTGTTTGAGTTCGTATTCAAACATTTCGGCCGTTTGGTTGTTCGGATACAGGGGTGTTCGGCTCATCACTAGTGGACAGGCACTTGTGGCTGCTACAGCGGATGAGGCTGAGGGACACCTCTGTTCACTGGGCCTACTCCCGGCACTTTTTTTTTTCTTACAACTAGTGATGAGCCGAACACCCCCGTGTTCGGTTCGCATTCGAACTCGAACAATTTCAAAACCGAACTCAATGCAAGTCAATGGGACTTGAAAGTTCGATTTTTAGAGTGCCCTCCAAGAGGGCATATATGCAAGATATTTGCCATAAAAGGTATATAGGGGGTCCGGGTAGTGCCCTGGGGGACAGGAAACAAGGACAAAAAGTAAAAAAAATAAAGTTTTTATAGGAACAGTGAGTTTTCCATGAAATAAAGGTTAAGAATAAAAATGAAAAATTCCTTCAACTATCGTGCCTAGGAGGTCCCCATAACCTGCCTGTGAAGTGGCGGATTTGTAGGATCTATAGAAACATTTTAAAACAAAAAAATGACATTTCAGATGATGGTAAATGTTTTTCCTTTAATCTATTCATAAACAACTGCTTGGGGCGGCAGCCTGAATGAAAAGAGGAGACATTTTAGGACACGCAGAACAAGTTTAGTGATTTTTTGGCTAAATTATGGTGAAACTTATGCAGGCTTTGGATGAAAGTAACAATAGGTGCTTTAAAATTGGGCCTTTAATGTCGGCAACAGTGCCGTCACACCGTAACCTCTCTGTGGTATTGTGGAAGAGTGCAGGGTTGGACCCTGCGGTCAAATATTAAAATGATATGAATCTGGTATAGGCGTCAGTGGCAGTGCACCCAAATATTGTGCCTTTGGTGGCAGCAAGTGCCTTCAGAACGTAAGTAACCCCTCTGTGGTATTGTGGAAGAGTGCAGTGGTGGAGGTTTTGGTAATGCAGAAGAGATCCCCGATCTATTCAGTTACATCAGCAGCTATAACAAAACCGGGTCAGCAATGTTTAGCCACTTGTACTGCGCTACTGTATATGGTGAGAATCAGCACACACCAGTAGCCAGTAGCAACAGGAAGCAAACAGAACAGGCAGGGAATACACAGAGAGAATAGTCAAATGGCAGGCAAAGTCGGCAACAGATCGGGTCCTCAGAACAAGCAGGGTCAGTAACAAGTATACAAACTGATTCGGTAAGCTAGTGATGCGGGAATAAAGGCTGAGACACACTGAGCGTGTAGCGACACACAGCGTAGCGAAGAGAAGCAAACATTTTGCAGGCTTGACTTCACTCCGCTCCACCTCGCAGCGTGTCTATACTATATTACGTTTGCTTCTCACCGCACTGGACAGGAATCCACTAACTAAATTAAAATGTACACACAAAACCGTTTTATTTTCACTAAGCACATGTTATATAGGCAAAAAAAAGTTTCTACTGAAAAAAATACATCAAAAATTACTGTTAATTTAATAGGAATAGTATAAAAATATATATAAAAAAGGTAACCCCTGATAATATATATTATAGGGACACGGAGCGCTGTGTATAGAGTAGGGATGCATTGATACCACACACAGACATATAAGTATATATCAACACACAGACCTATATATACGTATATATCAACACGCAGATATATATATATACACCCACCCACAGACCTCAGACCATATATACACATATGCACATGGGGGGTGGCATGTGGACAATCTCAACTAAATGTGCCACCCCATTTGGCTGATCCCTCCAGAAGAAAGGTCAAACCCGACAGAGCAGAGAATATATATATTATTCTCTGCTCTATCGGGTTCAACATTTCTTCTGGAGGGATCAGCCAAATGGGATGGCACATTTAGTTGAGATTGTCCACATGCCACCCCCCATGTGCATATGTGGGGAGGCAATTAGTTGCCAAAATGTGTGTGAAATACAAGTCTGGAAATATATATTTATAAGAATATAGATAGATATCTTATCTATATATATATATATATACACAGTTGTGTTCAAAATTATTCAACCCCCACTGAAATTGAGTGTTTTGACCAGTTTGACAGTGATTTTGATCATTCAGTCATCTTGCTTACAATTAAATCAAAGAGGCACGTGTAGGTCAGACAAATATAACATAACATTTATAATGAAATAACCACAAATGTCTTTTCTGTGCTCACATCATTATCAGTTTTATTCAACCCCCAAGTGACATTCAATCTTAGTACTTAGTACAAAATCCTTTTACAGTTATAACAGCTTTTAAACGTGAAGCATAGCTTGACACAAGTGTCTTGCAGCGATCTACGGGTATCTTCGCCCATTTGTCATGGGCAAAAGCCTCCAGTTCAGTCACATTCTTAGGCTTGCGCACTGCAACTGCTTTCTTTAGTCCCACCAGAGGTTCTCAATCGGATTTAAGTCAGGTGACTGCGATGGCCACTCCAAAATGTTCCAGCCTTTAATCTGAAACCATGCTCTAGTGGACTTGGAGGTATGCTTGGGATCATTGTCCTGTTGAAAGGTCCAATGTCTCCCAAGCCTCAGGTTTGTGACGGACTGCATCACATTGACATCCAATATCTCCTGGTACTGAAGAGAATTCATGGTACCTTGCACACGCTGAAGCTTCCCTGTACCTGCAGAAGCAAAACAGCCCCAAAGCATGATTGACCCCCCGCCATGCTTCACAGTAGGCAAGGTGTTCTTTTCTTCATAGGCCTTGTTCTTCCTCCTCCAAACATAGCGTTGATCCATGGGCCCAAACAGTTCTAATTTTGTTTCATCAGTCCACAGAACACTATCCCAAAACTTCTGTGGTTTGTCCACATGACTTTTGGCATACTGCAGTCGACTCTTCTTATTCTTTGGAGACAGCAAGGGGGTGCGCCTGGGAGTTCTGGCATGGAGGCCTTCATTACGCAGTGTGCGCCGTATTGTCTGAGCTGAAACTTCAGTACCCACATCTGACAAATCTTTTCTCAGTTCCTCAGCAGTCACACGGGGACTTTTCTCCACTCTACGCTTCAGGTAGCGTACAGCAGTCGAAGTCAGCATCTTCTTTCTGCCACGACCAGGTAGCGTTTCAACAGTGCCCTTTGCCTTGAATTTGCGAATGCTTCCTATGGTCTCTCTTGGTATGTTTAACATCTTTGCAATCTTCTTATAGCCATTGCCCTTCCTGTGAAGAGTAATCACTTCTTCTCTTGTCTTCCTGGACCATTCTCTTGGCTTCACCATGTTTGTAACCACACCAGTAAATGTCTAGAAGGAGCTGAGTATCACAGTCATTTTAAAGCTGCCTAATTGGTGCTTATTATGCTTTATTGCTGCTCCGTGACATCCACAGGTGTTTTCAATACCTGATTGAAAACACTTGAATGAACCTCTGTTCTTCAGAGTGGTAGTCTTTAAGGGTTGAATAATTGTGTCAATGAAGAATTCACAAAAGAAACATTTACTACTGTATTACAAAACCAATTGAAGTCATTTTAGTTGCATATGGTTCTTTAAAAAGTCCTTGTAGGATTTCATTCTGAATACAATTACAAATGTACACTAAATTCCCTAAAACCCTTTACAGCATTGGGGGTTGAATAATTTTGAACACAACTGTATATATATATATATATATCATACCTGCCCTTACCTTCCCCTATAAATTTGCTAAAAATCTACACACTAAAAAAACAAACCACTGCCTGAGACCCCGCACAGCCCATATGCCACCCCCCTCTACCTGGCTGAATGTATCTAATATATATATAATTAATTACATTCAGCCAGGTAGAGAAAGAAAAAAAAAGTTTTATTTTATGTTCCCGGGGACATTCAAAAATGTCCTCGGATTTTATTTTATTTAGAAATGTGTCGCCTTACCTTAGCCTGGTGGTCAGTGGGGGCTCCCTGGATCCTGATTGTGGGGGGGGGGGTCTGCCATGGCCGCAGGTGCAGTGGCTCCCTCCCTGCGCTGCCTGTCTCTGCCACACGCACCTGGGCGGCTAGCCCGCACAGTCGGAGCTCTGTCATCCGGCGGCCGCATGCTCCTCAAGGGGATCCTTGGGAGGCCCCTGCAGGCTGCCCTCTACAGTGCCTGATTAGAGGGCTGTGTCTGCCTGATGTTTTAGTAACAAGAACGTTTTATCCCATAGGCTTCAATGTTAAAAATATTCCCGTTTTAATACAATATCTAATAGACAGTTGCTTATAATATTCTGCAGTACAGAGTCTCTTTATTTCTAGATTTTTTAAGCATTTTTTATACTTTTTTCCAAAACTTTTTGTTTTTGAACTTTTGGCGAACGTCCCAAAAAGTTTGAAGTTTGCGAACTGTCGAACGGCCGATGTTCGATGCGAACTCCGAACAGATCGAACTGACCAGCTCATCCCTACTTACCACCCCTCCCCATCTTTGTTTTGTCATTTTTGGGATGTCCTGAGGTGAGCCATTATGGCAGATACCATGGCTCTGCCTGCCATATCTGGCCTTTGGGACCCCTGGCCTTGTGACGGTATCCTTTCATGGCCTTCCACCATTCTACAGACATTAAGGAGTGAGCCAAAAATGTCACGTTTTGGCCCTCGCCGCTCCCCCTTTTTTCTCTCTCTCTCTTTCCTTCTCTCTTTCTTCTCTTCCCTCCTCAACCCTTGTTATTATGGAGATTCTCTAGGTTTCAGTGCATTGCTTGTTGAATTTCTATTGTCCTGTGAGGCCTTTTCCTTATTGATTTTAGGCTGACATTGTTATTCCATTACGCAACTCTCTAGATGATATAATGTGGTCCTGCGAGACCACCTATTACTCGGTTTCCTCTATGTTTCTCTGCAAAACCCAATATAAAGAATTTAAAAAAAAAGTGCACAAGTTCGTAGCGGTGTACAATTTGTAGGACCTACGTTACGCAAGTTATGTAGGAGCGCAAAGTAAAGCTCCAGGGTCTTCCGGGTTCGGTGGTCCCCAGAGCCACAGAGGAGGAGCTGTGTGCGGTGAGGGACAAAAGGTAAGCAAAATCAACTTAAATAAAAAAATATTAAAAAAATAATTGGGCAGACGGTGTCAGCAGCATATGTCCAATATTTACTTGATCTTCAAAGATAGCTAGAAGAATACACAGAAGGTATAACTCAGAGGTGCTCAGCTTAAACCCTCCAGATATTTTGGATCTACATTTCTCACAAGGCATCGTCGGCTAAATGAGTGGCTAAGTATCACGGTAGTCATTGTTCCGAAACATCTGAAGGGTCAGAGTTGAGCACCCCTTTTATAACTGACGGTGCTAAATATGACATGGACAACCTGACTCTAGAAAAGGAAACTGCAGTCAGTAACAGAACATGATGATAGTGACCTCCCATAACAATATGTACTGTATAAATTGATAATTTTGATGATTTTGCTAGAGGCTTTATTTTTTTATTCTCTTTCATAAAACAGCGTATTTAGAGAGGTTCAAAAGAAATCTGTAAAAAGCTATTTTATGTGTTTCCCCTGAGGTGTTCCATTAATTTTCCAAGCTGCATGCTTTGATTGTAAGATCTGTTCGTTGGTAGCTAGGGATGAGCCGAACACCCCCGTGTTCGGTTCGCATTCGAACTCGAACAATTTCGAAAGTTCGAGTTCGAACTCGAACACGAACCAAACTCAATGCAAGTCAATGGGACTCAAAAGTTCGGTTTTTAGAGTGCCCTCCAAGAGGGCATATATGCAAGATATTTGCCATAAAAGGTGCTAGGGGGTTCGGGTAGTGCCATGGGGGACAGGAAACAAGGACAAGAAGTAAAAAAAAAAAGTTTTTAAAGGAACAGTGAGTTTTCGGCCGATTTCCATTTCGGTTCGGTTCGTTTTGGCTCGTTTCCCGTATCGACTTTTTTTCTTGATTTCGGAAATTTTCATGTTTTTCGTTTTGAGGTAAACTAATGGTTTAATGATTTGTTTTTCGGATCCGATATTTTCTGCCGATATGATAATTCTGCCGATACGATAATTCTGCCGATACGATAATTCTGCCAATTCAATCTTTTTTTTCTATTTTTATTAAATAAAGATCCTTTTTTTCTGATGACTATGCATTGCACAACTTTATTTAATCATGTTAAAATGGTACGAAAAGAAAAAAAAATAATTAACAAAACGATTTAAAAAACGCAAAAATGACACAGCCCAAATGGTCTGACTCTAAAAATAAAAACCAGAACAAAAGGTTTTAAAACGGAAAAAAAGTTGTTCAAAATTATCTGAAACGGAAAAAAAAACAGAACAAACAAAACGATTTAAAACAAAAAAAAAAAAATTTGCTGCTTGCGTTGCGCGGCCGAATTTTCGTGCGGCCGTACTTCGTATATTGCCCGTCATTGGCCGTCATTTGCTGCTACTACGGCCGTAATAAAGTGCGGCTGCACGTGATTTCGCACTGCGTTCATCTGACCCCAGCCTTATGCAGGTTTTGGATGAAAGTATCAATAGGTGCTTTAAAATTGGGCCTTCAGTGTCGGCAACAGTGCCGTCACACCTTCTGTAACCCCTCTGAGGTATTGTGGAAAAGTGCAGGGTTGGACCCTGCGGTCCAATATTAAAATGATCTAAATCTGGTATAGGCGTCAGTGGCAGTGCACCCAAATATTACTGCGCTATGGCAGGATGGAAGCGCACCAGCAGTAACAAGCAGCGGAATATACCAGACAGGGGCACAGAGCGAAAGTAGTTGTTATAACAAAACCAGCTCAACAACGTTTAAGCACTAGTACTGCGCTACTGTATGTGGTGAGAATTGACCCACACCAGTCCCGGCGGGTCTGCGTCATCACGCCGCGCCCTGCCCCCTGATCACTCACATCTGCACCGGCCAGCTGGCGGCACCATGCGTCCGGGGCCCCCCCAATCGCCACCCGGGGCCCTGGATGTCACAATATTACAATCCAAACGCAAACGGGTTAAGTAACCAAATTTGTAAGAAGAATAATTAATGCAGCATACGAATCCTCACACTGCCGGGCAGCACCTCTACAGTTTGTGGATCCAGGAATCAGGTGAGTTTTATAAAGCAAAAAAAAGTTTTATTTTATGTTGCTGGGGACATTTAAAAATGTACTCTGATTTTATTTTTTTAAAAATGTTTTATCCCATAGGCTTCAATGTTAAAAATATTCCCGTTTTAACCAAGTCCTCCCGAAGCAGCCTGCGATCGGCCGGATTCCGGCCGATCGCTGTGCCCCTCGGTGCGGGCTGACATCTTGGATGTCAGCCCGTCAATCCGGGACCGCCGCGGGCACAATAGATGTCATCGCGGCGGCGCGATGACATCTATTTCAGGCTCCACCCCCGCATGTGCAGAGGAGGCGCCTGAAAGGGAGGGGGGAGGTCCTTCGGACCTCTCTCCCTCCCAATCGCGGGGGTCCTGAGCTTAATGCCAGGCACCGTTTGGAAGGGCACAGACTGCCCTTCCAAATGGTACCTGGCATTATCCCCATGGGGGCCGGATCACGAATTGGCGCCGAAAAGCGCCGGTTCGTGATCCTTTCCCGGAGCTGGCCGACATCTTGGATGTCGGCCAAGCCTCCGGGAACTCCCCCTGAGGACTGGCGTCATCGTGCATAGCACGATGACGCTAGTCTTGAAGTTAACCCCTAGCTGCCACCAATGGTGGAGATAGGGGGTTCCAATGAACCCCCTATCTCCCGATCTGTGGCAGCTAGGAGTTAATGTTTGATATCGTTGGATCGGCCAGAGCATGGCCTTTCCAACGATATCAAACATGACCGTGAAAAAAGTTTTTTTTTTTAAAAATAATAATAAAAATAATAATAAAAAAAATAAACAAGTTTTTTATTTTTTATTTGTTTTGTTAATGCAGCAATATTGTTCCTATTTAATTTATAATGTGAACAATGATGCTGCACTAACGATTTTTGTATGGGGTGCGTTTGTTAAAAATAGAGAAATTTTCCCCCAAACAAAATGTAACGAGACCCCATTTCAAATTTTTTTAACAAGCGCACCCCATACAAAATATAACCGCAAACGATCGCATGTTAAAATGTGAAAAAAAACACTTTACACGTTGTAAATTTTTGAAAATTCTAATTTTATTGCATATTTTGTTATAATATACAGACAGGACATAACGTATACATATAATAATGACATATTATGAATCTTCCGAGTCTGCCGGAAAGAACGATATATAATATGTCTGTGTCATATAATAAAATAAGGCTTCAAAACGCGGTTAAACATGATGAGCGAAACCGGTAAAAATGACCTCAGCACACAGGCGGGAAATGGCTCAGCAGCGAAAGGGTTAATTCAATATTTAATAAACCATTGCTTATAATATTCTGCAGTAAAGAGTCTCTATATTTTAGATTTTTTATACTTTTTAAAAAAAAAAAATTTTCGAACACGAACCGAACACGCGGAAATGTTCGTAGTTCGCAAACTTTCGAACGGCCAATTCGAATCGAACTCCGAACCGATCGAACCGAACAGCTCATCCCTATTGGTAGCTGTATCATGGGAATTTGTTAGAAGAGGCCAGGCAGAATGCAACCTTCTGCAAAGTTTTCTTGGTTAGTATTAACCCTTTTACGCCGTTGGGCGTGCTATCCCATCCCCACAAAAGAGTCCATGGGACTCCATCGAGGCTTCTGCTGCCGGGTCACCTGGCCAGCAGGATCTCACCTCTCCTGAGATCCTGCAGATCGGTGGAATAATCGCAGAGGGAGACTGGGAACATTTTTCCCCAGTCTCACTCTGATCCTGGCAGCCAGAAATGGCGAAATGGGCCTTCGTTCTCGCTGCGGGATGAGAGGTGAGTATTTGATTTTTGGGGGGGTTCCTGCTGCTGCTGATTCTGCAGAAGCGGAATCAATTAGCATCAGCTCTATGTTTTTGCTAACTTTTTCAGTTAGCGACAGCTGTTTGTAATTAGTGTTAGGACTTTGTGATCCTAACTAGGGATGAGCTGTTTGGTTCGATCAGTTCGGAGTTCGATTCGAACTTTGGCCGTTCGCAAGTTCGCGAACTTCAAACTTTTTGCCGTGTTCGGTTCGAGTTAAAAAAAAAATAAAATTGAAAAAAGTATAAAAAATGCTCAGAAAATACTAAAAAAATTTAGAAATAAAGAGACTCTTTACCGCAGAATATTATAAGCAATGGTTTATTAGATATTGAATTAAAAAATAATGTCTACGTGCAAAGATTCTCACCTCTAAATGACCTGTGTTCTCAAACGCCGTAAACAACAGGTGTTAATTAGTGTTTGGAAATAACATGTGCTTTTAATTAGTCTGGTCTAATGAATTTGATACATTGTCTGTAGAATGAGGGTGTCTGGAGGTGTCTCCTGAACATGTATCAAACAACACCTGTGCTTCTGAGAAGTGTTCATTTCTCTACTAAATGCTCCTCTGATATGCTGTTTAACCCCTTAAACCTGCATTTCACTGCTGTTTGCTCAGCTCATTTTTACCGCTTTCGCTCATCATGTTTAAACGCGATTTGAAGCCACATTTTATTAAATGACCCAGACATATTAGATATCGTTCTTTCCGGCAGACTCCGCAGATTCATAATATATAATTTTCATATGTATACGTCATCTCCTGCCTGTATATTATGACAAAAAAATGCAATAAAAATTTAATTTTTAATCATCTGCAGTGTGCAAAGTGTTTTTTTTCACATTTTAGCACATGAGCGTTTGCGGTTATGTTTTCTATGGGGTGCGCTTGTACAAAAATTAGAAATGGGGACTTGTTACATTTTGTGGGGGGAATTACGTGATTTTTAGCAAACGCACCCCATAGAAAAAAATCATTAGGCAGCATCATTGTTCACATTATAATTGAAATGTGAACAATATTGCTGCATTAATAAAAATAACACACAAAAAAAATACATATATTTTTTTTTACTTTATACCTGGTCATGTTGGGTATCATTCGAAAGGCCATGCTCAGGTTGACACCCTCTTCGATTGACACCCTCCATGACCCCCTAGCTGCCACGGTTCTGGAGATATCGGGGTTCAAATGAACCCCCTATCTCCACCGGGGGATTCCGGGCAGCTAGGGGTTCCCCGGCTATCTGACGTCATCACGCTATGCGTGAGGACGTCAGGCAGTGAGGGGGGACCCGGGTTGGAGCCACCATCCAAGATGGCGGCCCCCACCGGAGCTAGGCACACTTCGGCGCCCCAAGGCATCTCTATACACAGCCCCATCAGCATCTCTATACACAGCCTCACAGCATCTCTATACACAGCCCCATCAGTATCTCTATACACAGCCTCACGTCATCTCTATACACAACCTCACAGCATCTCTATACACAGCCTCACGGCATCTCTATACACAACCCCATCAGCATCTCTATACACAAACAGCATCTCTATACACAACCCCATCAGCATCTCTATACACAGCCTCATAGCATCTCTATACACAACCTCACAGCATCTCTATACACAACCCCATCAGCATCTCTATACACAAACAGCATCTCTATACACAACCCCATCAGCATCTCTATACACAGATCTCTATACAAAGCCACACAGCATCTCTATACACAACCTCACAGCATCTCTATACACAGCATCTCTATACACAGCCACACAGCATCTCTATACACAGCCTCACAGCATCTCTATACACAGCCTCACAGCCTCTCTATACACAACCTCACAGCATCTCTATACACAACCCCATCAGCATCTCTATACACAAACAGCATCTCTATACACAACCTCACAGCATCTCTGTGAACCCTCAAATGAACCCCCTATCTCCACCAGGGGATTCCGGGCAGCTAGGGGTTCCCTGGCTATCTGACATCATCACCATATGCGTGAGGATGTCAGGCAGTGAGGAGGGACCCGGGGGTGGAGCCGCGATCCAAGATGGCGGCCCCTACCGGAGCTAGGCTGCCCTTCTGCGCCGCAAGGCGCCGAAGTGCGACCCGGTGCCTAAGGGGTTAAAGCCAGGCACCGCTTAAAAGGGGAGACTCTCCCCTTTTAAGCGGCGCCTGGCCTTTTTTTGTGGGACCTCCCGATCGGGAGGGAGAGGGATCTGAACGGATCCCCCCTCCCTTCCAGTAGATCTCCCGGCATTGCCGGGGGGTCGCCTGGAAATGACATCATAGCGCATACATATATTTTTTTTTACTTTATACCTGGTCATGTTGGGTATCATTCGAAAGGCCATGCTCAGGTTGACACCCTCTTCGATTGACACCCTCCATGACCCCCTAGCTGCCACGGTTCTGGAGATATCGGGGTTCAAATGAACCCCCTATCTCCACCGGGGGATTCCGGGCAGCTAGGGGTTCCCCGGCTATCTGACGTCATCACGCTATGCGTGAGGACGTCAGGCAGTGAGGGGGGACCCGGGTTGGAGCCACCATCCAAGATGGCGGCCCCCACCGGAGCTAGGCACACTTCGGCGCCCCAAGGCATCTCTATACACAGCCCCATCAGCATCTCTATACACAGCCTCACAGCATCTCTATACACAGCCCCATCAGTATCTCTATACACAGCCTCACGTCATCTCTATACACAACCTCACAGCATCTCTATACACAGCCTCACGGCATCTCTATACACAACCCCATCAGCATCTCTATACACAAACAGCATCTCTATACACAACCCCATCAGCATCTCTATACACAGCCTCATAGCATCTCTATACACAACCTCACAGCATCTCTATACACAACCCCATCAGCATCTCTATACACAAACAGCATCTCTATACACAACCCCATCAGCATCTCTATACACAGATCTCTATACAAAGCCACACAGCATCTCTATACACAACCTCACAGCATCTCTATACACAGCATCTCTATACACAGCCACACAGCATCTCTATACACAGCCTCACAGCATCTCTATACACAGCCTCACAGCCTCTCTATACACAACCTCACAGCATCTCTATACACAACCCCATCAGCATCTCTATACACAAACAGCATCTCTATACACAACCTCACAGCATCTCTGTGAACCCTCAAATGAACCCCCTATCTCCACCAGGGGATTCCGGGCAGCTAGGGGTTCCCTGGCTATCTGACATCATCACCCTATGCGTGAGGATGTCAGGCAGTGAGGGGGGACCCGGGGGTGGAGCCGCGATCCAAGATGGCGGCCCCTACCGGAGCTAGGCTGCCCTTCTGCGCCGCAAGGCGCCGAAGTGCGACCCGGTGCCTAAGGGGTTAAAGCCAGGCACCGCTTAAAAGGGGAGACTCTCCCCTTTTAAGCGGCGCCTGGCCTTTTTTTGTGGGACCTCCCGATCGGGAGGGAGAGGGATCTGAACGGATCCCCCCTCCCTTCCAGTAGATCTCCCGGCATTGCCGGGGGGTCGCCTGGAAATGACATCATAGCGCATGGCGCGATGACGTCATTTATGTTGGGAGGAGCTTGACTTCAGTGTCTGAGGACGCTGAAGCCAGAACACAGCAGGACCCCAGACAGAGAGGTGTGTTTCTCCACTGGGGGTCCCGCAAAGCTGATGACGTGTGGGACACGTCCTCCTCAGCATACAGCGGGAGTAACTGAGGACGTGTCCCACACGTCGTCAGCAGTGAAGGGGTTAAAAATGTATTTTTTAAAACTTTTTGTCCTTGTTTCCTGTCCCCCAGGGCACTACCCGGACCTGGACATTGTTTTTAAATGTTTCTATACATCCTAGAAATCCGCCACTTCACGGGCAGGTTATGGGGACCTCCTAGGCACGATATTTGAAGGAATTTTTCGTTTTTATTTTTAACCCTTACTTCATGGAAAACTCACAGTCCCTTTAAAAACGTTTTTTTTTTAAACTTTTTGTCCTTGTTTCCTGTCCCCCATGGCACTACCGGACCCCCATACACCTTTTATGGCAAATATCGAGCATATATGCCCTCTTGGAGGGCACTCTAAAAATCGAATTTTGAGTCCCATTGACTTGTAATGAGTTCGTGTTCGAGTTCGAACTTTTGAAAAGTTCGAGTTCGAATGCGAACCGAACTCGGGGGTGTTCGGCTCATCCCTAATCCTAACGCGAATTACTCTCTGCTTACACTTTGCACTGCCCATGTTAAGCATAGGGAGCGCAAAGTACAGTAAGCTGGCGCTAAAAAGCGCTAATAGCGATTCGATAATGTTTTTTATTAACCTGTTAGCTTTCTGCCTGTATCACCTCCTGATCACTATCACCTCAATTAACCTAGCACTAACGCTGATTTATGTGCATGCTAGCGCTAGCGGTAACGAGGTGACAGTGCCCATAATGTCTGGCTCTGATGGTTTTATGCTTTGCCACTTGTGTTATATGATATATACAGTATATATATATTAGTATTTAGAACTTAATAGGTTCAACATATTACACCTGCCGCTACTAATGTGATTTTTTTTTGTATCTAGAAGTAATCCTTTCCACTGCAACTAGAGCATAGTATATTGCATCTCTGTTTAATACATTATACATTATTTTTATTTCTCCGCATTCGCTCTGTATCTCAACATAATTATAGATTTATTTGTTCATTTATTTCCTTTCAGTTCACAAGGACCATTTAATTCACAAGGACCATTTAATTGTAAGGCGAGGATACGTTCAATGCCATATTTTGAAAGAACGAGCTAGATAATTTTTTTGAACATGAACATTACCTCCCCCTGTTTGATGAACTGATTAAAATTAACACTTTCACTACTATGATCAAGTATACTCCATGTTCAAAAACTCTTGCAGGAGCCCACCATCGAGTAAACTAGATCTGATCACATTATGGAGTAATGTAAAAAAAAATAATTTATTGCGAATTAAATTTGTTTGCAAATGGACTCCAGAATGTGTCCCCAAATTTTCTGCACCTCAAACATATCTGCTGAAGAGTGCTGAAGCTGTTTGAACAGCTTGTAGTTCTGTTTTTATTTCACAGAACCACAAAGCTCCTGTTATTATTATTGTTATTATTATACATGCAGTAGAACTTTTTGGCCACCAGGGGGACCCATCTCTCTGTCAAATAAGCTCACTGTCTCTAAAATATTTGTATGAAGGGTACAAATGGGTTTGGGTCGAAATCCCTACAACCAGGTACCCTAATGCCAAAATCCCGATGGCCAATTTCCAGACTGAACAAGTTCCCTACACAGGCAACTCCCTGACGGCCAACTTCCAGACATCCAAAATTCCAGCGGCTAACACTAACCCTACTACCTAACCCCCCTAAACCGAGCCCTAACCCCCAAAACCTAGCCGTTACCCCCCTAACCCAAGCCCTAACCTCCCTAAACCTAACCCCCCCTAAACCTAGCCCTAACCTCTCTAAACCTAAGCCCCCTAAATCTAGCCCTAACCCCAACCATAACCCCTAAGCCTAAACCTAACTCCCTAAGGGTTAGGGTGTTAGTATTAGGGTTAGCCACTGGGATTTTGGATGTCTGGAAGTTGGCCATCGGGATGTTGGCATTAGGGAACCTGGTTGTAGGGATTTTGTCCGGCACCCGGTACAAATAAATTTTTTTATACTGTCTGTGTTGAATGTGGTTTTCTATAAATCCACTGGGTCCACACAGAGGTTTTATAGAAATCCACTTAGTAGCGAAGGGATTAAGGCTATACCAAATTAAATTAGCATTTCAGATGGCAGTTTAACCTCTTCACTACAAACGATTTTTGTTGAAAAAATTTGCCATATTCCAAATAAATGTTATGATATCTGAAGTTAACAATTAAATACCTTGTATCTGTAATATACATACAGGGATTATAACTCATTAAAACCCCCTGAGTCTTACCCCTGTACAGCAGTGAGCGACCCCAGAGCTCTCCCTGTATTCTGCCAAATCCCTGGCTGCTGCAACTCAGCACTAATCTATTTGACCTTTTTGTTACAGTGAGGACTGGGGATTCTATTTGCATCTGGTTTTATGTCTGTCCAGGGTGCTTGGTGAGCCATAAAACAAAGGATTTTATTTCTCCACAGGGGATACACTAATCCCTGCTTTAAAAAAGGTGTGAAAACTGTCTTTTGATATACTAATGAGTGCTTTTCAATGCATTACAATGCAGAATTAAGATTTTGAGAACGTGATTTTGGGTGTGAAGTGGTTAAATCAAACGGTTTTCTGAACTTAATAAATGAGCAAACCAATAACGAGCATTAGGCCTATGTTCAAGGCCGTGTCTGTCAATAGAATGACTAAGTATGAGCCTGGCACATCAGAATCAGTGCATATTAATGTTATAATTTATCACTTTTAAATTGGTAACTGCAGTGAAGATATCATGGTTTCAGGGTTTCTTTAACTGTATGACCATCATTGTAAATGGAGATGTTCTCCTTGAGCTTGTCCTTACCTGTCGTCCAATCTGAAAAAGAGCAGCACACTTTTATTAAACGCTCTTATAAACAAAAAAGCATATTAAATACATGACACACATGAATTTGCACTTCAGTAAGGAATTCTACATACAATGAAATAATTTGCTGTCCAAATCTTCCATTTTCAAGTTTATCCCATCCACGTGTCATGAAAGCTATATTGACATAGACATTTAATTTTACGGGTCCATGTGCTGCTTTAAATGTCCTTTTCTATTTTTATTACCTGTCAAGTCAAGCTCTCCTTGTAAACCGCATTGGTTGAAAACCAATGTAATTAACACTAGGGGCCAGATTACATTCTTGTTGCTAACGGTAGCGCTCACTTGCGTAAGCACTAACGTTAGCTGCAGTATCTACTGCATATTACAATCCAAACGCAAACGGGTTAAGTTATCCGTTTGCGTTTGGTACCTTGTGCTTTTCAGCGCGAGGTTACTGTACTTTGCGCTCCCTATACTTAACATGGGGAGCGCAAAGTGTTAATCAGCGCTGGATTACAATCTACTAGCACTGATTAACATCCAGCTGTGGTTAGCAAAAAGTTAACCACAGCCTGGACTTGGTGCTAACGGATCCACTTCTGCAGAATCCGTTAGCACCAGCCAAAAAACAAAAAACAGAAGCGTATACTCACCTCCTGTCCCGCGGCGAGGACCGCGGCTCCAACCGCCTCCTCTGTCCGGCAGGACAAAAAGAAAAAAGTCCCCCCAGTCTCTCCCTGCGTATCACTACGCCGACCGGCCGAATCTCCACTCGAAACATCGAGTGGATGCTCGCGGCTGCGCCCACAAACAATGCAGGCAGCATTTTTTGCGCCTGCATTGTAAACCAGCGTTAAAACGCGGGCGCAAGGGGGAAAATTGCAGGCGCAGTTTTTCCTCCCTTGCGCCCTCGTTTTAATGCTAGGATTGTAATGTGGCCCTAGGTCTTGAATGTTTCTGACATGGAAGGAGTGATACCAATCAAGCAATTATGATAGAGGTAACATGACCCTTGTCAACTAAACGCGAACATCTTTAATACACACACACACACACACACACACACACACACACACAATGCCTCTTAGCTATCCTTAGCACTTAAATATCATTTTACATACCATTTCATATCCAGTTGCCTGGTAGGCTGGAGCAGGTTACAGGTACAGGGTCAGGTGGGCACAGATAGGAATGCACAGTCCATTAAATACAAGTCAGGTGTTGCAGGTAAGGAGCAGAGGCAGCATGGATCAGGAGGGTACAGGTACAGTGGCGTAGCAAAGGGGGGGGTGCCGCAAGCAGGGGCCAACCGACACCTTGCCCCGGTTTGGTGCCTATCTGGCGCTGATCTGGGGCTTAAACCACAGGGGGTGACATCTTGCATGTCAGCCCTCACTGTGGGACTGTCCGCCCCGGTCGTGGGCATCATCTTGCATGTGCACAACAATGTCATAAAGAGGGAGTCCCCCTGCCGATATGTTCACAGGGACAGCCAAGAGCATGTGAAGCGAGTCCCCAATGCAGTTTGCTTTAATAACTACACAACAAACAGGGGTTGGAGTAGTTAATAGCTAGAGCTATGTATTTCCTCCTCCTCCTCCTCCTCCTCCCAGGTTTTTTAATCCATTAGCGTTCGGATTGTAATATGGTCGGCCCACGTTAGGGCCACTTAACCTAACGTTAACGCTTACACAGCTGAACGCTAACGGTAGCTTTAACTATGTAATAGCGCCCCTTGTTTCATAAGTGGAAAATTACATTACTGCTCTAGAGACTTGATACTTTTTCAGCCGCTTGACTTTTGTTCACCTTTAAGCGTAACCTTGCATGATACAATAGAAAATGCAGTTAGTATAGAAAATGAATAGTATTTTTCTTAGGGATAGTATGTCCACTCTGGGTTGCCATGGTGTCATCCTTCATATATGGATGTATTTTGTGTATGGTAATTTATTTTGCATTTACAGATACACCAAGAACTTTTGTTCACCTTCGTAAAAAATAATGTAGTTAGCTTTGGTTCTCTCTGGGTCTCTGAGCAGAGTAGGTTCAGTGGTTGACTGAGCTTGCCTCACTCTATTAGGTAGTGTGGGACTAGCCTCTAAAAATGCGACATCCACTTCTCTCTCGGTTTCATGCTATGCCCAAGCTCTTGATCTATTCTCATGCAGTCTGCTATACTCTATCTGGTCACCAGCTCCATCCCCTCCGCTCCCTTTTGTCCCATAAACCTTAGACCTTTAGATTGTAAGCTCACGTGATGTCTGGCTGAGCACTTGCATATGCCACTGTATTATCCTAAGTTCAGGGCTGTCTGTTCTTTATGCTTCATTATTTAGTATGTATCATGTTTGCCCTTCCTCATTGTGGAATCTGTTGGTGCAATATAAATACTGTAACTGTAACTGAAGATGTCTAGGGGCATATTTAAGTAGATATCTACTTTATATACCAGAAATAATTACTCCTATAGCCAGAAGTGATGAACATTAGAGGAATTATAGAGTGTAATATCCCCGTATACAGCATTTTCCTTGACACTTCACATTCCCAGTGTCACTACCTCTACGCAAAGGTTTCCTTCAATTCTTCATCGGTCTCCTTTCAACTCTTGTAAAGTAAATTATTTAATAGCAAATATTCAATGTATAGCATAATTAAACTAGCACATTTGACATTAATGGATTCTATCATATGAGATGGTTCTGGTTAAAGTTAAAAAAATACCTATTGATGAATTAAATATACCGTATTTTTCGCTCCATAAGACGCACCTGACCATAAGACGCACCTAATTTTTAGAGGAAAACAGGAAAATAAATATTCTGAAATCAAATAGTGTAATAATGGATATTGCCCCAGCTCCTCTCATGGATATACTGCCCCCAGCTCATGGATACTGTCCCCAGCTCATGGATACTGTCCCCCAGCTCATGGATACTGTCCCACAGCTCATGGATACTGTCCCCCAGCTCATGGATACTGTCCCCCAACTCATGGATACTGCCCCCAGCTCATGGATACTGCCCCCAGCTCATGGATACTGTCCCCCAGCTCATGGATACTGTCCCCCAGCTCATGGATATGCCCCCCAGCTTATGGATATGCCCCAGCTCATGGATTTGCCCCAGCACATGGATTTGCCCCCCAACTTATGGATATGCCTCAGCACATGGATATGCCCCAGCTCACTCATGGATTTGCCCCAGCTCACTCATGGATTTGCCCCAGCTCACACATGGATTTGCCCCAGCTCATGGATATGCCCCAGCTCACTCCTGGATATGCCCCAGCTCGCTCATGGATATGCCTCAGCTCATGGATATGCCCCAGCTCGCTCATGGATATGCCCCAGCTCGCTCATGGATATGCCCCAGCTCACTCATGGATATGCCCCAGCTCGCTCATGGATATGCCCCAGCAGCTCATGGATATGCCTCAGCAGCTCATGGATTTGCCTCAGCTCACCTGCCGCCGCCGCCGCCGCCACGTTCGTCTCCCTCTGAGCGTGCGTCTGGCGGCAGGAAGCTTGGGCACACGCCTGGGGGAGCCTCGTGACCGCGATCTCGCGAGATCGTGGTCACGTGGCTCCCCCAGGCGAGTGCCCAAGCTCCTTGCCGCCGGACGCACGCTCAGAGGGAGCCGAACGCGGCGGCGGCAAGTGAGCTGAGGCATATCATGGGGCATTCGCTCCATAAGACGCACCCACTTTTCCCCCCACGTTTTGGGGGGAGAAAAGTGCATCTTATGGAGCGAAAAATACGGTAGTTTAATACTAACATATAATCTAAGTTAGTTGCGTAAATTTTAAGAACTGTATGAATGTTTATTCCAGTGTATTGGATATCTGTGCATAAGGGCACATATTTCAATAGAATGATAAGGCCAGGGATTAGGGTATCAGGAAAGTCTTTTAATAGATATGGTTAGGTCCCTGAAATGGACTGGATACATTGAAAACATCCTGCTCACTGACAAGTACATTTTATCCATTATTTATAGAGAGGCTAACTTTAGATTGTAGTTTTTAGTTTCTTATACATTTGCGCCATTCTAAAATATGTATGTAAGCTGGCATCCACGAGACACCATTTAACATCCCGTTGATATATCTATATGTAGAATTTCTAACTCCGTAGCTGGCAAGTATGAAGAAGCCACCACTGACAAAGTAAACATAAAGCAACTGTAATTAACACATTTAAAATGGTTATTAATTATTGTTATGCTAATTTATTTACACCGTGAATCCATCTCCCCCAAAATTGAATACAACATGATAACATGATTTAATACAATAGTGCATCACTGTCACAAATTGTAAAATATGTTATAAGCATTGATAATGTCCACTGAATAAAAAGTAGTGTCCAAAGATCAAGTAATTTCATATTTTCAACATGTTATCAGGCATGTTGATTCTTTCACTACTAAGGCCGGGTTCACACCTAATCATTTTTTGACGTGTGCAATACGCGCGTTTTTTGAAGCGTGTATTGCGCAAATGTAAAAAGCGCGCTCACGGCCATAGACTCAGCGTGAACGCGCTGCAATACGCCCCAAAGAAGCTCCTGTACTTCTTTGGGCGTAGGACGTTTTACAGCGCGTTCCTGCGAGCTGTAAAACGCCCAGGTGTGAACGGGCGCCATAGGAAAACATGGGATTTCCGTGCTTGGGCGAATTACAACGTGCAGGAACGAGCTGTAAAATGCCCAGGTGTGAACGGGGCCTTAGTGATTTCTCATAAAACCACTGGCAGGACCCAGTTATTTTATGGAAAATCACTTTTTATTACCCACACAGCACAAATATAAAGAAACATGTCGATATTTTCACTGTGGGTAAGCTTTATTTGGCAGGTGGAGGGCTTCCTCTTCTGGCCAAGAAGTGCTACTACATGCATATTACAGTTTGGGCTCTATGTTTCCTTGAAGGAAAAAATGGATCTCAAAGCTTTTCAAGCAATTTCAACGCATGGGCTGTCTTGTCTGATATGTTGAAACTTTATGGAACATTCTGGAGCCTATTTGCAAATAAATTTCTTTTGCAATCAACTAAGTTCCTTACCATTACTCGAGAATAAGACCAGATCGAGTATACTTGATTTTGGGGTACTTGCAAGAGCTTTTGAAGATCAACAGGGTTATTCAGCAAGGTCTGAAATGTTGCCGAACTGTAACCGGACACTGAAATTCATCGTACGGTGACATTTCGGGGCCATTCGGGTATACAGAGAGCAGGCAGTTCACCAATTTTTTGGCGAATTGCCTGCAAGTACGATGCCTGTTCAACGACAGTGAAATTCTCCATAGAGAAGCAATGGTTCATGAATTCAGAGAACACTGAACAGCAGTGAAAAGTTGCCGAAATGCCCTGCTGTTCGGTGTTTTCATTCGGCAGGTTTATTCAGGTGAATCCCATAGGCTTCAATGGTAAAAATATTCCTGTTTTAATACAATATCTAATAAACTATTTATTATTTTAATCTGCAGTAAAAAGTCTCTCTATTTATAGATTTTTTTAGGATCTTTTAGGCTGGGGTCAGACCAGCGCACTTTTAACGTGCGTTCTGGCGAACATAATTACGGCCGCACTAGCAGCAGATGCCAGGCAATGACGGCCAATATACGATGTACGGCCGCACAAAAGTCCGGCCGTGCAACGCAAGTGGAATTTGAACGCATTTTTCTGAGAACTCTGAACCGCTAGTACTGACGTACTGAGTGCGCAGCTGGGGCATAGCGGCGTGTTTGTGTGATTAGGAGATGTCAGACGCTGCTAATGTCCAACCTACATAACGTCCAGACGCAAAAAAAGTTTTATTGACGATCCGTACAAAATCACGCCCGAAAATGCGCGTCGTCTGACCGTTTTTGCGCATTCGGTGAAAAAATACGTCAATGCGTTTGGACGCACTTTTTCACGTTCGTGGGGAAAAATGCTTTCGTCTGACCCTAGCCTTAGGCAGTTTTCAGGATTTTTCGGCAATTTTTTTTCCCATTTTTTTTATACAGGGTAATTCAAAGAGATCCGAATTGCTTGAGAAAGGTAACCGAACGCTGAAAATCAAATCAAATCAATCAAATCCTTGCGAATTGCCTGAACATAGGGTGCCTGTTCGGTGCCTGTTTGAGGGCAGTGAATCCCCATGAAAAGCACTGCTTCGGCTATTCAGAGAACAAAAACCAGCAGGGAAAGGTTCCCGAAATGCCCTGTCATTCGGTGGTTTAATTCGGCAAGTTTATTCAGGAGAATCCCATAGGCTTCAATGTTAAAAATATTCCCGTTTTAATTCAATATCTAATAAACTATTCATTATAAAATTCTGCATTACAGAGTTTCTTTATTTATAGATTTTTAGGATATTTTAAGCATTTTTCAGATTTATTTTTTTTTAAAAGTCAGATTTTTTTTTTTTAAGTTTACTTATTTTTTCTGTAACAGACCTCTTTATTATCATTCCCTGGACCTCCTATGCAAATTTCAGACATTTTCGCTCAGCAGTTTCTTTGCAAACAGCGTTTCACTTTTCAATCATTCATGCAAACTGTTTTCCTAATTTATTCACTGCCTTCTGTCTGCGGTCTCGGCTTTTCCGGAGGCTGTGCTGCGTGTGATCGGCTCCTGCTCGGGTTTTTCCGTGGTTTTCGGCAGGTTAATCTAGTTGGTTTTGAGGGTTTTCGGCGTGCATTCACCGGGTTTTGCTGTTCATTTTCGTCGGGTTTGCAGCAGCTTTTCCCTGCAATTCGGGGGCCTTGTGGTGCTTGCTGAATACACTGCGGGGTCACCGAAATGGGATCGGCAAAAGGAACCGAATTGAAGAGAACGAAAAGTCACCGAATGTGCGGTGACTTTTCGAATCTCTTTGAATTACCCTGATAGTGTTTTTTTTATTTGTTCTGTAACAGACCTTTCTTTTATCATTCATTGGATCTTATATTTAAATTCCAGGCATTTTCGGTCAGTAGTTTTTTTGCAAACAGCATTTTAATTTTGAAACTTTCAAACATATTGCTTTTTGTTTTTCTACCTTGTTCGTCAGCTTGTCAGCTTTTTCCAACGGCTGCTCTGTGCTGTGATAGGTGGCTCGCCGGCTTTTTCTGGCATGTTCGCCATGGTTTTTGCGGCGGTTTCTGCAGGTTTTCTGTGACTGTTCGTGAGTGATCAGTGAGTGTTCGGCAGGTTTGTGCCAGGTTTATTATGGGGACCCTGCGGTGCATGTTGAATACACCTTAGGGTGGGGAACTTTGATTCCCTGAAGTGCGGGGAAGTGTGGGAAACGATAGCGCTCCGAAATGTAGGTATACTCAACCATTGTAGGAAAGGGGTTAAAATTGTTTTAATTAATGAACACGTTCACATCATATGAAACAACTTGCCTTTGTTCAGTAAATTACTAAGGAAAAAAACGATTCTTTTAGTCATTGTGTAGTTCTTTGCTATTTAATTAATACATACCTCCTTGTCTACGTTTTTCACAATTATTCCTTTCAAACAGAGATCTCTAATTGCTTTTAAATTGCCTAAAAATGATAAAGAGGAGAAGAGAGAAAAAGTAACAACTTACTCATAAACTGCAGCACAGGGCAAGATCTTTAACACTGCTGACGTAAATTAGCATTTTTTACTAGAATATGATGCACACGATTTCACTGATTGGAAAAATAAATAAAAATGTCCACACAATACAGGTCATTTTAATAAAAGCATGTCAATTTAACAGTGTAATTTGTGAAAATTCACCGTAATCATCAATCATAAAACTATTCTCTGGCAGAAACTTGTAATTAGATATATTACAAACAATACAAGATTACCCTAGCTGTAACTTCATAATCATAATGTTTCCCATGTCGCAACAGTCCATTACATAGAATATTAAACTTCAAATGTGAACAAAACGAATAAAAAAAACATAATTGCGAATAACAAGGTAATTTTCCTTAACTGTTGCGAAGGAAAGTGATCTTTTCTCCGAACTATAAAAGGTGTTTCTCCCGATGTGAAATTAGCAGTTCAACAAGTCAAATGAAATTAATGATGTTCCGTGTGTTTCTTTATGCAGAACAGAAAGTGTTTAAAATCAAGTAAAATTAACTCTGCAGCTGCTGGCTGATAATGCGTTATGGGAAGCTTCACGTTTCTGTGTCCTTAGATAACCGCACTCACACGCATCCTACGTTCCCTAGATTGCATTATTCACAGCTGTGCTAACTGCGGAGGATTTAGTCTGTAGTTTATCCCCATGCGTTTCGCTTTTAAAATAGGAAATAACTGGATTCTGGTATGAAAAGGAGCTGTCAGGGATAATCTGCTTGTTTTGGTAAACCATTCTTTATAAGTAACAGGGTATTATGTCTGGTAATTTTCTCAAATCACGCTGAAGAGAAAGCTAAACTAGGGACACAGAAAATGGTCCGGTTCTGACTCCCCTTACTTATCTCTAGATACCACAAATTAGAACTCTTCATGCTCTGTCTGGCACTTATTCTGTCAATTAACAAGGGTCTTTTTTTTAAATTGAGAAGTAATGAATTGGTGATTGAGTTACAAAATTCATTTTAAAAAAGTGAAGATGGAGAAATTCATGCAAACATTAAGACCTTTTTAGGCACGGCTACTTGGGCTTTTTACATTTAGTCACCCAATTTCTATCTCTAGGGAAATTACATGTTAATTTTGAGCATCAAGAGAAAGGAACTAAAATGCTAAATGTGATAATGTTGGGTCAGATTCCATCTGGGTCAATAAGCTATTGTTTGGAGCGGTGAGTAAAATGCCACAGAAAATGGCCTAAAATCATCCCAAGCTATCACAACCGAGACACAAGCCCTGCTTGGTCCTCCTTTGTTGTATGAGCTTACTGTAACTTTACGTCTCTTATATTTGTGTTGGAGATGTGAATTTGTTCTTCCCTAGAGAAGAGCGAGCTATTCCAACCTAGCTCATCCTCATCTAAATGAGAAGGTATTCAGCAGCTGAATAGTCTTTGAAACCCTGGTGTTAAGTAATTATGCAAAAGTAAAATCACTTAATGCCTTTATTTAACCCCTCCAATAAACTGGGTGGAGTACCGGATGAGTGGAATGTACCGGCTGGGTGTAGTAAAGGTAACATCACTGCTCTATGACTGTGGAGACCGTGGAGACACGGGTTCAAATCCCAGCATGAGCACCTCTCCAGTAAGAAGTGTCCTTGGGTAAGACACTTAACTGTACATACTCGCCACCCAAGACATACTTGAAAACGAGAGAAATTTCGATGTATCCTGTAACGGTTAGCCCCTGCTTGGGCCATCGTGGTGGCTTGGAACATGAGATGAAGCCCTTAAGGCAGGTGAGTAACTGACTGGACACAAGGACAGACGGATTTCTCCAAAACCAAGGAGCACCAAAAAACAGAACAGAATTGCCACTAAGCTCCGAAGGCTTCAAGACCGACGGACAACTTAGGACACTCAGAAACACAAAGATACACTTGACAATCCGTGAAGGGAGCAGGCTGCAGGACAGTAAACAAAACAGACAGACTATACTAAAAGAGGTCCTTATAAGCGGCCTCTGAATATAATACTAAACTAAGACAGACAAGGTACATAAAACATGAAACATACAAGAATCGTCAATCAGGCAGAGGTTGGCAACAGATCAGAAATATACGGTACCAGGGGGGAGTAGAAGGGATAGTCAAAAATAAAGCCGAGGTCAGAACCAGAAAACACTTGAACAGGAATGCTTTGCAGCAACTCAGGAAACACGAACCAGACAGAACCACCACCAAACTCCACAAACAGTCAATGAGGCTCTGTGCTGCTGGGAATATATAGGGAGTGGGTCTGTGTGATTGGGCCATGTGACCCCAGACCAGGAGATCACAACAGAACCCCAGATCAGCCCTAAACAGCACAGCCAGACACACCATAGGGGAAAAACAAACATGAATACCCTTCACCACCAGGGGGCAAGGCCGAGACGTGACATATCCTTCCTGGTAAAATACTTTCTCAATAAATAAATAATAATAATAAAAAAAATACCTATACTCACTTGAGATCCCGTGGTGGAGAGGCTAGCATGATCCGCCATTTCCTGTGGCCACATGGGACCATATAGCTCCCGTGTCCCTCTGTGTCTCCTTCCATCGTCCTGCACATACGAGCTTGCGCAGAGCTCGCACAGGGCTTCATGGAGTGCTACAGACTCTAGAAGCAAATAATCACTGTGGTGCTGCGCAACGCTAAAAGTATCAAGCCTATGGCTCAGAATTATTCCTTGTTCAGATGCACATAGTGCGTCTGGGTTGGAATAGCATTGGTAACAGAGACAGTAAAGGAAATCTGCTCACGCAGATTTTCTTCCTTTCTGTCTCCCTGTTTGCGGCTCGGTTGGAATCAGACCCATAATACTTTGTACAGTGGATAATTCCTTATAAGTGATGGGAAAGCCAGCAGATTCTTTTGTGTGCTAGGTGCGACACTACACGGAATTTCAATGAGCATTTGCAATACAGTCCATGTTCTTGAAGATTGATTTTACATTAAAACCCCAATAGCTCAAGTGTCCATAAGTATCCATACTCTTTGAAAAAAAAATCGATCTATCCTACTGCTCTTTAAATGTGGTGGAGCTGGGGGTCTTTCTATCGCCAATTTATCTTAGTGCCCCAACCATGGCTATAGTAGCAGCTGTCATGGGGCACCTGACATGAGACAAGGTGGGATCCATATATATGGGGTTAAAAGACCAAAAATTTGGAGACACCAATGGCTAAATACAGACAGACAGAATAGCAGACAGGAGGTGAAGACACCACAAGTCTGAGCAGAGACTTCTGCAAAGGAGAACCAAAGAAAAGGGGCCAAATTACATTCTTCACGCAAAAACGCACGTGCAACGTGTGAATTTGTGCGCCAAGCGTTAAACTATAACGCGCATAAATCACCGCTGGAATTACAATCCTCGCACATTTTTTCATCCGTCAAGCAATGACGTGCGTAAAATGGACACGCACAAATGCTCACACAGTAACGTTGCGTGCCGAAATCAGTGTGCGGACAGTTTTTTCACGCGATTCAGCCAATCAGAATTAAGAACCAAAATTGTATCACGTTTAGTTTTTGTGCCTGTCAAAGTCAATCTGAGCATATATGCTGCAGCAATAATAAATGCACACACAACTTCTCCATTTTATTGCTTTGGTATGAGTAGAATGTGTAACTATACTTTGCTGCATTTTTTTTTTTTGGGCTGGTGTATTTGGGTTCGGCCAGGACGTTCAGATTTGCCATTAACACCAGCTTTTAGGCGTTACTAAAATTATGCGCGCAAAGGCTATGCTTTAATCCAGCGCATAGATTGTAATACCATCTGCGTACCAGCGTTCATTCGCGTTTGCACTCACAACATTAAGTATAGGACGCGCGCAGTACAATACGCTCGTGCAGGGTTCACGCAGGTTCACCCACGGTAGACGATTACACGCGTTTTTTGCGCTGACAATGTAATACGACGTTCAGCACAAAGGGTTTTAGCCCTCTCGTTAATGTTTTTTTGCGCCGGGGCAAACGTTTGCGTGAAAGAATGTACTTAGGCCCAAGAAATCTCTAACTCTTACAGGCCAGTCGTTGTAGCTAGATCTATCCTAGGAGGCATGAGGCAGTCCAGGGTCACAGGCAAAATATATATATTTATAATTTCTGACCCTAGCATCTAACTCTAATTTCTAACCCTAATTTTCATGGTTTGTTCAACAGGTTTAATCAGGCGAGTCCTATAGGTTTAAATGTAAAAATAAATCTCTGTTTTTATTAAATATTTATACAACCGCATATTCTTTTCATTTGCAGGAAATAGCCTTTTCAATTATTTATTTATTATTATTTTATTTATTTTTTAGAATGTTTTGAACATTTTTTTTGTGAAATTTTTGGATTCCTAATTATTTCAAAAGGTCAGGTCAACACTTTTTTTCTTTGCCGAACACAGCGCTTTTTTCTCTTTCCTTCAGTCAGGATGCGTTCGGAGAGTGCTATCCTTGGTGCTGAGAGTTGCTGTCCTTGGTGCTGAAACATATTTTAGCACCAAGGACAGGGAAATTCGGGAATTCTTTTTTTTCTTATACCCTAATCCTATTTAAATTAATTAGTTTCACATTCCGAAATAACTAATTAAAACTAAATAATTAAAACTAAATTCAAATCAGTCCGAAATACAAATTTCTAATCTCCCGAAATAACAAATCTGGAACGGTAGCGGTAACGCTGCCACACGAGTAGCGGAGTTGCGATCTTTGAGGGCAAAAGTATCTGCTTGAATAACACAAAAGGTTCATAAGCTACAGACTGTAACTTAATAGCCAAGGAGACACAAGGGCTAACTGAATTGCTTCTAAGCTCTGAAGGTTTCAAGACCAACAGATTACCTAGGACACGCTCAGAAACACCAGACGTAGTTCGACAGTCTTTACAGTATTCAAGGTGCAGGGCAGTCAAAAGAAATGCAGAAACAGTATGGAATGGTTTGTAATTGCAGATAGTAGATACCTGGCTAGCTAATACCAGAAGGTACTGACTTACATATAAGGTTGTTCTCACGAGTATATTCAGAGATGTGATTAGAAATAACAAACGTCAGAAATAAACAATCTATCTTAATCGCGGTTTTCACATGAACATTAACATGAGCTGTACGTTGGGTAACGGTACCTCGAAAGGTCACAAGCGATACCCCAAGCCGAGATGGGACAGAACCCAGAGAGCGAGCAATAAACCCAGCGGCAAGCATAGGGTTAAATTGCCAACGCTCACAGACAGCGATATACAAACGTGCAGATAAAGTGGTCAAAGTACAAGCCGGGTCAATTAACAGGAGCAGGAATCGCATACAGAAATGGGTCAATAACAGGATATCAATGCAGGAATAAACTTAGCGCTGCTGGAATTAAACTCCACATCAGGGCGATGAGGCAACTCCTCTCACCCTGTTTTAAACCCAGCGGCTCCTTGTGACCACACCAGGCCCCGCCCCCTCAGATGCCAATCTGCCATCAGGAAGTGCTGACAACTGACCAGCCAGCGGCACACCACCATGCCCAGACCCCCCTGGGAGCACAACAGGGGCTGAGGATGTAACAAAATCGCTCTGAAATATAAATTGCAGTGACATAACGAGAGCACTGAAACAAACTAAAATACTTAACGGATTGATCCGAAACAAAACTAAATTTTTTGCCGTGCACGTGTCTACTCTCCCATAGATAGCGGCACTCCAAGGACTTGTCAAATAGTTTATTCTTTTATGCAAGACAACATCAATGGTTCAGCTTGTTCACCACAAGCTTCCTAAAGGACAATGAACATAGTACAAAATACATTTAAATAGAAAATTGTTAACCCACCATCGGCGCTCCCCTCCACCCATGTTGCAGGCACGCCACACACCATTGACTACTGAAGTGAGCCATCACCATAGTAACAGCTGTAAACAAAGTTACAGAAATTAGGTTACTTACTAATTCACTTCAACTCTCGTGCCAAATATCCGGCAAGAAGTCCTTACATCAGAAATATGACATGATGCATAAATATGACATAAAAATCACAAGAAGAACTTCCCTTATTGAACGTACTCCGACTTATAGCATTAATAAATAAACTAAACAGTTTCTACCCCCACTCAATGTCTCAATGAATTAAAAACCCTTAGAGGTGCCATACTTTGGTCCAAACCAAACCAACTGTGGTCCCTTAAAGGGAATTTTTTTTTTTTAAAAAAGAAAAATTAATCTTAGACACACTTGAAATGAGAATCTCTTATTTTTATTCAGAATGCTGTGATCTCCCCCCCCCCTCCTTAAAGGGGGCTGTGACAGAATCTACCGTCACTGGGGCATCTGGAGGGGGCAGTGGACTAGCCTCCTGCCCAGAGACTATGGCCCGTGAAAGAAACTAAAGGGGGAACTGGTGGACTTTTTAAATATATTTGGTTTTTCACAGTTTTAAACATTCCCCAGCAAACTAATGATTACTGATGTCTGTGTGTTATTCCCTTATGTAGTTATTATAGAGTCTTCCATTGTGTATATTGCGTATATTCCCTCAATTATCTAGCCCCTCTCTGTATAGTGTAGATTTCTGTATTAGTACCTGCTCTCTCTATTGTTTACGTTCTCTCTATAAGAAATTCCTTTTGTTTTACCTGCTTTCTCCCTCACCCCTTCTCTTCCTAGGAGGTCCTATTGTTTGAAGGTCCTGTGCAGTTATATGATCTGCGATGTTATCTGTTTGGGTGGATTCATGAAGGGGGTTGTTCTTTGCCTGGATAGCTGTGTGTGTGTGAATAAACATTCATTCTGCTGTTTGATTTCCAATGGTGAGCCTCATTCTTTAAAACTGCAGTTAAAGTTTTGGGGAGGTGTTAGGAAAGAATGCTCCGGGGACTGTTACATGGAAGAGACCCCGCAGACGGAGGTCGTAAATTAGTGTACAGTCGCTCTGTCAGAGGGGCACATGATCAATTGCTGAAAATTTAAGCATTGGCAATTGATGACCCATGTGGAAACAAAGTAGCAAAACAAGAGGACATAGTCTTAGATTAGAGGGGCAAAGGTTTAAAAGTAACATCAGGAAGCATTATTTTACTGAGAGGGTGGTGGATACATGGAACAGCCTTCCAGTAGAAGTGGTAGAGGCCAATACAGTGATTGAATTTAAGCAGGCATGGGATAGGCATAAGGCTATCCTAAATAAAAGATAAATCCAGGTAAAGTATCCATGTAATTGGGCAGACTAGATGGGCCGAAAGGTTCTTATCTGCCGACATTTTCTATGTTTCTATGTGCAGGAAGTGTCTGGTGAAAAGCTTGTTGCTACTTCAATCCCTATAGGCAGTTCTAATGGAGAATCAATGTCCTCGTGTTCGTTCCTGCAAAGCCATATCCATTTTGCCAATATATCAAAGTCCACAAGGGCAAGATATTTTATATACCACATACTCCGTGGTTCATGTAATGCAGTGCCAGATTTTATATAATATATTGTATATTAGTTACATTTATTTGATCTGCTTTATTTTCACTTCACAGAATCAGGTCTATCCATTATGCAATATACCAATTTGTGTCTTGACTTAAAATTTCATTTATCCTGGTCGTCATATTATTTATAAAGAACCAAAATAAATCCTAATGCTGGCAATGGGCAATCAAAGCATACAAGTAAATTATGAAGAACATTAGTACTAGACGACATATAGATGATTGAGCACTCTGCTTAGAATGGTTCCAGTCTAAAGGAAGCGGAATCAAATTATGCAAAAGGTTAAACAGCAATGTATCCGGTAAGTCAGTGAGTAGCTAGCACTTTGAGCATTATTTATATCGATCCATTAATATAGCAAGCACTATGGATATGTGCTTTTTTGTAACTTTGTGGGACCTCTGTATGTTTTGTCCTTTATTGATTCCGTGCACAAATATCCTCATACCAATAGTTTAAGACTTGACAGGCCTTGTTGTGATTAGGACTTCTTACCAATTGAAATAACTGCATCTCTGTTATTCATATTGATATCACATTCGCTATCAAGATCGAGTAAACTTGATTTTCAAAGCACCTGCTGGTGCCTTGATATTGAGTATACTCGATCTGGTCTGATTCTGGAGCAATCCAAGGGAATTTTATTTATTGCAAACCAAATTTGTTTTCAAATGGGCTCCAGAACATACCCCTGAAATTGACTCATTGGACCTGACAGCCAAAGTGTTAAAATTATTTGGAATGCTGTGAGTTCTGTTTATCCTGCAAAGAACCACAGAGTTCCAATGCAAATGTAAAGGTAGTAGCCCATTTTGGTCAGCAGAGGGAGTGCTTTTTCTGTCATAAAGTGCATTGTTTACCATTAATGAACATATAAAGAGGGATACCTCTGTAGATATTTACTATGTAAGTGATGGAAAATAATTTTCCATAAACCACTGGGTCTTGAAAGTGGTTATATGGAAGCTCTCTTGGTAGTGAAGGGTTTAAGACTATTTTCTAATAATACTCAAAGCTTTTGGAAAATGATTCCTCTTCAGATTCCGCTTTTTTGTATTTTCAATTTTCAAGGTTTAATCCTTAAGCATCAGGTGTGTTGTCCCTAGCTTATACTAGATACACAAATGATCACAATAGTGGAGGAAGTATAGGTCTTTTCTTCCACCCTCCACTCGTAAAATGGCTCAGCAGTGAAAGGGTTAAATGCAAATTAAATTTGTTAAATTGCAAACAAAATTTGGGCTGCAGAAGGTGCCCTCAGAGTTTTAGCACAGTGGCCATGATGCCGGAGTTGCTAACACCAGCTGGGGAATATCCCTAATGGACTTTTCCCCAGCTGTTCCTGCACAGAGCCCAGAACTGCAGTAACTTTTTTTGATCAGTAAATGGCAACATCTGCCTGGCAAATAGGTTGCTACAGTAAGGAATACATTGTGAATATTTCCAAGTATTTCCTACTGTATATTTAATCAAATATGATTTTCCAAACACTTGATTCCTGGCAGTGATTTTTTAGAAAATCACTTGGTAGCGAAGGGGTTACTTATTTGGCCCCAGTTGATATATAAATAGCTTTCATCAGGACTTATTCGGCTTGACTGTAAGTAGCCTCAAACACACAACGGTGTGCTGTTTTAGATGACAAAGCTAATGAAATGAATAAATTACCCTTTATTGATATTTATCACTTGTGATATAGCCACTGGACACACAAACTAGTGCCTCAGGCTTTTCTTTATCGGGCAGCCACGGTACATGCAGAATATCCATCAACAAGTAAATTAAACAAATATAAATCAAAAGCCTACTCCTTATGTGTGTAACGGTTAGCCCCTGCTTGGGCCATCGTGGTGGCTTGGAACAGGAGATGAAGCCCTTAAGGCAGGTGAGTAACTGACTGGACACAAGGACAGACGGATTTCTCCAAAACCAAGGAGCACCAAAAAACAGAACAGAATTGCCACTAAGCTCCAAAGGCTTCAAGACCGACAGACAACTTAGGACACTCAGAAACACAATGATACGCCTGCCAATCCGTGAATTGAGCAGGCTGCAGGGCAGTCGGAGAAACACAAACATACACTTGACAATCCGTGAAGTGAGCAGGCTGCAGGACAGTAAACAAAACAGACTATACTAAAAGAGGTCCTTATAAGCGGCCTCTGAATAATATACTAAACTAAGACATACAACATAAAACATGAAACATACAAGAATCGTCAATCAGGCAGAGGTTGGCAACAGATCAGAAATATACGGTACCAGGGGGGAGTAGAAGGGATAGTCAAAAATAAAGCCGAGGTCAGAACCAGAAAACACTTGAACAGGAATGCTTTGCAGCAACTCAGGAAACACAAACAAGACAGAACCACCATCAAACTCCACAAACAGTCAATGAGGCTCTGTGCTGCTGGGAATATATAGGGAGTGGGTCTGTGTGATTGGGCCATGTGACCCCAGACCAGGAGATCACAACAGAACCCCAGATCAGCCCTAAACAGCACAGCCAGACACACCATAGGGGAAAAACAAACATGAATACCCTTCACCACCAGGGGGCAAGGCTGAGACGTGACAATGTGGAGCCTAACTAAACATTAATTTCCCCTCACTACAACATTGGACAGCTAAGCCACTTACCAATAAGCAAAACAAAATATTATGTATTTCCCTTAGTAGCTTCAGGGTTTTGTTTCCTTCCGTGCTGCACCCAGCTCAAAGACTTCACTCTCAGAGGGAACCACCATAAGCATAAAGG